>WBMV01005958.1:459726-640500 GCA_013396655.1 Campylorhamphus procurvoides | reverse complement strand
GCCAATTGGGAGGCGCCCTGGCGCTGACGGGCAGCCGCACTGGCCTATCAGACGGCTCCCCCTCGCCAGAAGCCCTGCCTCGCCCAATGAGAGTGCAGGCAGNGGGTCCCGGCCGGGGGCGGGGGGCGCCCGACACACCGGCTGGCGGGGCGCTGCTGGCCCCGGGGCTCCGTGGGGACCGCCTTCCCTGTCCCCTCCCCACCCAGCGGGACGTGCTCCCCGGGTGTCCCTTCCCCCGGGTGTCCCCCTCGGTGTCGCTGCCATCCCGCCCACCCTGCCCGCTCCCCAGGTGCGGCCGAGGCTTGGCTTCCCCTGCTCCTGACCGACAGGCTCTGCCCCCCGCGCCCGGCAGAGCTGCCGCTTTCCTCTCGAGCCAGGAGACCCTCCTGGGTTGTTGCTCTCCCTCATGGTCGTTTCCCCGTGCAGGGTGGGGACACGTTTCCATTTCGGTGGGATGCAGCGGCGGAGATGGGGGATCCTGGGTAGCCGGGGCTCGGGAGATGCCCCTTCCTCTTTCATCCTCCTCCTCCTCACCCCGGCACGGGCATTTGGGTGGTACCACTGCCCTGCCGGATTCTTGGCTGCCCCTTCTCCCTGGGCAGGGCAGTGGGAGCGGGAGGTGTCTGTGTGTGAGAGAGAGGAAACAACTGTTACACCTTTTGTCATCCAGACAAAGAACTTCATCTCCCTGTGTCCCTCCCTCTGGGTGCATATTGGCAGCACCTCAGCCGCTTTGCATTGCTTCCCGGAGATGCTTCGCAGGGAGATGATGCTTCATGAGGATTCGGTGTGGCCCTGACCTGCCCTTTTTTGTTGTTGTTGCCAATTATGATGGTGCTGATAAAAGGACATGTTGATATGTTTCCAAACAGTCTTGTGGTTTGCATTCCTGAGATTGCTGCAGCATTCTTATTTATTTATTTAATTGGAGGGGTGGGGGGATGACAACAGGAAGGGGGTATGTTTTTGTAGTTTGAAAGGTAGGAGGTCACGTGCAATTGCAGCACTGTAGTATGGAGTATATTAACTAGTGCTTTCTCCCCCTGTCTTGTCTTCCAGTCCTGCAGCCTTCACTTCATCGACTGTGTGAGGAATGATGATTCCATGAGAGAACTTCCTTTTGATTGCCTGTCTCCTGAGATTGCATGCTGCTCCCAGCCAGTGATGAGCCATTCAGCTGTACTGGGATTTATCGTGAAGAAGGGAGAGGCAGAATATGCATTGTAGACATCCCATCAAGTTCCTCACGCACTGTTTTTACTGTGTCTGTATATAAATCTGCTAGTATCAAGCACACACACTCTCTCAAACCTACGTTGGTATTCAGAATTGCTACTGTGTAAGAGGACTGGTATTTCTCACCATCATGGCTTCAGTTTGGAAAAGACTGCAGCGTGTTGGGAAACATGCATCCAAGTTCCAGTTTGTGGCCTCTTACCAGGAATTGATGGTCGAGTGCACCAAAAAATGGTAAGAAGCAGCTCATCTTGCTGCAGATATGATGGAGTAAACTGCTGGTGGTGAAATGGGAAGGATGTTGCTTGTTTGTGTTGTCTGGGGTGTGTGCATGGCTCTTGCATCCCTTTACCTTCTCTTGCCTGCCCACTGCAGAGGCAGCTGAGTGGGGGGCTTGTCTTTTTCAATGAATGCTTGCTTTGCTGTATAGTTGTCCTGGACCTGCTGGTTTTGTTCTTTACTCTGATTTTCAAGGCTGGCATTGTTTTTACCTTGCGGAGACGGGTGCATTTAGTAGCTCAGCATCTGTGACTTTTGTGACTTAGTGGTGTGGTTTTGGTTGTTGGTTTTGTTGTTTGCTGTGTTTTGTTTTTTTTTTTTTTTTAACTATTTCCCCTGAGCTGTTTTTCAGCTGCCACCTCGACTCATGATGATGAGTATTACCTACTGACACTGTTTTTACCTTACTGAGGCATTTGAGACCAGTGCTGGAGGTGGTAGTGGTGGGATACCTGGGGTGGATGCCCATTTTGATTTCTGACTTTCTTACCTGAAGAGGTCATGTTTCTCCTTTCTCTTCCTTGTTCCTTTTCATCTTTTAAGGGGAAGAGGCAAGAGACAGGTCCTTGGGAATAACCTTAAAGTATCTGTTTAGTCAGACAAGAATTTTGTGCAGTGGTGGTCCAGTTGGATGCCTTTGGAGCCAACTAGACAGCAGTTAATGGTTAATGTTGTGGGCCTGGCACATCTTTCCTTTGCAAAATGAGCTTAAATAAATCTGCTAGGGAACACTAGGAGCAGCTTTTAAATAGTCAGGGAAAGGTCTCCATTATACAAATACTTAACTGCTGTTTTATATGTTTGGAATATTGATGTTACTGACATAATTCCTCGCATTAGTGTGAGCCTGTAGTGTCAGGGGATGAAGAAAATACTTTCCAGACCTCATGAACTGAGATGTTCAAATTGCCTTGTAATAAACTGCAGTCTCCTTCCTAATACTTGGCCTTTCTTCTTGTTGGCAAGTTTGGCACTTGCATTGGCTGCTTTCACTGGTTATGAGTAATTGCCTCTACAAATTTAAATTCTATCTCCTGGAGTAGGAAATCTCTGTCAAATGTGCTGGAAGGCTGCTCGCTGCTCTGTCTTAAAGGAACACTGTCAGGTTAAACATTTGGGGTTTTTTTAGCAAGTTATCTTCATTCCTAAAATGTTTAGAAATACTGTTGAGAAACAGAATTGCTTTGGAGGTTGAACTTGCTTTCACAGAGTAAACTACAAGTAAAAACGTTGTAGAAGCTGAATGAGACTATCGTGATTATCTTGTGGGATCTACTGTCCCAAAGAAGCCAAAGAGTTTTCCACAGTAATTTTGGTTTGTCAGGTTTATTTCAGCAGTTGGGCTTATTAATTTTTATGTTTTGCTTGCATTAACTAACCCACTTTATCTTCCATTTTCAGTTTGATTCACTCATGTCTTGAGAATTTGCAGAGTGCTTCAGCACTAGAGTATGAATCCTGCAGGGGAATGTTCACATTGGAATTGCAGCTGACTTTCACTTAGTTGAAGGAAAAGTCATACACAAAAGTTCTCTTATGGAGAATCTTATTATTTCAGAAACAGTTAGCTTATTGATTAATCATAAATGAGAGTGCCCACCTAGCAAAATGCCTGTGTGTGAAGAAGTGAAACAGCCTTTCAAAACCTCAGATATGCAACTAATTTTTTAAAAATAGGTCATCTTTCTGAACCTTCATTTTACGTTCTTGAATTTAAATGTAGGCAAGATCCGTGCTTGTGTTGGTTATGAAAAAGCAACAGTATGGTGGTGAAATGTGGATGAATTGTAGGAAAAATAACAATAGGGAAAAACATCACTGACATGGTCCTTTGACTGTAGTCTTTTTGATTCTGCTTCCTCTTATTCAGACAACCTTAACAAAAATGTTTTGTAAGCATGCAAGCTAAAATATTATATATCTGCCATAAGTCAAACCTCATAAATCAAACTTCTATATGAAATGAAGGGGTAAATATTTATTTATTTATTTTGAGAACCTTCAACCAAATCTTTCTTTACTTTTGGAGAAGGCACAGTTTTTGTACATACTGACAGGATCACTGCTTCATCTGTGTCTAAGTCTTGTCTCTGGGTTTGGCCCATGTGAATGCAAAACAGGAGAAATGAACTCCATATGCTGTTCTTGCTGAAAACATTCAATATATATTAAGTGTCAGTGCTGCAGTCTGTAGTTTGTTTGATTGAAATGTAGTAAGCAGTAAGTTATTTTAATGTACTGGCATTTTAACAATGCAGTGTTTCTGGAGGAAAAGAATGCTCCATTCATATTTTAAAATAAATGACAACACAGTCATAAATACACTGGAACTGAGAAGTGTCTGTGGGCAAGGATTGTGCATGACCAAAACAGGCTGTGTGCCTCTTTGTGAGCTGCTATCTTCTCTTAGGTCCACATTTGTCTGACTCTTCAGAAAACAACTTGTGTGTTAGAATATTTTTGTACCAATTGCATATGGTTCGCAATGTTGGGTGTGTTTCTGGTTGGCTTTAATACTCTTTGTCTGCTCTGGATTTGTATTGATTTGAGTTTGTTGGTGGTTTTGTTTTGTTTTATACACTTAGTGTTTACAATAGCTCCTGCCCTTTTTTCTGGAGTTGCCCTGGCTGTTGGGAAGTTGCTACCACTTTGGTGTTGCTGCTTCAGTCTTTTAAAGGATTATCTCTAGGTACAGCAGCATTTGTCCAGATTAGGCCAAAACTACCTTTCTTTGCTTTTTCTGCTTTCTACAATTTGTGATTCTTCTCCCTACTAATGATTAGAGACAGCCACTCTCCAGTCATTTTTTTTCATTGGTGGTGTGTTTGGGGGGAGACAGGTTGTGATGGAGTGTCCAGTGTTGTCACTGTTCCTTATTTTTCAGATAATTAACAGGACTGAGTCACTTCTGTGGCATTTTGGCAGCTCCCACTGACCCAGACCTAATTATTGTGGCTGCTCAGTACCTCTGAAAAATTGAACAGTTGGTTTATTTAGAACCTTTCATTAAAATAAATAAACAAACAAGTGTAGTCTTGGTCTTTAATATGGATTAGTGACTTCTGCTACCGTGAAATCAAAATGCTTTGCGTTAATTGTATAAGCACTTGATTTTTTTTTTAAAGGTGCTTACTTGGAAGTGCTGGAGTGTATCATCCTCCATTTACCCTTGGAATAAGCCGGGGCAGCTCAGGATTTTCCACCCAGCCTCACCAGTGAACTGCAGTCCTGGCCCGAAAGGCCCATGCGTGATAGAAGAGAGTTAATTTAGTGCTTATCCTCAGTGCAGAGGAGTCATTGAATAAAACCAGAAATCTGTCTCTCTCATTTTGTTTAGGCTTCCACAGAAAAAGCTGTGTTTACTGCTCTGTGCTGTCAGAGCAGGCTGGTTTTGTGTGGGATAGGAGTGTGCTGGGCATCACTGGCAGGCGTAGTGCAGGGGACCCAGTTCAGTTGCCTGAACTGAATTGGTGCCTTTGGGTTTGCTGCCAGTCCCAGCTGCCAGTTTGGAGAAGCCCAGGTCTCCTGTTGATCCTGTGTGGAGCCTGCCAGCCCAGCAGGCATCTCTTGGGTACCCTGGGGCTTCCCAGCTGCTGGAGGCCTCTGCTCAGGCAACTGGGTCAAGGTTTGTCTGAGGTACAGGCTCAGCAGGGGAGGCTTGCAGAAGGAAAGTTCTCCTTTGGACCAGAGATCAGCTCTAGTACTTAGACCTGAAGCTCTGATAGCAGTTTTATAGAGCTGCTCAAACATCTAATGATGAACACATGAACTCTCTAGGGTGGCTTTTGTTTCCTTATTGTTGTGTGATACCTTGCAAGTCAAGGACTCAATAGAGGCTTCAAGAGTAATATTGACTGTTTTCCACGGAGAGTGACTTAACTTACAGAGCTGAGGTTGCCAAGTTCCTAATATGTCATTGTCCTTTACATGCTTCTATGAGCGAGGAAGTTGCTCACTTTGACATAGGTGTTAACTGCTTATAAAGGCTGGAGAAGAGTAAACATAAGCTTTTCTACAGGATTTGTATTCAGGAGTTGCTTTAGAGATAAATTCGTTCTTTTTATGTGCTGTTTGTAATGTCTCTCATCTACATGAACTGCTTTACTTTAAATCCTGCTTAAAACAGCAAACCATGGTGTTCTGAAAGGGTTAAACTCTTCTTATGTTTAAAAGCCTTAAATGAAGACAGGTTTCATGTCCGTGAGGCAAGTTGCCTATTTTTATATTGATTAGGTATGGTCTGAAGTAGGTTCTCTCTCTATTTTCAAATATACATATTTCTCCTTTGGAAATGAAGTAAGGCTTAATCTAGTTTTTTTTTCCAAAAGGCTTTAGCCATCTGTTTTTCTCTTCTATTGTAGTTTCATAACTGGATGCTGCAGGAATCTTAAGATTTGGCATGCACTGTGCATGGGAGAGAAATGAGCTTTCTGAGATTCCATGGTTCACACTGATCTGCTTGCCTTCTGGTTGCTGCTTTCCAGTAAACTCTTCAGTGCTGAAGGCCACCAAAAGAACTGGAGTTAAAACTGATTGCTGTGGAAATCCTTCGTTTCCTGTACAGGGTCAGGATGTCACATTGCCCAATTTTCTTGCTTTGCATGGTTGTTAGAGGGGGTTTTGTGAATCCCTAAGTGCTTTTAATTATAAAGAGTCATCATATTGAATCTCTTTGAGTTAGTTTTGCTGTGAAACATGCTTTTCTGTCATGGGCTTTGTCTGGTGAGTTTTTGATCAGGTTGGGGTGAGGCAGGTGTGCTGTAACACCATGGTCAAGGAAGGCACCATGCAATTTCTCCTGTGTTTTAGCTTCCGTTCTCCACAATGAAATTATGTATACAGAATTATAAGGATAGATCCTTATTCACTGAGGTCTGATTGTACACCAAATAATCTCCATTTGCAAATACACTTCAGCATTTTCTATTCCAGTTTTGACTGAGGACTTTTTGAGGGCTTAAATTGTGTGTCAAACTTTTTCCAAATAATCAGTCAGCTGCCCTACAGCTCTCTTGTCCCTTTCTTTCTGCAGTCAGTTAAAACACTCTTACTGTCCACACACAAAAGCAGCTCTCCTCTGTCACCTTGCATCTCTCTTCTTTGTATCCAAAAGAAAATCCATGGTTGCAGAGACATAGATTTGCTCCTTTGGATTTTCTGCCTGACTTCTGTCAGGAAGGTTGTCTACCAATCCTGACTCTTCTACACCAGCTGTTTTCCTTCCCTACCTTACCAAGCTCGCCTCCTAGCTGTTTTTACAGCCTTGGATCTGTTCCATGGACCACAAGTTAGGAATTTCGTGTCAGAATTGTTGGCTGCACGTTGACAGCAAAGGGATTTCAATGGGAAAGGTATGGGTAAATGTGAAATCTTTCTTGCTGCTGACTTTTTAGGTTGTCAGTGCTACATACTTTTAGCCATTTTCTATTTGCAACAGCTTTTTGAGAGTATTTGTAACTGCATCCAGTTCCTAAAAGACAGAAGCAAGCACAAAGTTTAATATCTGTAAGGTAGAAAGATTTGTGTTTGGCATAAATGCTTGTTCTGAATTTTACTTTTCTCTGAGAGACAGAATTCTTTTCAACAATTCCTTGACGTTGTTTACTGTCCTAGCAGTAGCAAAAATAATTATTTCTGAAAGCAGAAATTGTTAGATTATATATCCAAGTGTAGACAAATCTAATCTTAATGGTCAGTTACAGGGGTGAGGCTGTTTCCTTGAGTGAATAAAATACACTGTGTTTGAATACAGCTTTATTTTTTGAGAGGGAAACTGTGTGTGTGCATAACTTCCTCACAGAGCTTTTGGAACAAATAAAACCTTACTCTGTTCCTGCAGGCACTCTGGTGCACACATGCAGTAAAGTATGTGTTCTGTTCATTTGAACCCAGTGGACTTGAACTGCAGTAAAGAATTTTTTGAGGGTTTTTTTTCAGGATTGGATCGTTGTGAGTACTCTTTTCAGCTCTTTGTGTTATCAGGTTAAATAAAATGAAATATTATGATGTTGTGTAGGCCTCATCTGAGCTGATCCTTCAGTCTCCTCGGCTCCTCAGACTGTATAGTGCCAATCTGCTGCTTCAATTAGTTTTTAATTGGTTGGAGAGAGCTGAAGTCCCTTTCACAGTTTAGTGTGAATAAGGAGAGGAGGAGGAGTAGGCTGGTAAGGTTGACTAAATCTGAGGAAACTCTTCTTATAAAACAAACCCTTCAGTTACGGTAGTAAAAGCATTCTGCTTGGGTGGCTTTCTGAGAATATGGGGGCGGGTGTGTGTGTGTGTTTATTTACTTCTAAAAGCTTTCCCAGTTTACTCTGAGGAGAGTGTGTGAAGTGTGTGCCTGTTTCCCTTGCCCCCTCTCTCTCCTTTCTCTCCTTGGGGTAGAAGCTGGCCCTGGCAGGCTCTTTGCTACCTTGTGGGACACTCCTCTCCACAAAGTCCATCTTATATGTCCTGAAGTGGACTCTGAAACACAGGAACTATGCAGCTGAACTTTTGTTCCTTATTTTAAGATATGCACCAAGCAATAGGGTAAATAAAGCCGTCCTTGTTTCCTTCCTCTTCCTCTTTTGAGAAGTGCATTTCTGCAGCATGCAGTTTCTGTAAGTGCATCAGAGCCTCTCATCTGGGAACCTGTGTGTCTTGGCAGTCGAGGTGTAGGTAGCTGAGGCTTTTGGCGCCTGGAGAGGTGTTGCAGGGACTTGAGAACTGTGGGTTAAGCACGAGCTAAAATTAGCAGAACCATAACTAACATTGCTGTTGTCTAAGGCTCTGACTCATGAGGTTTTCTGGATTCAAGAGTGGAGTGAGATGTCGCTGTCCCTAAGTAGTAGTGGTTTTCTGCCCTGGAGCCAGAGGTAGGGTGACAGGGGGGCTGTGTGCTGGGTGAGTATAAATGCCAGCAACTTCAGGTCTGATTTGCGAGGCGAGGCTGAGCTGCAGCAGTTGAGGAGCCTGCACACCTCCCTTATGCTGCCTGGTGCAGCGGGGAGGAAAATCTGCCTGAGCGGTGAGATGAGCCACAGCTGCAGGCCAGACCATCTTAAAATGCTTCAGCTAAATCACCCAGATCCTGAGTCAGTGCCCTGTGCTGTCACTGTAGGGCTTCAAAACACACGAGCTTTTGAGATGAATCAGAAGTGCGTGCCCTTCTGAACTACTGCCTGCAAACCTGTAAAAATGAGCAGTGCAGAAGTAATTCTTGCTCGCCTGTTGAGGTTCCCTTTGTAGTGGAGAGTCATTATTGGGAGTTCTTTTTGTTTTATTATTATTTAAGAAGACTTTCTAGAATATTATGCCAAAGCTATGGGCAGCCTCTGCAGCTGTTTAACTGTCTGCAGCTGCTGAACTGCAATCTCTGTGGCTCTGTGTATTTATTTTAGCACAAACTGGTTTGGGGTTTTATTTCATGTGCACACTTGGTCTCCTGCAGTCATTTTGTGGGCTTTGTTTTGAGTGAGCTGCTGTATCAGCTTAACAGCACACTAGCAGATCTGACCTTTCTTTTCTAATAGATCTGTTTTGGAAAATGACTTTGGTGCTGACCAAACATCACAGGGATAAAATAGTTTCTAGTTCCAAGAACAACAATTGTTGAATTACAGCAATCCCAGGGTATTTTAAGACTCTCTCATATCACACCAGTTTTGGCACCCATACTACCATGATCCATTTTCCTCTGTGCAACCTCTTCAAGTGCCTGTAATGACCAGTCACACTTCATGTTCACTGCCTTGTTCTTCACCCAAGAAGGAATGTCTGCTTCCTTGCGCTGTTTGATGGGTCAGAGTTGGCTGGGGCTGCCAGATGGGTGGCGTTGGCTGTTGTGGTGGAGATGTGTATTTTGATGGGTGTGCAGCTTTCCTGGGAGCTGGATATTCATCTCCACCTGTTGGGACAAGCCCCACCAGCTTTTGCGTAGGCCAGGCAGACAAAAGGCATTCCCTAAGTCAGCTCTTGGCTTTCCATTAGGTATGTCACTTGCCTGATGCCCCGAGATGATAATTGTCTTGACCTTTCTTTAGGGCTAAGGCTAATGCAGTGGTGCCTTGTGCTTTTACATCCAGTGTTGTAAACTGACTTTCCCCTCCCAGCTGTGCTTGGGAAGGGTATTTGCATAGCCAGTACTGTCAATATCAAAAGCTATATTAAGTAATTGGAGACTCTGAATCATTGCATGCAGTCGACAGCACATTGTACGCTGCCACTCAGCATGTGCTGTGAACTTCCTTGACTTTCAGTGGCTGCTCATTAAGTAAACTCTGAATCCCTTTGGCTTTTTATGCCAGTACACAGGAAGAGATTTGAAAGAACAGAAAAAGAGCTGCCAAAACTTCTCTTTTCCAGCAGAGATCTAACTCACATCTATAAATTTCCAAACCAACCTTTTTCCTGATTTATCTGTGGTTGATTAGCAGAGGACTTCACATTGACAGCTGCTGGTGACACCTGACATAATTATATCAGTGGAGTCACAGCTCTGGCTGTGCAAGGTGGGCAGGTGGGCAAGTCTGGCTATCTTTTTCTAGGTGTGCCTGTCTTTTATCTAGTTGTGTCTCTGGGAAAATTGATTTAGTGGTTTGTCTCTTCCTGTAGGTTATTTGAGCAGTAGTTGTATAAAGCTGTGAGAAATTTCAAGAGAACAAGATTTTTGAACTCCTATTTTCTCCTCAAGAGCAGATCTTAACTAGATAGAGTACTTGGAATAAGTGTCTCTCGAGTGAGTGAATTCCCCTCACTTTCCTTTATCTTTGACATGTAAGAAAATTTTAAGAATGAGAAAGTCCTGACCCATTTTTTGCCACTTCCTCTCATACCACAAAAATTGAAAGAATTTATAACTGTTACTTGGTTTTGAGGCATATTTGGGATGGTTTCTGTTTACTGTTAAGACTTTTTGAAAGATTTTTTAAAAAAAATGTAGAACAATGGTGTTTTCATCCCCCTTTTTGGGCTTTATGCATGTAGAAAAGGGAATTATTAGTTGTAAGCTTTGCTTTTATTTTTTTTCTTTATTTTCTTGCTAAAGTTGCTTACTTTCTTCCCTTTAGATGGCTGCTTTGAGCTCCAGTGTCTACATATCCTTTTAGGATACCAAAACATAGCCAATCTTAAAACAGTAAAGGAATTATTTTCTTTCCCATTGATTCCTTTTTTGCTTATGGTAAACGGGATTTGATTTTTTTTAAATTTTGAACTGAAAGATCACAAAGAGTAATCTTAACACCCTGAGTTCTCATAGTCACTGATGTCATAGAGGGATTTTTTTGATAGAGGATTGAGAAAGTGTGTGATGACACACATTGCTAGAATAGTAACCATCTAGTGCTCAAGACATGATGCCTCCTTTAGTCCATGGTTGTAAGACTGTCTAGTCAAGCGGATGGGAAAAGGCAGCTCTTCTTTCCTGCCTCCACTCTTCCTTTCCCTCTTTTCTGGGGTAAATGCTTTGCCAGCTGAAAACTGGCAGCTGCACACAGGACAGTGCTGGAATATGGTCATACAGAGAGCTTGGCAAAGCTTGGGGTGAGGGAACTGCCCCTGACACATCATCTGCTACCTCTAGCAGCCCACTGGGCCACACTGCCTTGTCAAAGCTGCCTTAGTTCCACACCAGCACTGCTGTCACTTCCCTAGAGAACCAGGGTAGCCCTTTTCACTGGGAATACAGCACTGCTGTGGTTGGTTATTACAAATTAGCCTGCCAGGGTGTTGGTTTTGAACCTTGGGTCTCTCCGTTACTTTATAGCTTTGCTTCATAGGAGAGAAGTCCTTTTGTGATGTTAAAACATGCCTTAATTTTCTGTCTGGCCAGCCAATTCAACCTTGCATCAGAGCGTTTCAGCTGACAATTTCAACCAAAGTTTTTGGGGGTGGAAACCTCCAGCTATTTGTTCCCATGGGTTTTGTGACAAAGGGCGTTTGGATAGAAGAGTGTTGGTCAGACCCCATGGCTGCAGGTAAAAAGCCATTAACTTCACCCTTTAATAGGCACTGGAGAACCTGCAAGGGCAAAAGCTGCTGGCAGCCTGACCTCCCTCCCTGTGCCTGGAACTGTGGGTTTGTGTCAGTTTGTGCTTCCACGTGGCCAGTGTATTTTTGGAGCAGGGAGCCGCTAGATGCATTTCTGTGTTTCTCTGCTCCCCATCTGTTCCTGTAGCCACCTCCTGCTCTAGCTGCCTCGGGAGAAGCTGTGTTGCAAGGGAAAATGGCTGTAAAAGCAGGCATTTACCTGTGTTTTCAGTGTGTGGGTTACCCGGTCCTGGTGCATGGTGTTCATCTTACCCTCATCAGTATTGTTGGGAGCATGGCTAATGTTGTAGTTCCATGGCAGATAATATTGCAGTCCCTATCTCCTTTCCTATTGTGTACTGGGAAACGGGAATACACATCTTCGCCTGTAGATTCAGTCTTCCTGTCTGAAGTGAACCCTAATAAAGCATTTGCAGTACACAAAGTCTGCTTCCTCCTGGGGAAAAGAAGTGCTGACTTCAGTAAATGAATGTATTTCAAACAAGCTTGTTCTTGGGGAACTAGATCATGTGCTGTAAGGGGGAAAATGATACTACTACTTTTAGCAACAGCTGTTCAAAGGAGGATGCTTACTTGATTTGCAATTAATGATAAAGTCAACAAACTGTAATTTAAAAAAAAAGAAAATAATCTTGAGTTACTCTTGACTGTAGCAAGACTGCAATTTATCCTGATTTGTTTGTGTTCACCTCCTTGTGAGAACTGTCACTATCGTATGCCTGACAAAACCTCATTAAGACCTAGAGAAGCAGAAACCTGTTGCCTCGTTACCCTCACAGAACCAGTGTCCTTCCCTCCTCTTCCTCCTGTGCTGTGCCATAGATGAGGTTAGAGAAGACTTGGTAGGTCTTCTGCAGGATTAGCTGCTTCTTTGCTGCCATAGGAAGCCTTCTAAAATAGTCAGTCTTGCAGGTTTTTCATGGGATATTTGCCTGTCTAGTTTCAGCATTGCTTAGAGATGTGCAGGATGGGCTGTGAGCTGAGCTGAGCTGATGGGCAAGCAGGGGGAGTGGGGGAGTGAGGAGCAGAACATGAGGCTTTTCCCCCTGGTCAAATGTCTTCTGGTCTGTCTGTACAGGGTATGCAAGGCAGATCCTGCTGGGTTTGGAGATATGCAAACAGTGACCTAAATATGAGCAACCAATGTGTGAAGCAAAAATAATTATTTCAGGGAACAGCCACAGAGCTTTCTTGTGTTTCTGTTGACATAGTCTCATTGACTAGCATGGGTTTTATTGCTGAGGTCTCAACTTCTTATATTGAACATCTCTTACAGCAAAGAAATTAAGGTGAGGAGTCATTTCTGGAAGCTGGTAACACATGACAGAGAAGTGTCACCTGTGCATAATATGTACAAATATATGTATGTATATATATATATAAAATCAATGTTGTTGAACCATGGTAAGAGGAGGGAAGGCCTGGATGCTGATGATGAATAGCAAAGGGGTGACTGTAAGGGGCGAGATCTCGTCCACCCTTGGTTACTCTGGGAGACTCCCAGGTGTGCTGTGGTGCGCGTGGGCTGAGCAGGGCCAGAAATCTCACTTTCCTTAAAACCTCAAGCCATCTCGCTGGTAAATTAAGTAACTTTGAAATAGTGAAGTATTTTATGTTACTGAAATGCTCAACATTGTAGGAACCCCCAGGCCTGTATTTCTTCTATTGAATACAGTTCCCATAGTCAGCTGTATTCAGATTTTGTGTTTTATTCAGCCAGATGTTTGCTGACCCAGGCCATGTAGAATTCTTACAATAAAATGTGCCCACTTTAAAATGGGAACTTAAGTGTGTCACGAGCTTCCAGACTTGATTTTGCTGAACAAGCAATATGCACATGTGTGCTTGAACCTTGTCTATATGCAGCAGCAGCTCCACTGTGGTACTGTGCCTTTGCAATTCCACATCATGCAGCATCTATTCTTCCCTTGTAGGCGGAAGGCAACAACCATACAGAAGTATGTTAACTAGAGATATTTTCATGGAAATAGCTGCACAGCCAGTTCAAGCACTTCTCTAGCAAAATAAAGTGATTTATATTTCTGATTGTACCAAAGCAACTGTTGTGGTTAGGAGTAGCTTCCTTAACTGAAGCAGACTTCTTGTCACAAAAACTGTTCTTAGCAAGCCTTGATTATAAAAACTATCATTGTGTCCCTGTTTTTGTTAAGGGAGGAGTAATCCATTGTTTCTCAGATCCCCAAGTCTGGACCCTAAACCCAACAGTGCAGGTCACAGGGCAGGACAGGTGCTGGCTTCAGTATTCTCTGCTCAGCCAGCACTGGTGCGAAGGAAACAGAAATAAGGCTTTGCCAAACACAGGTATTAATGTTTCACCTTCACAATTCATAACAATCACAGTTCTTTGAGAAACTGTTTTAAAAGGGAGGTTACATTTCTCTTGGTGAATGCTAATTAGGATTTCACCTCTTTTTGAATGAGTGTTATAGTAACAATCATACAATGAAAGAAGAAATGTAAATGTAGTGTTCCAGGGATTCTTTTTGTGCTGAATGAAAACAAACTTCATTATTTGAATATTTCTACCTTTAAGACAGGTAGAAAAAAGTCTAGCTATTGATATTGTATGATATTAAAAACCTCCGAGTATTCTTTTGTTATTTTATAATGTTTTGTAAGACATAGCTTGGTAAATAAAACTGCAGTATGTGTCTAGCCTTCCCAAATGCAGTTTTACTCAGTTCAAATTGCTGTCCTGCTGCCTTCGACCTGATGCATGTTGCCATCACGTTGTATTTTCTTTTTCTGTATAAGTGGTTTTCCATATTGGTGCCATGTGCCAGTTCCCAGGTGGTTGATGTGAAAAGGGAAGGGATAATGCATTATACACAAAAAGAGCACTTATATACCCTTACCATTTGGTGCATCTGTGTGCAGTTACAGGAGGATAAGTACTTACTGACAGCTTAGGCTTTTTGAGATGATTACTGTATCAAAGCATGATCTCTCGCTCTATTTGAACCTGAAATGTTGGCTTTGTACATGTGTACAGTGGAAGTTTAATTTTCTTCTATCCCAGTGCAAGTGTCTAGTCACAGCAGAGAAGTTGCACACAGTGCTCTCTCTTTCTCTCACCACCCAGATGTATCCAGAAGCTGCAGAGTGTTTTTTGAGAATACTGAAACGAGGAGAGCTTGTAAAACTATGCAGGCTTTCAGTTTACTAAATGTTATTTAGTAGTAAAAGTTATTTTTGTTCCTTATATAAATAGTTCTGTGTCGGTCTGTTTAGCACCTGCCTTTTGTTCAGAGCAGACTCGATAAATTCTGTGCTTTTTTTTTCTATGTAAGTATTTTTGACTTGGAGGGTGAAATAAAGTCTGCTTCTCAGTCTACTAGTGTGGCCTAATGGTAGAAACAAAAGCTAAAAACCCCTGGTTTTGCACTAGGCTTCCATTCAGCTTCCCTTGTAAATGTGCAGACAAATCATCTTTTCTATCGCTCCCTAATTCATCTGCACAAATCATCTTTCATCAACTCTTCTCGTTTTAGGTTCACAATTACTTACAAGCAAGATTTATGTCTCCTCTTAAGGGCCAGGTGGTATCAGCTCTTTGTTCTTGTGGTAATGATGTAAAACTACAAAATGACACTTTGCTGTATGGAAAGAGGTATAAAGTGCTAACAATTTCTCTGTGCAAAATCTCTGCAGCCAAATGGCTCCGTTATTAATCCAGTCTTCCAAGACTGCTTTGTGATAGAGAAGTATGATCCCCATTTTATGTCTCTGAAACTGAAATACAGATAAATTGTGCAGAAGTTGCAAGAAACCCTCTTTGTACTGATAGAAATTGTATGAGCACAGATTTATGATAGCAAAATACTGCATAGCTGAGGAGCAAGAAGCTGCAAGTTATACTTTGCAAACTTAGAAAACTGCTCCCTCCCTTTTCCCAGTATGAATCAGGTTAATAATGATATTGTTTACAAGTGTGTTTGGTCATAGGGGGCAGAGTGGAAAGTGTTTCAGAGCGGAGTATTGAGGCAGAGCAGGACCAGTGGAGTCCATGAGAAAAATGGGACTGGTAATTCTGGAGGGGAGATGACCACATCATCTTTGATCTACAGCTACTGATGCAGGAACATCAAAAACCTTTAAGGAAGGCTTTTGTTTTGGGGAGGGTTTTTTGTTTTCTATTTGTTTTTCTCTGAGTGATGTGTAATTAAGAGTATGTGTAATGGGTAAATGTCAGTGAGGAAGGCAGTAATTTGTACTAGGCTCTGAGTACCTCCTTTCAGGAGTGATGTTTCTGAAATATTTTATCCAGTCATGGTGATATTAGAAAATGACCATAAGAACCAAGCTGCTCTCTCAGCAGAGGTGATGAATGCCTGAAGCACGTAATTGCACTTGAAAGCCTACATGTTGATTGCTGGATGTACGAAGGGTGCAGGGGACCCACTCTGTTTGTGTCAGATTCGCTTGCAAATGGTTTTTACAGTCTGTCTGAAGTTCAAACCCAAGTACTTTAAAAGAGGTGTTTATGTAGAAGCTGTAGTGCTAAACGTAGGAAGAGAACTCTGAAGACTTTTGGGAATAAAGCTGATAGGGCGGAGTTCATTACAACTCCACCAAAGCTGTGGCTGCACAGCAGCGTGTAGCCTTATCATTCCTGCAGTGTAATCAGAGCACCTGGAATATTCTGCATAAGCTTGTTGACTTCAATATATACATCCACTGTCTGGATTAGAATTGCTGATCTTCCCCCCTGCCTCCCCGTTACTGTAGAATTTATTCCGCAATTTATTTTCTGCTTAGAATTTGCATGATAGCTTTTTCTTTCATATCACATCCATAAAATAAGTCCCAAAATTCAATGCTTGTGGAATAGAGAGTGTGAATATTGGGGGTTGTGTGACATTTTATTTCCTACTCTTATAAAAAAATGCCAAGAAATCAATGCAGTGTGTTTGTTGATAATATTTTGCTTGTTTGTTGCTCCAGCCTATCTGTCTTGTGACTTAGTGTAGCAACAGAGAGGATAGCACATGAGACGTGAAATACTTATGAGGCTAAACTGTCAGAACTGCACTGAGTTTGGTCAGGGACAGACCATGTTCTTGCCTCTTGACTCTCTTGAGAGAACCAAAGCTCCATCACCCATTTCAGAAATGCCAGTCTGGTTCCTGGCTGATTCTTCAGGACTAGAATTGTACAGAAATCAAATGTTTCACAGGCAGAAGAAAAATGTAGGTACTTCTTCCATGTCTGGTGCTGTTAATAATATGATAGAGCTGGCCACATGTCATCTTTACCTTACTGATTTTTTTCTCTTGATCACTTGAGTCTTTTTTTCTCCTTTTGGGTGTTTGAGCTGTAAGATCCTGGGTCACTTGTGATCCCTATCCATGTCTTAGATGGAAGAGGGCTAAGACAGAGTATTGCTGAGGAGAAGAGGGAGCCTGCATTCATCTTCAGATCCTGGGGTTGTTTGGATGTTGGAGAGATTTGTTTATGGGAGGTAATGCGGGAAGTGGTGTGGCCTCACCTTGAACATGGTGTGCAGTTTTGGTCACTGCAATATAGGAAGGACATTAAGCTATTAGGGAAAGTCTAAAGGAGGGTGATGAAGATGGCAAAGGGTCTTGGAGGGGAAGCCGTGTGAGGAGCAGCTGAGGGCACTTGGTCTGTTCAGCCTGGAGAAGAGGAGATTGAGGGGAGACCTCACTGCAGTTACAACTTCCCTGTGAGGGGAAGAGAAGGGGCGACCACTGGTCTCGTCTCTGTGGTGACCAGTGACAGAACCTGAGGGAATGGCCTGAAGTTGTGTCAGGGGGGGGTTAGGTTGGGTGTTAGAGAAAAGTTATTCACCCAGAGGGTGGTTGGGTGCTGGAACAGGCTCCCCAGGGCAGTGGTCACAGCACCAAGGCTGACAGAAGTCAAGAAGCATTTGAAGTCAAGAAGCTATAGACTCAGGCACATGGTGTGACTCTTGGACTCATGGTCCTGTGCAGGGCCATGAGTTGGACTTGTGAGCCCTGAGNAACTTCCCTGTGAGGGGAAGAGAAGGGGCGACCACTGGTCTCGTCTCTGTGGTGACCAGTGACAGAACCTGAGGGAATGGCCTGAAGTTGTGTCAGGGGAGGTTTAGGTTGGGTGTTAGAGAAAAGTTATTCACCCAGAGGGTGGTTGGGTGCTGGAACAGGCTCCCCAGGGCAGTGGTCACAGCACCAAGGCTGACAGAAGTCAAGAAGCATTTGAAGTCAAGAAGCTATAGACTCAGGCACAGGGTGTGACTCTTGGACTCATGGTCCTGTGCAGGGCCATGAGTTGGACTTGTGAGCCCTGAGGATCCCTTCCAGCTTGGCATATTCTGTGGTTCTGTGAAGTGTCCAACACAAGAGCTTGTCTGTGCTTTGTCCCTCATGTCTCTAATTTCTGCTCTGGCACCTTGTGCCCTCCTATTGCTGAGGGGCAGGTTTCATTCAGCAGGCAGAGAGAGCTCTGCTGGGCTGCACACGTTGGTGTGCTCACCTTGGGGAAAGCTGGTGGCATGTGCTGCAGGTGCTGCTGGGGATGGGCCATGTGCATCAGACATGGCTCAGACACTTTGGATTTGCTGTGTGTCCTTACAGAAAGGTCTCACGGCTCCGAGCATGGATGTGGCAGAGGCAGAGCACTTTTAGAAGTTGTGCTACTGTGCAGAAGTGGAAGTGCATCAGGTTCTGGCATACTCTGCTGGCACAAGGAATCTCACTGTACCTATTTTTGGGGAGCTTAAAGGTTTCTTTGCATTGTTTCAGTGATGCGAGGTGATCTTACAAAAGCCACACGTCTAGCTCTGGTTTACACTTGGACTTCCTAATTTTCTCCAGAACACTCATTTTCGTTACCTTTGAAGTTTGAGTGGCCCAAAATATTTTTGCACATTAACTGCATTGAAACAAATTAATAAATTCACACCTCATTTGGTGCTATATTGCTTGTCTGGCTGCAGAGCAAACAAACACAAACCCTGTGTATGTTAAAACTGACCATTAGCTGAAAAGCCAGAGCAGTGGGAAGTAAGACTCCCCACTTGCCTGCAGTGAAAGGGGCTAAAGGCTTTAGCCTGCCAGCTCTGCTGTCCAGCCCTTGTCCGGGTCAGGTCCTGCTGAGGGCTTCAGTGCCGAGGACAGCGCTTGCCATTCCTCGTGCAGTGGCTTTGGGAAAGCCAAGCGGCTGAGGAGGTGTTGGGACTGCATGGGGTAATGTGTGAAACAGCAAGAGCTCACTGTGCCAGCGCTCATCTGTCAAAGCTGAAGAGACAAGGTTGAATTAACAGATCAAACTGAGATAAGTGTTCTCTGTAAGGTCTTGTCTATGCTCAGAACGTGGAAAAGTTAAGGAGGGCTGACTTAAAGCATGTGGTGCATAAATAAAGCCTTGCTGAATGCACTCGATTCAAGAGAACTGCTCATCACTGTGGTAGCCTGGAGATCTTGATTTTCCTGAGCATTTCTCTGTGCCTTCCTGTCTTTTTGAGGCACTTGTACTGCTGGAGCAGGGCTGTGCACACACGTGTGTAGTGCTGGCCCTGCCAAGGCTGATGTTCCATCTGAATGCTCCAGAAGGAAATATGTCAAAATTTTGCAGCCTTCAACTTTTGAGCCTTGTTTGTTTTAAAGATGAAAAGTGCATTTTGTATAAAATATGCTGAAATATGTGGAAAATCTTATTTTGCAGAATCCAAGGAGTTTGTGCACCCACGCATCTCTATTGTCCGTGTTGATGATTCTGCACATAACTGGTTTTCCCCCTCAGTGCTCTGTGTGAACTCTGCACAGCTAAAATTGATTCCCACTCCCTTGATGGTTAGTTTACTGGGTGGATTTTATTCATTTGGCTTCTTTGACCTTAACTAGGCAAATGTGTTAAAATTCTGATTTGAAATGGAATAATTTAGAGCAACTTATCATAATTTCATCTACTGTAATGCTCTTCTAAAAGCTTGCAATGAAAATTTTTCCTCCTGTTTATCCTCAATTAATATCAGATCCTGCAGCACCTAATTTGGTAGGAGGTTTGTGCCTTTTGCTGCAAGGACATTGTTCTTCACTTGGCAAACAAGGTCTGTTGCAGTAAGTTTGAGAGGCTTTGTCTTTTACTTTGAGTGGATGGCGCTCACTTTGCAAGATTAAAAGTGTATTTTGCTCCAGAAACCAACCTAGCCTCCCTTTTTATTCACCTTTCTGCTTCCAAGGAGAACTGCTCTACATACCAGACACATTTGTGTTTACAGATAAGAAATTTTTGAATTAGAGTAAAATTGAAGTCCAGGGTGAGACAAAAATACTTAATCTTTTAAGCTGTGCATGCTGTGGGAGAGAGGGGCTCTGTCTCTTTATCCCTTTGCCTCATTTAATGGTACAAGACTGGAATCCAGCTTGTAAGACATCAAATCCACATAATAAAAATTCTGGACAGCATCCAGGTGTGTCTTCTGTGGTTGAAGATGTTACTTTGCAACTGCCCCATGGTAAGATCCTTCAGCTATGTAAGGTAGCTCAAACATGATCAGGCATTTCACTATAGCATGGAAAGGGTATGGATTCTGTCTGTTATGAAGTGATAAAATACCAACCATGACAGCACAGAAACAATGGAGAGGGTGACATGGTAGCCAAGGCAGTGACCAAATTTAGTGTCCAGGTACAAACTTGCATGATGGGTCACAAAATGCCTCCACTTAAGACTTTGAAGGAGTTGATGCTTAGATATCTCTGTGTCTTCATTGGGAATGTAGACAAGGAGAGGATGGGATTCATTTTAACAGTTCAGCAATTCTGGGTATATAAGGACCATGGGGAGTGTCCTCCTGTGGGTTGTTAGTAGCAGCTGTAAGCTTTTTGAAGGTGAGCAGGTACAGCTTGGTGTGCTGAAAAAATTGTGAAGGAACTGCTGCTCTGAGTTTCTTCTGCAGGGATGCTGAGGCAGAGGGCTGCCCTGACTCAGTGGTTGGTTTGGGGGAGTGTCTGACTTGAGTTGTAACAGAAAAATACCATCTAGCAAGATTAGTTAAAAAAAATAAAATCCAAAACGAGAAAAACCTGGCTGGCTGAAAGATGTGATTTCTTTGTGCGTTTTCAGCATCAGCACAAATTCAGCAATACTGTAGGTACTGTATGTTTGCTTTTTTAGCTGAAAACTGTGCTTGAAACAGTCATAATAAATATGCTGTTGTTTTCCAGCTTAGCTCATCTTGAAATAATTAGATACAATCTAGTTCAGATTGCTGCTAGGCATCTTACAAACAGCAGTTATTGGCAAAATCTGTCTAGGTCCTTAGTTGGTGGTGTTCTTAGGAGTTTTTTTGACCTTGAAATAGAAATGTTTCATCAATTGTGTCTGCAAATTATGAAGTTTGGTATTTTCAAAATATTCTCCAGTTTTTAAAAGCTGTAAAATTATTTTTTTATATATTTCAAAATAGAGAGGTCTTTCAGTTAGGATTTTTTTTTCCCTTTTTTGGTTTTGTTTGCCATATCAAGCCCCTAATATTGGCAGGAGGTTTTGTTTGGTCTCTTGAGTATCCATGACTTAACATACATTTTTTTCATAGCCAATACTTGCCGCTGGAGACGAGCCATGAGTGTTACTTTGAGAGCATTATTTAGAAGGCTCAGGCAGTTTTAAGTTCCTAAGAGTGATACAGATTTTTAGACTTTAGTATACAATTCTAGGGGGAGGAACTGTTGACCTGCAAATAGAAATAATTGGTGTTGTTTTTGAGACTGCCTTCTGTAATGAGAAGTGGTAATTTCTGTTTCAGGAGGCAGCTTGGAAGCAGTGTAACAACTTAAACAGCTTGAGCAGGAAGAGGAGGAGTCATTCTAATTTTGCAGTCTTTGGAACAGTTATTTAGCTGTAAACACTGATCAAGTAATTTCACTTTGTATGGCTATACCTCCGTCTTAAACCAGCTCTCAAAAGACCACCAGCATGAAGTGGGGGATCTCATGGAACATGATCATGGCAGTTTCCAGTTCCCTGGAAACCATATACAAAAATTTTGTAAGTCTGGTGCTGTTTTCATTAACATGCAAGAAAATCATAGCTTTAATGTTGGCAAACATCTGCATACAGCTTATTGCTGCTAAATTTATCACGTTGGCTTATTCTCAATTTTTACATTTTGATGGTCTCCTTAGGCCTGGACAGGTTGAGGTCTGTGGAAGTTTTGGGGTTTTTTTGTTTTGCTTGGTATGCAAATGTGTGACTTTGGTTGGGACCCAAGTTTGAATGCAAGGTTCTTGTGTTTCCCTGTGGTGTTTTGAGGCTGTGGCTGCTTCAGAGATGTCCAGTAGCGGGTGCATTATTGCAGTCGGTAAAATTTTCTGGGTTTGTGCCTCTGAAAGGTGACAGAAAGGTGTGTTGTTTCCACTGGTGTCCCAGGTATTGAGGAGTGTTCCTTTCAGTAACTGAGTGCTTTGCTGAAATCAGGTGATTCATAATCCTGTGGTTGGTCACACAGGCAAGGTGATGCCAGAATCAGAACAGAAAAAGCAGTTCAAGATCTCTTATTTGAACACTCCCTGAAAGTGAGTTCATACTTCTTGATACCATGACTGTTATGGATGTGGCTGAGAACACCTGACAATATTTGCAAAGTCTGATCACCTGGGCAGAGATAGGGGAAAAGAGCTAGCACAGCATGCTGTGATTTCACTGGCCACTCCCTCCCCCCTCCCTTTTTTTTTCCTTCTGTATATTAATTTGCAAAAACAAAAGAAGGCTGCTGACGGATGAGAAACCTTTTAATTGGAGAGCTCACTGTGCGTGAGCCAGGCATGCCCATGTCTCAGAATAAATATGGATTAATTTAGGGCTCAGTAAAGTCATCATTTGGAAAACTCAATATGAGTTTGTATCACACCAGGCCTTCCACACTGCTCTTATGGTACGGAAACAGTGTACCACAGTCTGCCCCTTAGCTTACTGTGTGCTTGTGTTGTGTTACCCAGTGTTAGGCTACAATCTTCTTTGGCCTGTGACTCCACAGTGTGCACTGTCTTGGTAGCTTCAGGCATATATTCAAGCTCTTCAAACTTACAGAGAGGCAGACTGCCATGTGTCTTAGCATTTGTTTGCTTTTTGTAGGTATGATGTGAACTTGCTCTTCTAGACAAGCCCTCCAAACTGGTACCATTCCTCCCATGCTGCCCACTCAGAAGCTTTTAGTATGTTCACACTTTCTGTGTGTCTTCAAATGGTAGAAACTGCTTTGTGTAATCTAAAACATGGTCTTAAGTAATAAAGCCAAACAAAACCCTGGTGCTGTTGGTTTGGAAGGGAGCTTTAAAAGATCCTTGATGCCAGATTCATCTACTCCTTCCTGTGCTGAATTGTAATCTTTGGGATGTGTCCATGGGTTGCAAGGAGAGGAAGAGGATGGAGGCATTAATGCACTGTAGCTTCTGAGGCTTGCTTTGCCTGAGTCCTAATGCAGACATTGGATTTTCTGTGGAACAGAAATAAAAACCTTTGTGATCTCTGTGTGAGTGTCAGACTTGTTCAGGCAGTAAGAGCAGCAAAGATCATCCTCCTCTCAAATTGCTCATGGTAGGCTCTGCAGGATTTCTTAAATCTATTCTAGACAAATTGGAGGAGGAAGTTTCAGTTTCCTAAAACTGTGGTTTTGGTGAAAAATGCACACTTTTGTGTTCTGCAGGAACTGCAGAAAAATAGTTTCTTTTCCCTACTGTTTTCAGACTGAAAACCAGAAAAGCCTTCTGTTTGAATTCTATTTGAAAGAGAAATAAATTATGTAAAAGGGAATAGAGTCCGATTTTGGTGTGCCAAAAAAATCTCTTGCATATTTTTTAGTACAAAAAGATTTCATTAAATGTAGGCATTTGTTTCTGATGGCTTGAAACTCTGTTTCAGGCAGCATTTGTCAGTCAAAGAGTTTTAGTTAAGTTTTTAATACTTTTTGTCAGGAGAATACATGTAACATTTATACTGGTAGTGCTTCAAAATAAGAAGAGATAACATATACTAGGGTATCCTCAGTAACTCATAGACATAGCTGTACAGAGATATTTTTGGTCTATAGGTAGAAGTATGAGTAGGTCATGGAACAGTGAATATGGAGAGGGAGGGGCAGGTGATGTGGGTGCACGGGGGTCTGCCTTTACCACTGGGTTTCATAGCACATAGATGGTCTGGCACTTCACCTTCTCAAACCACCTTTCAAATGCACTGTTATGTATGAGGTGAGAAAGTGGGTTTTTTCTAACTATTTTGTGTTTATTCACGTGGCAGTTGCCAAGTCCTGGCTCTGCAGGGAAGAGGATCAGAGCAGTGAGTTCAGTGGGTTCACTGCAGGTCAGGCCCCAGTGGACTGTGCAGGCAGGGTTTTTTTACAAAAAAACATTGATTTGTTGCTGTGAAAGTGTAGACAACTAAATATCCTGGCAAAAGAACATGAAAAGGAAAATCAGGCATCTGAGAGAGAGATCTGGCTGCTGATAGCTTCCTGTGGACTTTCCACTGTAAAGCAACACGCTCCACTCTTTCCATTCAAGGTTTGTCTGAATGGCCCCCTTAGTCTGTGCTCCCTGCCAGTCAGCCTGAGCCCCCTGAACTTACCTGACTGGAGAGGTTGGTATTACAAGCAAGCTTTCCTTAAGTAGCTCTTGGGTTTTTAGGTGGTGTTTGTTGAGTATTGGGTGGTGTTTCTAACCTGTGGTGTGGTAGGCTGTGCACTGTAAACCTGTGGACTGAGCATAGCTGGAGTAAATGTCTGCCTAAGGGGAGTGTCTATGATTGTAGAAGAGTGAGATAAGAAATCCACTTGGCCCTTCTTGTGCAGTACTCTTAACCCCTCCTTGTGACAGGCAGGGTGAAATTGGACCAGGCAAAGAAAGCTTCCATGTGGAGGGCAGCTGGATGTGACATGAAACTCAGGGACTAGTCAAGGCATCCTTGTGTTACTGCCAAAAGGGTGTTTAAAAACCACAATTTCTGAAGACTATCGCCAGTTTGTGTATTCTGCAATATAAAATTTTGTCGCAAAAAGCTTTAAGAGAAGATTTGCTAGATGGTTCTGTAGAGGCTGTTCTGCTCAAGATTCTTTGCTGCAATAACTCCCTGAAAAAAATTAAGTCAAATCTGTCCTTGCCACTTGTTCTGAATAATGGGTGAACTTGGGCTTTGTTTAATTCAGCTCATTCTGCAAACTTCATTTGTGTTTGGTTTAGGAAAATCAAGTAATCAGCAGTATATACTACACATTCCACTCTCAGCCTTGCAAAAAGATGCTGTGCAGATTCAGTAGGTCTGATTGCAGTTGTAAAATAGGTCATGGTGTCTTGCTTTTTCCCTATTTCATTTAAACCAAGCAAAGCCAAACTGGAGCTTCTCTTGGAAAGCAAAGAATAATCTTGAGATGTCAGTCTTGTAGAGGCCAGTTTGTTTAGCTGCAGATATACTTAAAATGTAGAATCCATTTCACAGGGAAAATTCTGGTCTTTCAATAGCTTGTGTCATCTTGAAAAAACCTCTAGAGACCTCTGGTGGGAAGAAATGAAGGAGGAATATTCTGTGTTAGAAAGTAAAGATGTAGGAGTGGACGGGTGGTGTCCACTTGCTTTCCCTGTTTTAGTGATTCCTCTTTTGAAATTTCCCAGCCTTGCTAAGACCACTGGGTGGTTTCAGTGATGCAAAAACAAACTTTGCTGTATTTTAGGGGCTTGAAGCCCATTCCACAGTAAGTTGTGTTGGGAGGCTGCTTGCTGACATGGTGACCTGGTTCAGAATTCTGTTCAAGGCCCTCCCCAGGAGCCTTCCACCATGGAAGCTGAGGTGGGGAAGAAAACCCCAAACCCCTTCCTGAAATGCAAAACTTCATCTTGTAGTGTACTTCATCTTATAATTATCTCAGAGGGGGTTTATCTGCACTGCATTTGATTTTCTCCTTAATGTCCTGGCTTTTGCCACCAGTGCTGTACCTTACTCTGCAAGAGGGCTCATTTGGCAAATGCATCAATCCATGACATCATTTGTACAGTGTCTCCAGGCCTGGTTAAAGCATCGGCAGTATTTGACTGCACTTCCTGCAGTTGTTGGCAACTGTGAAATTTCATTGATCCTGAGCAACAGGAAGGGAAAAACCAGCTTAGGACAAAGCTCATGAGAGGCTCCATGAGCTCCTTGGCTAATGGTAATACACAGGGTAGATCCCAGTGCAGAACACTGCACTGCAAGGAGTGCTTTTCAAAGTGATTATCTGCAAAAGGAGAAAGAGTAACATTCATGCCAAATTAATGGTGCTGCGGAACCAACCACGTTTATTTCCAAGAGACCATTAGAGAGCCCAGGTAGCATTTCAGTGGTTGTGTAGGAAGCTGTGTGCTGGTGGGGTGGGAGGGTTTCCTCATGAAAATCTTGCTAGTGTTTGCACAATGCAGGAGGGACAAAAGGTTATTAAAAGAATTATCAGAAGTACTTTGACATTAGTCCTCAAGTAATTATTTTTATCCTTCGATAGGTGCATCTGCATGCTATTGTGCTAACACTACTGCTTCTCTTATTAATTACACTTTTAAGCTTGCTTCACAAGAGGAATCTAGCACCCTGTACTAATTCATGTGGTTCAAATCAAACATAGTAAGAATGAAACAAGCTCGACTGAAGGAGGAGGGAAGGCAAAACCCAACACTTAGACAATTTGATGCCAGAACAAACATTCAGGCTGTAGCTGTGGGGTATGTACAAAAAAGGTATCTTTCACATTCCAGGCATTTAAAGATTATTGAATGTTTTTAAATTTAATGAAACCCTGTTAAAAAAAATACTGTTACCTATTTTCTCACCTTTCACCAAAAGTCATTGGTCTTGCCATTGGCTGCAGTGGTCTTAATTAAGGATAAGTGGATTTGCAATTCTTTCCAACAACAGATTCTAAACCCAAGTTTTTACGGTTTTTTGGTTTTGAGCCCTAAATTTGGTGGAGAAATATGTCCTGGTTAATGTTATCAGCTTCTGCTAAAAGGTTTACAAAATGAGAGTTAATAGGAGACTGATACCTTTCATGTCCTTCTTTCACAAATGATGTTTGGAGAGTTCTGTAATCAAAATATTGTGCCAAATATTTCCTGGAACAGTCAAACAAAACCCCAGAAGACCTTGAATCTTGCACAACCTCCTTTTCCATTGGTATAATTTGCAGCATATAAGGGTGGTTTTCAGTATGTAGAATGTTTTTATTACTTTATTTAATAATTGTGGATACAGCAAAGACTGATTCCAGTGGGTTTTTTTGTTTTGCTTTGTTTTTAATCAGTTGTTTCAGTGGGAGAATTGAAGATACCAGAATCATACCTTCCATCTGATAGGTTTTGAATCTGTCTTTGAAACCTCATTTTAGTTGCTTAGTATGCAGGCTAGCAATGAAACTTTTTCTGAGCCATGAACTTGGAAATCAGAATCTTCCCTGTTTCTTTGCTAAGTTTCACTTGTAAATAATAAGTTTACTGCTGCAAATTGCCTTTCTTCAGGAATGGTTTCTTGTGAACCACACCAAAATGAGCAAACACTGAACCCATGGCAGGTTTAATAAAACACCATCTTTTGGATCCAAACTGGACCTGCTGCTGGATCCCAGTGCCTGATGTCCCAGTGCTGGTGGCTTCCCTTGGCTGCCACCCCTGGGAAGTGCTGCTGCCTTGGCTATGCTGACACGGGGGGAAAGGCACAGCACCCTGAAGGCAAGCGTGGTAGATTCCAGACAGTATTAAATACTCCTCCTGAAAGGTCACTGGTGTTGGGTTGTATGGATTGGAGCAATTACTTACTGTGGAGATGGAGCTGTTCAGCTAAAATCCAGTTCTTTTCCTCGGCTCCAACTCCATTGCCTTAATCTTAGTAGTGTGTTATTCCTTACCTTATGCCTACTGGCTTTGCTGAACAAGTGGCTATCTAAAAGCTGGTGGGTTTAAAGAAATGGGAAGTGTTCTTTGTGCAGCACAGGAAATTAATTTCTCTCTCTCTTTTTAATAGCTGACCATTAGTGTTTGTTCAGCTTGCACCGTTGTGGATTTTGTATTTGGAATTATCTCCAAGTTTACTTGGTAAACTTATAAAAGATACTGAAACTGGTGCTCAGCTTAATTCTTCAGATGTGATTTTATTTGCATTTATTATTGGCTAATGAGCAGCTGAGGTTTATGATGTTAAAGGAGGGGAGAAGTCTGAAGTAGGAAATACTACCTAATGAATTAAAGGAGCAATGTGCATTATGTGATTTTGGCCATGTCCTAACACTGAAACATCACTAATAACCTTGAATGCAAATTTGCTGATTAAAATATGAGTTAGGCTTTTTCTTGTGGAAGTATATTGGCACGGGAGAGCAAAGAACAGATTGTGGAAGAAAAGGTTGCTCTTGGTTTTGTTTGCAAAGCAATTCTATGAAGATATTCTAAAATTGTTGGATTTGTGACTTTCTCGAAGAAAATCCCTTGGGAAAACCTGCTGTGCTTTCAGTTTTGTTTCAGTGGAGCATGTGGTGTACATAGTGGGGACATCATGTTCATTATCCTTTGGGATGTTTTCTTCTCTTCCCTTCTCTCCCCACTCCATTTTGCTAAATTTTCTGTCTCCATACTGTGATGACCTTCTTTGGTTTTTGTTTTGGTAAAGTACCTGAGGATGTGGATTCCTCTCATACTTGAAGCTGAAGGAACAAATTGTGCTCAGTACTTAACGAAATAAATATATGATTATTAAACCAGTTGGGGTTTCATCTGAAAACTTAGTTATTAAGTAGGTGGTCGCCCTGTAATGAAATACCAGGATAGCAGTGTGGGATTTTTTGGGTGCCTCTTTTAGTAATGATCTGAATGCATTGTATCTCAGCTTTTTCTTGGTAGCATCCATTTTTTCTCCCCATAAACTGTTTTGCTGTTGGCTTTGCAAATGCAAGAATTCTTACACCAGTATCTCAAAAATCTGAGTAGCAATATTTTCCAGGCAGAGTTGCAGGTTTAGTGCTTTTAAGTGGAGATGGGAACTCCATTGAAAATCACTTGTGGGCGGATTGGCAGTTGGGCTTGGATAATGGAATTCAGATCATCAGCCAGAGAACAAAGCTGGAATGGAGTCAGGAGTCTCCAGAAGAGGGATTATGGGTCTGGAAATGGGACCAGAAGTGTGGTTATCATAGAATGGGAAGTGTATCATGGTGGGGGAGGAAGTCTGGAAGTTAAGTCAGTGTTAAAAACCACTCAGAACTATAAAACTAATAAGGTAGATATAATAGGTCTGTAACTATTAACCAAGAAATAACTTCTAATAAAGTTAAAGAGAAAACAATTTGTACTGGAATTGTCCTTTATTGAGGTTTCTTTCTACATTCCTTACAAATACCAAATAAATTGCTTGGGAAGCAAACTGATTTTCACCATGTTTGTCCTTTGGAGAGAAAGTTGAAGTAGTGCTGATTTATCTGTCTGGTCATCCAGAGATTTTGAGGGGGAATACAGAACTTGATTCTCCTGTTCTTTGAGTTATTCAAGTTAAAAAAAGTAACCCTCTGTGTAGAAAAAAGTGAAATTACCTGTGCTTTTTTGCTGCTTAGCAGTACCTTTTCAATATGTCTGTGTAGCAATTCAAACTAGAATTTGCACTGATGTTTATTTTGGGGTACCAGGTTGTTTCCAAGGTGTCTTTATAGGATCTGGACCCTGTTCTCTGCCCCATGGCAGAGTTTCTGCTCAGGTGTGCTGCTGGTTCTGGGGAAATGTCCACAGGCAAGGAGGGCAGGAGGACAATGATGACATTACTGTGTGGATTGGAGGACAGCCTTTATAAATACATGCTATTTTTCCTGTTAAATGACTGATGCTGACAGTGGGTTTTAGATGAGCTATTTTTAAGACATGTTATCCACTAAGGATGTCATTATGTGGTGCAAGAGTTTTAATATAAACTATTTACATATTGATCTTGTTGTAAATTAAGCTGTTTCTTCCTTATCTTCAA
Source organism: Campylorhamphus procurvoides (assembly GCA_013396655.1). Classification (NCBI taxonomy): domain Eukaryota; kingdom Metazoa; phylum Chordata; class Aves; order Passeriformes; family Dendrocolaptidae; genus Campylorhamphus; species Campylorhamphus procurvoides. Next base: position 610,968 of record WBMV01005958.1, on the reverse strand, counting down.
CAGGCAGCCAGATAAACTAGTGGTGGTTTGGACAAGAAGAAGCAGAAGAAAATCCTCTAAGGTCAGTTGTTTGCCTAATAAGTCCCAACTTCAGTGAGAAGCGGGGTCAGCTGTTTGAGGGACTGGGTTTTTTTCATGTGGGAAGCAGCCAAATAAATGAGAAATATTTTAATTGTTGCCTTTTCTTTTTAACTCAGTTTAACCATAAAGCTCAGAATAAGCTGCTATTGATGTCAGTGCTAATTTATGGGAACTCTTAACTCTGATTTCAGCTTTTGCTTTTTGTTTAGCAGAACTGTATCATCATCTGTTCAATTTCAGTCATTAATTGCTAGTCCTGATTAGAAAGGAGAATCTGTTTCACTACTAGAAGTGTATCAGAAAAATAATTAAAAAAGTACTGTGAAGAATCTGACATCCTTGCAATAGGCAGATAAAGTCTGAATAAGATGTTATTTCATTACTTGGAATGCTACAAATAACAAAGAGCAATTGCAGGCTCTTTCAGCCCAGCAGTGTATCTTTGAATTGAATTTTTACATTTGACTTCCACTAACACTGTGAGGAACCCTGTGACTTTGTGTTTTATGCCTCCTAACTCTGTAGCCTGAGGAATGGGAAGCTCTGAGTGAAGGCTGTCCAGTGTCTGGACATTCACAAGTTTGCCTTGCATGGGGGCAGGAGTGCATCCTTGGCATGACTTGGTCGTGCTCATTCCCTTTCCCTACAGTGTTGCCTCTTAACCTGGTCGGGCTTATGGCAGGTGGTCTTGTCAGAAAGGAAATTTTGAAACTTTTAATAATTCTTTAACACTTCAGTTAAAAGAGAGATGGTCTAATCTTCTATTTTTTTTGTGTATGCATAAAACACAAAATGAAACTTTGAGGAACTCTGTGGTGATGGAGACAGGGCACCCATGACAGAAAAGGTGTTTTGAAATAACTATATGTTGAGGAACTTAAATATTTAGCAAATGTGGTATACAGTTTTCTACCCTGCTAGGAGAGACTTTGGGTTAGGGGTTTTTTTTACTACTACTCCTCTTTTTCTGACTTCTTTTTGTGATTGTCATGCATATTTGTTGTATTGTGTCTTTTAACTTGAGGTATAAGCTATTCTAAGCTGGTTTAGATAAAACCTGGTTACTGACTGAAAGTGACTGCACAACAAAATGCCTGCTCCAGTGTGAGCCTCCAAAATTCTGCTTTAGGTTAGGAAAACCCAAAGGTGTTACCTGGTGAGTAAACAAGGGTGTGAACTTAGTTTGGCACCTTTTTCAAGGTAACTATTCCTGTTCCATGTTCTGTACTCTTCAGCAAAGCCAGTCAGACTATTCCTCTTTCACTGAAGGATAAACTAGCTCAAGTTCCCTTGAATTTCTGGCATCGTGTATATCTAGGCAGTAACTGCTGATGTGTGGAGGCTCATCCTGTGATAACTTTTGTCTTTTAGTTTCATTTAATTTCTGTAGAACAGAGAGGAAAAAAAATACATTGAACAGTAAGTGCAGTGCTTACACAAGCACTGTAACCCTGAAAAGCTTGGTGAAAAACAAGGTATTTGTCCATGAATGACTGCTTTGTTGGGATTCAGAATATGTTCAGAAACAGAAGCCCTAACAAAAGTCCATCAGGGCTTAGTGAAATGATGGGTTTCTGCCTGTTGTTTTGTAGGATTTAAAGGCAGCATTTCCCTGAGGTGAGAGGATTTTCTGACATTAGCTCAGCTTTTTGGGCTGGAAGTTTTTTCAGCTGGGCCATAAAGTTCCAGGATATGTCCTCTCTTTTGGTCACCGGGCTGTAGAAGTGACTCTTAGATAAACTGGCAGATTTACCTGAGACTGAGAAAAGTCTTTGGCTAACTAATTAATTCATGTTTAGTAAGATCCCACAAAGGTACTTTGAAAGAGGCTGAGTGGCCCTGGAACCTGGGCAGAAATAGAGTTAATTTTTTAAAGCTTAGGTAGTTGATGTGATTTGAGCTGTTTGGTCAAAAACTGTAGATCAATAAATGTTCTTGATTTCTTAGTCATCCTGCCAGTAAAATACTTTATTCAACATACTTGTTTCATCTAATTGCTTTGCTGGAAGCAAGTCAAATGAATATTTCCTCTTACTTTATTTTTGATGGACACTGGGTTCAGTGAGTACAAAGCATTAATAATTGTGTTTTTCAGCTTCTTTGAGAAGGGGGAAGAGAGGGATGAGGTCTTAACTTGCTGAAAAGGTGTTGTAAAGGCTTCTTTGGAGGTTGTGGTTTCTGAACTTTTCAGATTGTTAGGCATAATGAGGGATATCCCTAACAGATAATTCCCAAACTCACAGAATGGGTGAGGTTGGCAGAGACTGCTGGAGGGCATCTGGTCCAACACCTCTGCTTAGCAGTGTCACCCAGAGAGGGTTGCTTGGCACTGTCTGGGTGGTTTTTGAGTATCTCCAGGGTGGGAGACTCCACAGCCTCTCAGGGCAACCTGTGCTGGTGCTCAGTCATCCTCATGGTGAAGAAAGTGTTCCTTGATGTTGCACTTTGTGCCCATTGCCTCACTTTCTCTTATCCAGACCAGTCGCAGCTCTCCGTTTTGTCTCCTGAGAGATCATCAGTCCTTTAAACATTTTCATGGCCCTTTGGATACTCTCCGGTAGCTCTGTGTCTCTTTTGTACTGGAAAAATAGAACTGGTATACCAACCAAAAATGTAGTGCCACTTGGAAGATGGTGGGATGGTGCTGTGGACACATACTGGGACTGGCCGGCTCTAACTCATACAAACTTAAGATGCTGCTAAGCTGAAAGCTGAGTTCTTGATGTCCTTTGAAGCCCTTTTTTGTGGTTTTTTTTATGATTTTTGATATGCCTCCTGGCCCACATACTTTCTTTTCAAGTGAACAACAGTGGTCCCTTTATTAGAAGAAATAATGGGAGACATAATGTGCAGGAGTCTGAATATTTCATTTGTTCCTGTGGGAAACAGAACAGAAGCTGCACATACATTAAATTACAGTAAGTTTCAAAGTGTGGCAAACGAAACACAAATAATCATTTAGAAAGAGCATTTAAATAGCAGACTGATGGGTGGATGGATACAGGACCATAAATATATCCAGCACTTACTGACCTTAATGCAGATTTAAGTTACTTACAGTTCTATTTTGGGAGCCGCTCTCCATAGGCAAGTCTGATTTTGAGTTTCATGAGGCAGGTCAGGACAAGATGGCTCTTTGTGGTTGGGCATCTCCATCGTGTACATCAGGAGTTTACAAAAAGTGGTGATTTGCAGTTTTGCTATGCTTGGCAGACTTTCTGTGCAATCCTAGAACCAAAATGAACTTTCAGCTTGGGGAGAGGGGGAAGTCAGTCTATCTGCTGGTGCAAATGTTGTCTGTTTTCAAAATCAAGTAGACTCTTCAAGCTTTATTTAGATGGTGATCAGCATCTATAGTTTGCAGAAGGTGTGGTTTATAGCAGTGGCCTTGTTTAATTCTTCCTCTTCGGTACCCTGACATGTTGGCCCCCAGGTTTTCAGGCCCTGGGCTTTTGGACTTGCTTTATTTTTTATTTTTTTTCCCCCATTGGTGGAAAGATGTCTTTGTTTTAGTGTAGAGCAAGGGAAAGATGTGTTGTAAATATGTTTGCCTTCATTTCACTGAGATGCTCTCAAATTTCCAGGCTTTGAACTAAGAAATTTCAATTTGAAAATAGTTGTTGCCATCATGTCAAGGAGGTACTTTCTGCTGTTCCTGTGAACGTACACAGGCTTATGGTTGAATTATGCACCTCTGAAGAATCAAATTTGCACTTGCTTCTGAGAGCCTGGCAGAATTATTCTTCAAAGATCTGTTTGTATGAAAGCTGAAAGGAGGTGCCTTGCCTGTGAGTTCAGCACTTCTGCCGCAGGCTTATCAAAAACTGTTCAAGCACAAAGGAGAAGCAGCCACATTGGGAACAGGGAAAGAACTTGAATGGTAAGAAGTAAGAGCCAAGAGACAGAGGGACAGAAAGTAAAAAGAATCCCTTGTAGGGATCCAGTAGCCTGCCCAGCCACTTTTTAAGGCTTTGCCATCAATAAAGCAGCAGTTGGGTCCCCTGTTTTGCTGTCCTTGGCAGTCTGTTGCCTTTGCTGGGTACTTCATTGCCTAGTGCCAGCCCTGCCTGTCCCTGCCAGCTTCTTCACTGGCTGGAGTTCCAAAGGCATGTTGTGACTCTGACATCCTGATGACTGTCTGGGACCAGCCCAGCTCAATAATGCCACTCCTGGGGCTTCTCAGTTTTTTAGCAAAGCAATAAAATCATATTCTGTTGCAAATGTAAGTGGTCAGAATCAGGATTAGTCATTCTAATGGTCAATGGGTGCATTTGAGGCATATGATACAGTCTTTAATAAAGGCAATTGCAAATGGTTTTCCTACCATGTTGCCACCTTGTTGAGCAGACAGTGATTAGGGAGAACACAAGGTCTGAGTGCTGAGCAAACTGCTTTGTTCATAAAGAAGTTGGAGGGCCTTAAAGAAGGTGTAGGACGTGAACAGGAAAGATTGCCTCACTGTTCTGTGGTTAAATGCTGCCTTAGGGAGTTCAGTTTTGTCCCATCCTCCTGCACAAGTCTCCTGGCTGAGGCTAGATGGAATATTAAAGCTAAATTTGATGTGTCTTTCCATTTTGTTTGTGTCGGACATAGACTGACTTGCAGCAGTGTTGAGCAGCCATCATTGCTGCTGAAGTGAAAAAAGCCTGCTTTGGAAGACAAAGCAAAAGGTTGTTTCGTGCTTAATCCCTATAAAGTGAGGGTTTTGCTGATTTAAACAGACCTTGCTTAATTAAGGGAAACTGGTTAGTCTTTCCCTGCTTGCAAATTTGGGACTGCAGTACCCTTCTTTTTCCCAGGGATCCCATAAAGTTGACTTGTGGTGTCATTCTGAGGTTCAGTGACGGCTGTCCCAGAAAACAATGAGAAAAATAACTCTGTATTCAGACAGTGTGGTTTCTTGTTTCGTTTGTTTGGTTTGGTTTTGTGTTGGTTTGTTTGGGGTTTTTTGTCTGGGTTTTGGTGGGTTTTGGTTGATTGGTTGGGGTTTTTTAATAAGAAGCCCTCTAGATAATGTCAGAAACTGCTTGATGAGAAGGGGCCGAGTCTCCTTATCTGGGCATCATCTGTTGTGGACAGTGAATAAGGCAAAATTTGGTGAAAGCAATAACATGAATCATGTATTTAAGGAATGTGTCATGAATGTGTATGTGTGAAATTAAGCCTGAGCAGCCAGCCCAGTGCTAGAGAATCTGGTGAAGATGAATTTTTGCTCATTTTCCAAGCTTAGCAGTCTTTCTGTAGCTTATTAGCAGTAATGCATATGCACACAGAAGCATAATTACAGTTGTAACACATATGCATGCTGATGAATTGAAGACATTCATGGGAAGACCTGTGGGAATCTGCTGGTTTCCTTGTCTGCTCTAAAGGGGCACTGACAGCAGTGGGTTGATCAAAGGCTGCCTGGAGTTTCCAGGGCTTTTGAACTTTCTTCTTTGGCACGTGCTGGGTTTTTTGGACTGCATCCCAGGGCAGTAGTGTGACAGTAGTGTTGTTCTGCTGCCCAGCCTCTTTAACTGGTGGGCCAAGCACAGTGATTTCAAGATGATCATGGGGATGCAAGCTGTAGTCTGGAGTACAGTCTTTAATTTGTCTCCCTTTGTGCTACTGAGCTGTGGTACACAAGAAAAAGAAGAAGCCATTCACAAACTGCCCGTTGAGGTTTCCTCTGGCGTGGGGGCATTAGCAGCTTTTCCCATTCTTTTTCCAGTTGGTCTACTAGCAGCCAGGTCATATTGAGCTCTGGGTGTCCCTGGATGGTGCGTGGCTTTGGTGGGACTCATCAAACAGAGCAAATGGGAGCAATCCCTCCTTCAAAAGCCACACTGGAGGCACCAGATGAAGGATCTGGCTGCTTAATGTCAGCTCTTCCTCTTGAGTTATTATTATTATTTTTTTTTCTTTTCCTGTCTAAGTGTTCTGCCTGGATAGCACTAAAGAAGAGGGATTATCCTTACAAGCTGAGCTGCCCTAAGTACTGTTGGAGCCAGTGGAGCTCCTGCTTGCATCTTGTGCCCTGAGCAGCCTGTCACACAGAAAAGTAGCAGAGCTGGTCTGAATACAGGCAGCTGGCAAAAAAATTATCAGGAAAAGAAAATCAGCAGTTTGCTGGCTCACAATAAAGCCACTCTTGGAGCTGCAGGTGAGGAATAATGTTAGGTCTGTTTCTGATGGCTTTTCCTTTTAAAAACCAATATTGACAGCTTGGCTGTAAGAACATACTTTGATTCATAAATGTAAACTGTTCCATAGGTTTCAGCAGGCTCAATAGTATGGTCCACTCTAGGATCCTACAGAAAAGTAACGTGCAATTATCCTGCACAACAGAGGCAGGACGAGGCAAGGTGATAGTGAAGAAGGCAGAAAGCAGATGAAATAACGTAGTATTAAATCTGTTTTCTGTGCTTGAACTGGACAGTTGTGATGTTCACATCACAGATGGTGGATTGCAGAGTTGGTGTCTGGGTTGTAACTGTTGTTTTAAAGAGGAAAATAAGAATCTCAAAACTGGATAGCCTGAAGTCCCATGCAAGTCTGTAGGCTCATCTCCACGGCCTTTCCTTGAGATTCCTCCTCTGCCAGTCACCAGTTTTGTGCCAGAGCAAAGAGGTAGGTTGGACAATGTAATTCACAGCCCTACTCTATATATAGGGTATTTCAGCAGCTCCTGCTGTAGCTCCTGTTTCCAGATTTAAAAGAGCTTTCATGCTATGTTGTCCCCTCTCATTTTCTACTGACAATCAAAAGGGAAGAGTTGCCTTTTTGCCTTGAAATGCAACAGAGCACTTCTGCTTCTATTTCCAGATCATGGCTCTCATCCCTCAGATTTAGGAGACCAGTCAGGCAAGGGGAGGGCTCTGGGTGAGGCACCCGCTGCTGGCAGTCACATCTGCTCAGCTGCTGCTGCCTTGACTTCCAAGGCAATGGGAGATGGCTAGTGAAGACTAATAGCAGATGAGGGAAAAGTGTCCCTAGAAGGCACAACCGAATGGGAAATAGAGTTAGAGGTGAGGATTAGGGTGGGAATGTCCTGTGCAGGTGCAGCACCTCGCCTTGGCTGAGCCCTGACAGCAATTCCCTCTCACCTGCAGGGATGGCCTGACACAGCTCACAAATCAAAGTCAAGGCTTATAATTTGGGAGTTGAAAAGGGTTTTTGTTATAGGCCAGATGTAGCTTCAAGAAACTGCAGCATAGAGGTGCCTGACATGAGAAATGTTCCATTAGAATAACACTCTGCATCTTAATTTTAAATTGCCATCCTCTGTGTTTCTCCTCCTTTGCTTTCCCCTTTCCCTTTCTCCTTCCCAACAACCAGACTGTTTTGATGTTACCTTTTTCTGTCATGCTGTTTTTGTGATACAGTGTTTATTTTTCAAAGCCAGAGGAGGACTTAATAACAGTCATGATCACAGAACAGCTTTGCTTTAAAAGCTCATTAGCTAGGGCTTGTCTCCTGCTTGTTGCTTTCCGTGACAGAAAAACATGTATATCCCCGGGTGTTTATTGTGTCTCACTGACTTTCCTGGTGGGAGGAAATGCTGATAAAGGGCTTGAAGTGAAGCGTTGACTGCACCAGTGAATGCTCATTTTCTGGGGTTTTCTTTTTAATAGATGGAACAAGTGATCCTCAGCTGAGCAGGCTGGCAGTGCCTGGACCTTGGACAGCAAAAGTTTGACATAATTATCAGTATTGGCCAAAACCAGCAGGAAAGTGCAGATTTCAGACAGACCATGAGCTGCTATTAGTTTTGTGAAAAATGGTATCTGGAAAGAGGAGGGACTACTGCTGTGGAGGAGTTGATTTATCTTACAAGAGGCTACACGAGGACAGGGTAGCTGGCAGATGATTGTGTGCCTGGCTCTGAATCTCTGCATTGTGTCTGCTGAACATCACTGGGAGTGAAGCAGGAGGCTGTGGATTCTCTGGGAGAGGCACACAAGCTGGAGCTCCAGTGGCCGTGGTAGGGATGGCAACTACTGTGGTGTGTTTTGCTGCTCACAAGGTATCTTTTTCATATAAAATATGCTTGTGAAGTAAAGCTATAAATGATGCTGTTTGCTCAGTTATTCAGAAATTCATCCAGGCCTGCGTTGGAATCATGAGATTAGTCTGAAATTCATGGAGTTAAAAATAGTGGAAATTGGGTTCTTTCAAGTGGCTCTTTTTAAAAAATTGCCTTTTTTTGGATGCCCCAAGTTGTAAATCTGCAAGCACAAAGCATAGAAACTCACTGAAATTTCTGATCTAATTAGGCATCTTTAGGAACTGGGTTTTCAAGCAGAGCGGCAAAGCTGGAAAAATTTGTGATAAAATTACAGGAGAGCTGGCAGTGTTTGGCAAGAGGATAAAAATACTGCTGTGGAAATGAGTGTGCTGTGCTTATGGAGCTGTAGAGACAGGTAGGACAGGTAGGGCTCTCTTGTGTTTGCACAGACTGGATTTTGCCAGCACGTTCCCCATTCCACAGCTTCACATCTCTTCTCCCTTTGTCCTTCCTTTCCTTGTCACACAATCACACGCAATCAACTAGGCTGGAAAAGACCTCCCTGCTACCTTAGCAGTTATGGTCACCTGCAGACCTCTTGGGGAGGATGGAGGGATTAGGGTCAGAGAGAGTCGCCCTGTGGTACCTGATGCTGCAGGCTCTGGTGGAAGCGCAGCTGGATGCAGGAGGGCTCAGGAAGTAGCAGGGCATGTGTAATGGGGGTGTCAGAGGTGGGTCTGGAGTGTGCACTGCTTACCATGCATGGGGCAGAGAGTTACGTAATGTCCCTATATGTCCAGATGGGGCGGCTTCACTAGGTGTGCTTTTCCCACTGGGATAGCAGAGTCATGTTTAAAATTGTCCAGATTGGTTTGGGATACCTGAGAACCCAAGCTACAAGTCTAGGCTAACTTTATTGTAGCAAAAAATATGTTCTAATAGACAGTCTGAATCTAAAGTTTGGAATGTTGGAAGGAGTATAAAAGTGTGATGAGTGATGCTCTAGAACAAGAAAAGCTAAAAAGTCAAATTAATTGGCTTCAGATAACAGTAAATAGACTGGACATTCTTTCCTGGTAAACTTTCACAAATTTCTAGTAATACCCCTGCACCCAGCAGCATCCTTCCCTTATTTGTCTTACAGCATTTGTCATTTGTCTTACAGAATAGATTAATTTGAGCTTGCAAAAAAGCATACTTATTCCAGAACAGAAATGCTCACACATGGTGTTTTTTAGGACTAGTCATACACCAATCCAAACTGATCCTCAAGGGTAGACAAATTCTCAGTCTATTTAATTGTTGATTTTTTGTGTGTGTGTGTGTGTTATCTTTTCTAGTTGTAGGTACCACAGCATGTTAATTCTTAAAAACTTAAATGCTTTAGTAGCATTAGAAGTCATTGTTTTCACTTTTCTTTCCTGAAATAAAACTTTTCTTGCTCTGTTAGGTGTAAATGTGATTAAACCTGCACTATGTGCTGTACACAAAACAAAGCTCAGCTTGCTACAGAAGTTCTGACCATACAGCTTTAATTTTTGCCAGGCTCTGAGTAGCCTGACCTGTGCCATGTAACAAAAAAGCAGAGTTTAAGACCTTGTGAGAAACAGCTTTAGTACAGTGGAGGGGAAAAGAAAGCCTGCTAGTGGTCTGAGTTTCCTTACTGTCATTCTTAATTAATGTCCTTTGTAGTGTTCAGTAGAGTCAGGGGTGTAAGAATATGACCTGTTTGGAGTCAGTGGTGTGTTACTTCTACCTACATGCCCTGGGTCCTGTGGGAGTCGAGTCAGCACTTTTATAATGGCTTAAAGACAACTGTTTCTTTTTTCCCTTTAGGCTCACAGCTGGCAGCCTGGAATCAAGAACCCATACCGTGGGGTGGTGGTATGGCCTGTACCTGAAAATGTTGAAATTACTGTGACTCTCTTTAAGGTATGGTTTGTTTTTAAAGCATATTTACCATTTCATAAACAACATGTGGACAATTCTTTTTGGAAATGTCAGGTTATAATAACTGGGTCTAATCTTGCAGGGTTTAAGTCATTAACTGCAAAACCTTATGTCCTCAGTTTAAATCTGGAAGAGGAGGATGGTCTGTTCCCTGCCAAAGCCTACTTTTGTAGTTTAGTTAACACACTGAAATACCCATTGAGCTGATTATGGCGAATCATTGGCACAGAACTCAGTACATGTGTAACTGTGCACGTAGTACATGTGTAAGGACTTGGCATGCCTTATAGTCTGGTTGGTTTTCTTTAAATACTGGAAGCCAGAATTGTCATAGCACTGTCATTCCTAGACTTCCTCGTTCAGTTGCAGTGCACACTATTGGCCAGGAAACAGAATCCAGCTCTTAATTTCCCATTATTTAGTATGCCACACAAGCATCACAGCACTGACCTGATTGCAGTCCTGAGAGTGGATGTGGAGTAGTGGAGTAGTACAGAGAATTACAAGATTTGACAGGGAATTTTTTTTTCTTTTGGAACTGTGTTTGTTCTATTAAGAAAGAAGCTTGTTTGTGTGGCTGTGAACCAGGAGGAGGAAGTGATGGTTGTGCTAGAACTTATTCCCCAAATATTGGGCAAGGCCCTTTCTGCATTCTGACTGTGTGTGTAGGAGGCTGCCGGGAAGCTGAAGATTTCTGGGATTTTTGTTCCATTAGTTCTTTCTCATTCTTTACTCTGATGCCTCCCTCTACACTCTGGCTGTTCTTATTTATAACTGCTCCCTTTGCAGCTGAGGGCAACAGTAATATACTTCTTTCTAATTAGTAATATTTGTCTTTCTTTGTCTTGAGGACATCTCTGAGTAACTTCTTGGATGTGGCTTCTGATTAGCCTTAGAGTGAGAATTTATTACTTGGTTCATTAAAACCTAAAAAAAGGGGAGTGTCTTTTTCCCTCTCCTGTCTCTGGGATTACCAATGAACATAAACCTCTCAGGTTGGCAGTGATGCCAACTATCATAAATTTGTTTCTCTTCTTAGCAAACATATACTCTTCAGCTGAGATTCAAAAGTTCACTACCAAAAATTATTTGCTTCAAGGACCCCTGATTGGCTTAAGAAACCTAACAGCATTATGTGACAAGGCTACATGTCTGTATAATCTGAACATGGTTATGCAACACAGTAAATGTTGCATGATATTTTCAGTATTTAAAGTGAAGCAGAAGTGTACACAACTCTTGATTGTGATTGCAGTAAGATGTGAAGAGCAAGAAAGTTTATTTTGGGTGCAGCTGTGTAATGCTGTGGCCTTGGAGTAAAAGTGTCTTCCAGCCTTCTGCCATCTCACCTTTTTGTTTAAGCTTTCACTGCTTCAGGGTTGTGTTACGTAGAACAGCACAACAACCTTGTTGGTTGTGTAACTGAGGGTGAGGACCAGGACTGTCTAGAGAGGGGACAGAAGGCCCTCTGGAACCGGTGTCAGGTATTGCTACAAGCTTGATGTAACCCAGTTTTCTGGGCTTCCTCCTCTCCCCCAAAAATGAGCCTGCTTGTCACAAGAATTGTTCTGAGAGGAGAGATAGGAGTGTGAATAAACCCAGCGTGGTACACACTGATCTCTGGGGGGATGAGCACTGGCTCTCATAATCAAAATATTGAGATGATGCAAAGAACCATCGTACTGTCAGGCAACTCTTAATGTAAAATCTTCTCTAATTGATCTGGCTCTGCCAACAAGAGTGCCTATAAGTGGCCAAGCAAACTTTTATCTCTGTAAGGGTATGCACAGAGCAGCTTTTTGAACAAGCTGTGTGATGCACCAGGAGCACTGTACCTGTGTGAGACCAGCAGCCTGCCTGAGTGAATGAGCTGTGAGGGGTAGAGGATTGCAGGCAGAAGATAGTATTAGCCCAGTTTAGGCTGTGCCCAGTCACCTGATGGCTTTGTTGGCTCAGTGCTAGAGTGGCACTTCAGCTGTAGTGCAGGACATGTCCTAACACCCACAGAGCTGGCATTCCTGTAGCTGGTACATTCTGGACCAGGACAGTCAAAAAGAACTAGCTGTTTTTCACACAGCTGATGCATTGTCTGGTCAGCACTAGAGCAGTGGGAAGGGAAGTATGTAATAGCACACTGCAGCAGCCTTTTTGGGAGCTGACTTTAAAGCTGGGTATTTATATTGTTACTTCCTCTAGAAGGAGGGAGGCAAAAAAGACTGAAAACAGTAAAGCTCAGAAAGAGAGACTGCTCATCTTGCAGTTGTGTAGAAGTCCTTTCTGGGGCCACTCCCTTGCGAAGGAGAGTGACTGTGGGAGGTTTGGCACTCTGAAGTATGTACACTTAGCCTGGCCATGCTGTTTAACAGACAGTAGTTGTTCCCTTTCACTGCCACCTGAAAGGCAAAGGGAACCTGCTGACGCCTCCTGCATCCTGGCAGAGCCCGCAGATGGGAGCGGGCTGCCCTGACAGAGCTGTGTAGCAATCACAGATTACAAATGAGTGCAGTGGTGCTGCTGGGAATGGACGTGCAGGGAAGGGAAGGGAAGGAGTGGGCTCCGGATAGACAGCTCTGTGTTGTGGGGAATGATTCGCACAGTAGTGGCAGTGCATTCGTAAGTGGCTGTTGAAATGTGTTGCTCGTAGGATTAGGAGATAAGTCAAGGTTTCAAGTGCTGATGAGAATGTTAAGAGTATCCTCTCCAGCAGTCATCTGTGGACACTTAAGAGCTGGCTAACGAAGTGTCTGTGATCAGTCAGCAGATGAGATGTTCTGCATTATCTGCACATCCCTATTTTGGGTGTTAGCTTGTTTCCAACAGTGTATTTGTAGTTCCTACACAAGCAAAGTACTGAAGAGACTACAACCTCCATTTAGAAACCTTTAGTTTCAAATAAATAGGAGCTTTTTGGTTTGTTTCAATTAATTCTAAGCTGCTGGTAAAATTTTATAATGCTTTGGAGTCATGTGGGGAAAGGCATCATATGGATATATTGATTCAGCTTCCCCTTGCCTGGCTTTAGCTCCTGCCCATCCAGCGCTGAAGTGCTAATTACATAAGAAGTTCCATCTGCTCTGAAAGTTTAACTTCTTCCTTTGCCATGCTCCACACTGATGCTTGGGTATGCTTTGGTTTTTTCAACCAGGCTGGGGAGAAATAAACATCATGAAACAATAAGCCTATTGTGCATTTAAAATCCACCATTTGTAGTGCTTTCAGTGAAAGATTCACAGATGCCGGAAAAGTCAGAGCTGAATTCCCATATTTTGTTGTTTCCGTGGTTGCGCTCCAGAAGTTCTTTTTTTATTTTTGAGTCCCTGCATTAGCAAAGTTTAACTACCATGTGTGAAAACGTGTATACTTTTCTGTGGTTTTGTGTACAAACAGGTCTTTATCAACTGAGAGAGATTCTAAATGAGAATTTTTCCCTGCCCAGCAAGCCCAGTGCATTTAGCAAATCTAAATGAACATCAGTTGTATTATTAGGATTTAAATTGCAACATCATTGTTTTCTAGCTTAAAAGTGAACTTCCCAAGCAAAAATGTTTGTTCTTCTGGAGTAAGCATGGACTTTGCTTCATTGGATTACAAAAAAGTGGTTGTTTTGTCAGTAACATACATAGTTTATCACACCAACGTACCATTGCAACAACAGAGATTATTTGTAGCTTTTAATTCCAAAAACTGAAAAAGACATTTTTAAAGGCATAGCTTTCTAAGCACCCAAAATAATATTTATGAGTAAAATAAGAATGAAATAGATGACCTCAGCATACTTGTATTGTTGAAAGTATTCCTGTTCCCACATAACCAGAATAAATCCCTATCATTCTTCTTGGAAGCCCAAGTCAGTCATGCTTTGATTATAAAGTAGTAGCTGGCCATGCGCTGGCAGGAACACTGCAGCAAAGCCAATACATTGTCTCAGGGAAGGGGGAAACCCTCCCCTAAACCAACCCAAAACCTCTTCATAAAGCCATTTCTCATAAGCAGAGAACAAATTCAGGTTCAGAACATACTTGTTTCAGTTTAGGAGAGACCAGTGGCTTGACAGGACACTATGGGGAGAACTCCATATGAGGGAAAAGCAGTTCCATAGAAAAGATGTGCCAGATATAAAAACCATAAGCTCAGGGAAGTAATCACATTTGCACATTAAAAATTTAAATGTTTAAAAATGTAAAGGATTAGTGCCCCTACTAATTTTACTAATTGTAAAAAAATATATTCAAAAAAAGGGCACTCAATCCTTGTTGCCTTTCTAGGCCGGAGACTTTACAGGGAGGTGTGAGCTTGGTGTGGTGATGTACAGGGATGTTCCTGCTGGTCTGCTCAGAGCTCCCTGCTTTCTGGCAGCTCCAATTAAAGCTGGGCACAGTTGTATGTGATTTTCTAGGCTAATCAGACCTCTGTAATCAGCATTGAAAGCAACAAGAATTGGGTCAAACTTTAAGTCTTCTGCATCTTCAAACAGCCAAGTAGAAAAGCTGAGGACAGATGCTGGAGGACCCAGAGCATCTGCTGCAGGTCACTGGTAGAGGAAGATCACAAGCCCTGTCATGATTTGATCTGATTCAATATGACAGTCCTTAAGTAGCTATTCCCTAAGAAGAAAGCCTGAAGATTAGGGCTAGTATGAAGTGATCTAATTGAAAGACAAGCTTCAAAACCCAGGAATGCTTAGGGAGGAGACATGGGGGAAAAAGGGAGGAAGGGACTAACAGCCCTACCCACTCTGGCTGCTGATTAGGAAAAGGAGCAGTCCCTTCTTTCCTGAAATGTCCTTCATTCCTATTGCAAGAGATACAAAAATAACTCTGGATATTGCCTAAATTATTGGGGAAAGTTTACGTTTCTTCAGTCTCCTGAAACCACCTTACACATTGCAGAAAGGATCTAGTCCTTGACAAAGCTCCTTGTGGAATGAGTTGATGATCAACAGAGATAGAAAAATGTGACTGACATGTTCTGTGTTGCTCTCCCCATGCCCGAGTTCAGAAGAGCTGACTGGTTTTGGGTGGTTGGCATATGGGTGGGCAGAATGGTGTCACGGAAAGAAGGTGAGGGGTGGGATTTCAGAGAAAAGCTTGTAGGACTGAGCTTGTTGAGGGCCAGCATGTCTCTATAAAAGTGTTTAGCACAGTTACTGGGAAATGGGCAAATGTGAGATGGGCTGAATTTTGTTGATGGAATAAATTTCTCTGTTTCTACAGAGAGTTGGAGAAATAATTATCTGAATGTTTCACTGCAGGAGATCCTTAAGATGATGTCCTGTCCATTGCACATTTCCCTACTATTTGCTTCTCACCTCGGTGTTAATTTTGAACACTGAGGTCATGTTACCAGAAAAAAAAAATAAATAAAAAGGAAGAAAAAAGTCTCTAAAACTTAGTTGAAGATACTGAGAGGGAACATTGTACTGAGACACTGAGGCA
This sequence comes from Campylorhamphus procurvoides, assembly GCA_013396655.1. Taxonomy (NCBI): domain Eukaryota; kingdom Metazoa; phylum Chordata; class Aves; order Passeriformes; family Dendrocolaptidae; genus Campylorhamphus; species Campylorhamphus procurvoides. The sequence goes on along the minus strand of WBMV01005958.1, from coordinate 595,512 downwards.
AAAGAAACAGGACAGTGGGACCCATGTCTTGTTATTAAAAATAGTTCTTTTTTACACAGTAAAACAAGGAGGAACAACAAGCTGTTCAGTCCATTTGCCCAAATACTCACAGTTTTCAATTGAAGGCAGAACCATAGTGAATGTTGGATGGAGTGTAGTTCTGCATCTGTGGTATATTGGTAAAGAAAATAAGCATCATCAAAAAAATGCCTCTTGCCAACTCCCTTCACACTACAGTGAGATATGAGGGAGTTTATTCCTTGATCTTTTTAGGTAATTTACATTATCATTTGCTTTCAGAAAGGAGGATGGGAATGAGGTCTGCTTGTAGCTCTTGTCTTTAAGTGTTTCCAGCTTGTATCTGCTTGCAGGTGAGGTGAGGTTTTCTGTGCTGCGTTACCAAAGAACGCTTTCATACAGTGAACACTTGAAAGGCTGCTATAACCATTACTACTAGAGTTATTCTTCTTTGGAATGGCATTTCTTTTCTAAAGCTTAGTCAGCTGTATAGTCCTCAAAGAATAGTTTGCTACATTCATCTCATGAGTTTTATGTGGGAAGTAAATGGAGAATATGGGTTAGGCAGTGAGGGAAGTATGTGGTGGTGTGGCTTTTTTACTGGTATTTACTCTGTTCAAATCCAAAATAAGATGAAAGATCAGCCAGATTTATGGAAACATCACTTGTTATGGGGCCCAAAGTGTGACAAGTTGTTTGCAATAGAAACTGTGTTGTAACTATAATCATACAAGCATCTGTTAATGTGACCACATAATAAAGTTAGATATATAGAAATAGGACTCTCTGTGGTATTCCCTGGGCTTCTGATAAAAGCATTTTAGTGGGAGACTGAAACCACTTATGTGTTACAAGGAAATGCTGAGACTTAGGTGTATAAAGTTACTCAGGGTTTTCTCTTTCTAGAGGCATTTTAAAACTTAACAAGACATGTGGCTTTTAAAAAAAAATTACCTGGATTTTTCTTTAAATCTGAAATATCTTGCATGTATGTGCACACAAGGTGTCCATATCTCAGCATATTTCATACTCTCTGAACATTTGGTAAGGCTGTTCATTAGAGAAGTCCTTGAAGCTTTTAGGGGGAGTTTGGGGGTAATACACTTGCATTTCTTTTCCAAAGGTGTTCATGACTTGCTTTCAAGTGCATGCTAAAATGTTGAACATCAAGAAGCCTTCACATTTAACAGTATTACGTTGCTCTATCAGATGATCAGAAATGCTCAGCAGAGCACCTGGTTCTGTAGCCTTCAGAGGTGTGAGTCAGTTTTATTGCCATTGATAGAAGAGCTTTGATTTTCTTTATAGATTGTTGCCTCGCACGAACAAAACAATGAATGTTTTCTTTGTTACATGGGATGAAATATTGGGCCCTGTCTTTGGAAGCAGTTTTAGGTCAGCCTGCAAGCTTGTCCTAAATAGCTTTTGGGGGAGGTAGGAGAAAAAAATTGAGCAGGATGAAATATTTAAGAGTTTAGTCACTTATTACTGAGTGGCTTATTAAAACATAAAGTGGTTAATGATCCCATTAAATCTCATTATGTCATTTCATGCAGTATCAAAGGAAGCAATTAAACAAAAAGGTAATTGCCCCAGGTTAACTCTTGAAAAATTTAAGTATTTAATAGCTGGATTACAGAAAGTTACATCTTTAGAATTTATATCATGTACAGCAAACCCACAGGTATCGTGTTCTTTATTTACATAAAGCAGAATTCCACAAACTTGATTAATGTGATGGATATATAATGACATAATCTGATACTTACAAGGCCTTAATTGGAACATGGAGGTACCTCAGTGTAATTTTTTAAAGAACTTCTTAAAATATTTATTCACATAGAAAAACAAATCACCAGTTTTGATGCTAGTTTCTAGCAACATCTTATATTCTTCCATTGAAAACTACATTCCATTGTTGGAGTGTTGCATTTCAAAATGTGCATTGTGTATGACAGCTGTGGTTGTAGCTGTGAGATAGAGATACAGTCAGTGGTGTGATGTAGTGTTGGATTCGCTCAGGGAGTGTGTTAGTGCCCAGCAGGACAACTCCTGCCAGGAGAGCCAGTGTTTTACAGAGCAGGGAACCCACTTGGCTGGCTTTTGTAGGAAAGATGTGCTGGAGGAGATAGGATGATATCCTCTTAGAAATGTTATTGTAGCTCGTTCAAAAGAGGAGGTTTATTTAAGGCCACACTTCCCAAGTTTTTTGTGTGCTGGAAAAAGAAAAAAAAAGACATTTTTTTCACTTGTTGTTTACACCATAAGCTCATTACTTACAAAATATTTTGTGTATTTGATGAGAACTAGTTAAAAGATTCATTTGTAGTGCTGTGGTACCTCTGCCCACCGAGTGTCTCAAAGTGTTTCAAAGCAAAACTGAAGTGCAACGAGGGTTAAAGCAAAGTCTAGAAGACTGAATGTGAGGCTTGTAGCATTCTGGAAAGAAAGGAGAGATAGTACTCATGGATATAAAGCAGAAGCACAATACCTTGTTGCATTTTGTTAATTTCCAGCAGCAAGATGGAATTGGTGCAGTACTTGGGGTAGTGTCATGACCAGTTGCCAAATAATAGCAAGAAAACTCTGCAGGTGCTGAGGTGTCTCCTGTATGATGATGGCAAATGCTGATGATGTGGGAGTGACCATTTATCTATAAGTGTCTGTAGTGTGCAAGCATCAGAGGCAAAGGAATAATCAAGTGTTTTCCTGTAACTAGAAACAATAGGGTAGAACTGAGGTATGGCAAAATTAGGTTTCACGCTGAAAGAAAGGCTCAAGCAACATTCTCTTAGTGAGAGAAGCTATTTTGCAAAAGAAGTAGAAGTTATTTTGTTACAGTTGTTTAGAATTAGGGCTGATATATTAGTATTTTAATTTTTTTTCTAAAGTGTTTTGTTTGAAGTAGGATCCTTGATAGAGACATGAGGGGAGTGACTTAGTGTTTCCATCATTATCTTACTTTCAGAAACAACAATACAGACCACTCCAGCAGACTGAAAGCTCATTAAATTGAAAGCAAATGCCAAATATATGAACTTCATTGTTATTTTTCTTCCTGTTGGTGACAATGTTTTCGGATGCTCACATGTGGTGCGATAGAAATGTGAAATCAGGAGAGGTATTTAAGAAATCTGCAGTGAGAGGAGGTGCCTGTGCCTCTGGATCTCTGCTTGTGCTGCTGGAGTCTGACCAGAAGGAGGTCGGGGTGGTGCCCACTGAAGGTGTGAGTCTGCTCACCCCAGGTGGGAGAAAGTGGCTTCTTCCACTGTTACTGCAAGATGTAGATTAGTTGTGTTTATCTGGGAGGTGGAACTTCAGAATTAAAGGCAGATTTATATTTTTTTTTCTTTCTTGCTGGATGAAAGGAAATAGAATTGCCTTTATCAGCATCAACCTCATGTTTGTATCTGTGGGAGTCTCTATTAAATCCTCACTGTCAGTTTTACCCCAACTTGCTCATCATATTATTGACATCCACTGAAGCCCACGTCCTAGCTAAAACATTTCCCTGTCATCCTCTCTGGGTAAAAATATTTTTGAGTATATGAAAATCTTGGCTGGGTTGCAGTTTCTTGCATCCTGGATTATTTTTAGGCTCAAGTTCTCTGGTTTGTTTTTTTTCTAGGATCCCCATGCTGAAGAGTTTGAAGACAAAGAATGGATGTTTGTCATAGAGAATGTAAGTTGGAATGTCATGAGGTTTTATACATATAAGACTTAATATTTTGAAAATATTAAAGGGTCTCCAAATGCTGAAAAAGGCTTGAGCTGCTGAACCACATTAAAGCCTTGCTCTGTAATAATGAGTGCTTATTAAAATACCTACTGTTGCGTTACAATTAAAACACAGGAGAGGGGAGTACTATACTACACTGGAATTCCTTCCCTATAAGCATCAGTCTGCCTTGCATTAGTTTGCGATGAGCAGTGGAGTAAACAAGTTCGAGCTGGGCTATGACTCACTGTTTTATGGGTTATGACACATTATTTTTCTATGAGCAGGGGAGTGAACGAGTCAGAGCTGGGTTATGACATCTGTATGTCCCCAGTGGTGGCAGCACACCCTTCCTGGGTTCCAGTGCCACTCTTTAGTGAAGGGCACAGGTTCATGGCATACATTTTATGGGTGAGTGGGTTGGGACAGGGTGGAAAGGCAGGAGCAGCCATGGTCACATAGTGGTGAGCATGAGCCATGACGTGCTCCCTGAGATCCCAATCCCACCCTCTGCATGGGAAGCTGCCTGGAGTGAAAACCCAAAAACTGGCTCCTGTAATCTCTGACTCCTTCAAGTCAGGAGCACTCAGGACTTCTGGAGAGCTGAGCTCCTGAGGGCTGTGCAGACAGCACGCTTTGCCAAGCAGCAGTGCTTAACATTGCAGAGAGCAAGTGCTTTGTGAAGTACTTTTTTCCTTTCCCTTCCCTGTGCTGGGCAGCAGCTTCCGCTCTGGGACTGCCTCAGCTGGAAAAAGGGGAAGCTGCTTTATGTGGAGTTTTCAAGAAAAAGGCAACTTCTTTTTAGAATACATTTCAAAGGATTGTGGTGTCGAGACAGAGTGTTTATTGCTTATTAATATAGGTTCATTAGGGACTGTTTTTCAGTAACGTGACTTAATTTCTATGTTGTTTATAAAAAACAAAAAAAGTTGCTCTTCTACCAAGCCGTAGTAGTACCACTGACGTGTGGGGAAACAATGGATTTTGCATGTTACCTCTCTTTACCTAAAAAAGCTTTTTTTTTGTTGTTGTTGATATCAGACGTGATTTGGATGCCCAAACCTAAGATTTATTCTTATCACCAGAAACTGAACATTTAAAAGGACTGAAAGCAAAGTGCTTTAGTTATACTTTTGTTTTTAAATGTCAAGTTTCTATTTTCACTTGTGAGACCTGCAAACACGGAACACAGTTTAGTTACTGTTTCCTGGAGTTTCCTTTTCTTTCTCACTTAGTTTATTTTAATCTGGGAAGTCTCCATCCCCAGTTGTCACTGTACAAGTAGCTGTGGATAAAACAATGTCGGTGTATTTCTCAGCCAAACCCTCTGGGTCTAGTTGGATTTCCTGTGACGTTGCAGCAGATTTTTTTTCCCCAGAAGTTTATGTGGAGCAATGTATACTGACTTCATGTCTTGCTTTTTTCACATGCCAACCTATTCCATACAGAGGTGGCAGCATCTGCTCTGTGCTGCTCTTGCTCTCTGTCTCGCAGATTCGCTGAGCTGAGAGGGAATAATCTTTTGTTGTGGGCAAACTTCTTTACAACCTCAGTTATACTGTTAGCTCTTCTCACAAGAACTGCCAAATAGTCATTGCTGGGTAGATGTTTATACCTTTATTGGAGGATATCCTCAGAATAATAAATTTAATAAATAGTTTTACTGCAGAAGTTATTGAGAGCTAAAGCAACTATAAAATGGGTTGCTTTCCATCACTTTTTTATTTTTTGGAATACTGGAATATACAGAGAAACTCTTTTCCCAGAGTAACAGCTCCACTTAGTGGTGGATGGAAACATGTTCATCGGTTCGAGCAAGTGCCAAGTGATCCAGTGGCTGGCTGACATTGCAGAGCATGTAATCCCAGCCTGTTAGGAACCGGGGAGCCACGGGGTTGATCTCCTCACTCCCTAAAACTGTAGGCATTTACCCTCTTTGGGTCTAGCATGTGGTTTGCCTGGGTTTAAAGCAACATTTAAATGCAGGCAAACCCATTTATCATCAAACCTGACAGGAAGTTCGGTGACATTTACAGTCCTTTAAGGACAAGGTCACCTTTGGGAAGTGCAGGGTCCTTTGGGACCTTTTCCTTTTTGTCCGAGGATGTTCTCTGCCCTGGGAGGCTGCAAGGCTGCCTTCCCACCTTGGTCAGCAGCACCAAAACAGTGAAGTCTGAAAAGCTTAATTGTGAAGCTACCTGAATTCTGCTAAAAATGTTGAGGTTTCTTATTAGTAGTATTAAAAGTCAGTCTCCAGAATGACTTTGTAATGCTTCCGTATGGCTGAGAAAAGATCAGCTAAAAGAGATATTCAGCTGCAGTTTGATGCCTCTGCTGGCAGATGCTAGCACATTCAAAACAAGATTATTCTGCACTCTCAGAGGGATTTTTAAGTAGTGGTGAGGTGGTTTGTGCAAGATAACTGTGCTGTAAATGAAAATGAAGCAAGATGCTTGGGGTTTTTGCGGCTATTTTCTTTTTTGGGGTGTATGTACATTACTTCATGACCTTGGTTATTATTTTTTTTCCTAACTGTATTTTTAGTGTCTTAGTCACCCTGTATTCTAGTAAGTGAACTTTATCATCCACTGTTTGTCTGATCCATAAATAGTTTGATCATAGAACAGTTTCTTACTATATAAATCTTGATATTAATTTTCCATCAGCCTCTTCCATGCCTTTATCTCCTTCGCAGCTGTGTTCTTTGTATATTTACTGATAACTTTCTTGTCTCTAACTTCATCTTTCTTTAACCACACTCTGTGTAATTGATTATCTGCTTTTTCTTCACAAGGCAGCTCTTGGAAATCTCTTGGGGTTTTTTATGTCCTTCTGGATAATAATGTTGGATGTTCAGGTTGGCTGTTGCAAGTAGGATAGCAGGAAATTCATGACTAGGAGTAAGACTCAAAGCATGGAAAATCACATAATAGTATCCACTGAGGACAGTATTTGCTTGTTTACTGACAGCTTTGTAGGCAGCTGCCTCCTACATCCTTAAATGAAACTGAAAGATTCATAGGGTGTTTTCAGACTTGGTCTGTGAAACAACTTTTCCAGCTTTTTGTCAAAATATTTGTTTTGAGCCCAGATTTGTATCCCTAATAGCTCATGAATTGCATACTGATACATTTCCAAGTTCAGTAGGCTTCTCCATCTTCCCTCCTGTGCCCGTGTTTCACCTTTACCTGTGGGTTATTCATGGGGCTCAGGGTTGTCAGCGAGCCCTTTCCAGTAGCATCAAGATAATCATTGCTGTATCCCTGATACTAAGTGTATTCCTTTTTTTATGTGGCAGGCCTATTAAAACATGGTCTTTGCCAACAACAGAAGTGAACATCCCAGACCTACTAATTTGGCAGATGAATGGAGAAAACCTGTTTCTGAAGCCTTGCTCATAGGTTCGTGTAGGCTGGGGCTGGAGGCAGCCTCACCTGACTTGTACTGTTTGCCTCAATACAGTGTAATTCCAAACAAACACTTGCCTAAACTGTTTTAAATTTTGGGGTTTTTAAGATGGGCTCTCTGCAGTGTGGCCAGCCAGCCTGTTCCAGTCCTCCATTGTCGTGCTTGTTGGGAATGGTTCTGGCCCAGATCTTTGTTGATACAATTTCTGGCTGCTGCTTCTTGTCTTACAAATTAGAGCTGTGGAGAACAGATTCTGCTTTCCCTGGGGCTGGAGGCCTCTTCCTTCTTCCCTCGGACCAATCAACCCCAATAATGTGATAGTGGTTACATAGGGGATTTCCTTTCCTGTGATTGCCTTAGCAGATCATCAGCATTCTCTTTGCAGGGACTCATTTATGTGAGGGAGTGCTCAGTGTCCTGCTCTGCTCCTGCTGCCCATTGCTTTCAGGGACTAGCAGCTCCCAGCTCTGCCTGCATTCCAGGTGGAATTCCCAGACTGTTCTTGTGTTGGAGTCTTGGAAATTAAACTTATTTCTGCATCTATGCTTTCTAGAGAGTCTTCCAAAATGTTTTGATTCCATTTTAGACCACTGTTTTCTAATGGTGCCTTTTAAAATATTAATGTGATGCATAGTGAAAAAAAACATGCCAACGTTTCAGGCTTGACAGTGAATTACAAGATGTCAGATGTACATCCTTCTGTCAGATGCAGCTATGCTTAGGGTCATTTTTTTATATCTTAACTAATAAAGGTTATTCTGAATGGTTTCCTTAGGAAAGTATGTTCAGTGGAAGTGCTGAAATGAGAGAAAAAAGGAGTTTAGAGTTTGCTGCTCATACTAGCCTGAAGCAAAGAGTTACAAAGACTAACAAGTTTAAGCTGGAAAAATGAGATCTGACTTTTCCTTCTGCCTGTCGCTCTTGTGTAACTTCAGGAGCCCCAACCCAAAAAGAGTTCTGAACTGGCCTCCACTCAAGTATCAGCAAAGCCTCTAAATGAAAGAAACATTAGGAAATATTACTGGGCATCTGATATAATCCAGCTTCATTTTATTGGTCCAAGTGTGTTGTTTTGTGGTTGTCAACCCCCAGCCCACCCTTTCCCCCAGCGCTCCTGAAGTTCTCTATCGTGGTTGCTTATGATGATTTCTCATTCTGAATGCCCTGAAGCATGTTTGGTCACTCACAGGTTTGCAGAGATTATTTATTTTCTCTCTTAAAATGCTTACCTATTATTTTTAGGAGTGACAACACGAATAAAGGTGATAAATAGTGTGAAAGTAATGGAAAAGAGAGGTCAGGTGGGTGGAATATAGAAATGAATTTGTTTCTAGTCTTAAAGGAGACCGATGTTCAAGGTGATAAATGAGTTATTAGCAAGAAAGTAAGCTTTCATCACATACAGCTCTGAATATGTTGTTTTCCAGATGAAGCTTTTTGAGAAATGGCTCATTTGAATGGGAACAGTAATTAGCCCAGAATTTTGGTAAAATCATGCTTTTTTAACTTGGTGGTTAAATTGCTTCTGCTACAGCACTGCTGCGACACTAACTCTGCAAGAGCAAGTTGTGCTTTACACCTGAACGAAAGCCCAAGTCTTCTCACCTGTTTCTGGAAATAAATGTTGGGAAGGAGATGCCAGCATAACACAGGGAATTGAAATTCCGAGCACTGCTGGTGCTGTTTGCTGAAAGGACCTGGGGAAAAAATGTGACATATGGAATAGGATGATCCCTTATTTGTTGATCAGTTGTCATACCCCAATTTATTACAAAATCGTGGCTATCTCTTCTAGTGCATCTTTGTAGTACGTGGGAGCTTAAGTTTAAATTGGCCGTTTTCTTTGTTCAAGGAAAAAAAAAAATCTCTCTCCATTCATTTTGTATTTTTTGCTTGAGCTAAATTTTTGCCTAAAATAAGAATCGACCAGGTTAGCCTTTTTCTGAATTAAATGTCTGCATTTAATATATTTAGAATAGCTCATAGTTCAGACATGCTTTCCTGGTCCTTTAATTCCCTTGTCATATTCTGCTGTGTGTGATTATGTGAACTGTGACTGGCTGCCTGTGTAAATTAGGCAGAGTATTCTGGTCTAGATAGAGCTTGGAATTAAATGCTGCTTTGTCAGCTGTCTCACTCTTGCTCTGCTTTAAATGTAATAGAGAATCAGAAAACTTGCTTTACTTTTAGTTTTTGCTTACATTAAATATTTAGCACTTTGTTCTAGTTGAGAAATCTCCGAGATTAGGTTTTTGGAGCAAAACTTGCAGAAATTGTCGTCTTGATTGGCTGCTCTGGCTGTAAAGGAGCCAGGGTAGGAAATCTTCCTCAGGGGGCCTCATCCTGTGCCTTTCCAGTAATATGTTGTTGCTCCTCGTGTGCACCATGATGGCATTTCTGGGCAATTTTAACTAAAAGTGGAATATGATCCAGGGGCAGGGACATGATTTTTGGAATAGAGCAGGAGAGAGGCTTGTACACAGAGCACATCACTGTTTTAGGGTGTCTGGGAGTGGGTGAGTCTCCTCTCTGTTCACACTGACCCTACAGAGGTCCCTTTACTTAAAAACCCCCTTGGATCTGGGATCTTCTCAGTACAGTGCAGAAAGCGATGGAAATGGATTGCACAAGTGTTCTGCTGGAGAAGTTTTACACCAAATGCAGCAGGACAGGTAAGCTGCCACCTGTATTTAGGGCAGGTGTTATACCAGCAAGGCACGACTGTGGGTGTTTTCCCCTCTATGTGGCCCAGCAGCCCTGGGGCCAGGTCAGCATTGTGAGGGCAAGCCCTGCACAAGCTTTTCTGAACAGCTCAGTCAATTAATTGATGTCCTGACCCGCAGCCACCCCAGTGTCCCCAAGCAAAGCCTGATAGTTGCTTCAAATAGTGCTCGATCAGGCCGTGCTGTGTGCTGTCTGCAGTGTCATTGTCCTGACCAAACAAGGCTGTACCCACATCACCTGAAATTAGGGTCACCATTAATCCTTTCTGTCATTAATATGTAGTAATCTATTAAAGCCACGCTGAGAGATGACAAAAATCTTACTGGGAATTTTAGAAAAATTGCTGAAATAACTTCTAATATCTAATTAACTTTTTACACTTTTAATACCTATTTTTTATCTTGAATAACTATCAAATGTGAGTCCATCCAACTCTTCTCTACTGTATTTTTTCAAAAAGAGTTATCAAAATTTTCTTTTGTTATTTGATCTTTATCTCCTAAATGAAATGCAGTGCCCAAACTGTCCTTTAGATAGTGTTGTTTCTGATACTGTGTTAATAGCTTCACTAAGTGGATCTACATCAAAATATAATTTGGCAGATGATATGGCAGTTTTGAAAACTATATTATAGCATTTCAGCTTGAAATTTTCAGGTAAAGGAGAATCTAATTTTCTGATATTTATGTTAGAGTTACATGGGAGGGTCTGGCAAGTGGCAGCTGGAGAGAAGAGGGTGCTGGGCAGTGCAGCCTGGGTGTGAGGCACTATAACATTTATGAGGAATTTATGTGGTTATTATTGACTCACAGTGGTAAAGTACAACTGTTTTGTAAATTGCTTAGGACCATTTTGTTTAGGTTTTTGATGGGAGGTGATTTCCTGCTAGAAGAGCATTTCACCTAATGCCGAGTGTACTGTGCAAGACAACTGATTGGAGTTGCTGTCAGTGGTGTCCTTTGCCAGCTGGAGGGAGGAAGCTGATAAACAAGGCAGGCAGCTTTGGAAACAAACCTCTAATACTACATTAGGCATGTTTAAAACCAGCAGTGTGTTTCAGCCACTCTTAGCATATGTTTATTCATAGAAAATCAGCAGTAAAATACACTTGCCAGTGCATGCAAGAGCCAGAGTCTGCATGAGGTCGTTTCTCTTTCAGACATCAAATACAGAAGAGTGTCTTGGTAATTGTTTTACAGTGGGGTTCTAATCATACTCCAGGCATAAGCTGAGCCAGGCAACTTGCCTTTTAATGAAAAAGTATTTGCTTTTAAGCTTGTTCAGCTTGCCACATTTTTTCTGGTTTTCTGTGTCTGGGTGTGTTTTTACATCTCCATACAGTCACAGCTATGTGTTTGCTCTCGATGTGGTTCAGAATATCATTATGTAAAATACCACTGTCTGGGGCAGCGTTATGATGGATAAATCTCATTTTTGACCTGGTAGCTGTATGGTGTTAAAACAGCATATGCTGCAGCTATGTAGTACAAAATATTCAGTGTAGGAAATGGAAAAGATGGCAATGCATTTAATGAAAAATATTTTTGACATAAGTCACCTTCAAAGGCAGGTAATCTGGGAGTCAAATTGAATATTTTGGTTGATTTGAGATAATACCTTGCAATTGCATGTGCTCAAGGTACGGAAATATGTGTCAAAAAAAGAATTAAAATATCCATTATTGTGTAAAATGTAGCTCTGCATTAAGTAACTGGATAGGATTGTACATGCAAGTGGTTGTAATTTAACTGAGAGCATATTATTTAAAAATGGTGGCCACCAGCAGAACTATAGCCAGCTGACAGGAAAATAAGAGTTCTGGCCTCCTGAAAAGCCTTGTTATTAGGAAAACCATCTGGCAGTGTAATAGTACTGAGTGTTATTGCCTTCAGTCTCTTATCTTTGGTTGTTAGCTGTCTTAATAGAGTCTAATATAATAGAAATTAATTGACCTCCATAATTTAATTGATGCCATTTCATTCATTTCCCTCCCAGCATATTCCTCATTCTGAATTGATGCTGCATCATCATACTGTGTTTTTCATGGGAAGTTTTTCTCCATTCTTAGTATTTTGCTTTACATATGTCTGGGCCAGATTGCCTCTTGGATCTTGACAGGCAACAGAAATGAACTTTTTCTGGTTTAGCTTAGGTGTGGTGGCAGTTCAAGTTCTTGGCTGGAAAGATTGCATGAATAAAATGGTAAGGAGTGAAGTGCCATAAAGGACATTTTGTAACTGTTCGGTATTTTCTCTGTTTCCACGTACTAGCATAAATATAAGATTAAACCAAATTTCTCCTGAATTTGGGACCTATACAGGTTGCTGTTGTGAGCACAGCAGGCTGTATGCCCTGGTTCTCTCCAGGACAAGGTTAATTTTTGCAGTAGGAGGAGGGGGCATGGCCAGGACCCAGAGGTTGTTCTGTGCCACCTCCCATCATGTTCTGGGGACAGGGGAAGGGCTCTCTTCCAGTCGGCATCTATTGCCAGGGGGTTTCCACGTGAACAGTTCATTTTTTGTGCCCTTTGTCATTAGTATTGTTGCTGTTTGTTTTCTTATCTCGTTGCTGTTTCCAGTAAACTGTTCTTATCTCAGTCATGCCTCTAATTCTCCTCTCCAGAGGAGGAGAGAGGGGGAGTGAGCGAGTGGCTCATGGTTTGGAGAGTCTCAGTAGGAACACTAAATTGGGGAGTACCGTTCCTAAACCACAACACTGTACTTCAGCAATGTTTCTTACATTTTCTAGTGGCCTGAAAATTAGTACATATATATATATATTTATATACGTATACACACCAAGCACGACTCATTTAAAGCCTGAAGATGATACAGTTGTGTGTTGCATTGCATTGCTAAATAGCAATATTTCTGCTCCTGGTGTGTTTTCTGTAGACCAGAACTGAGAACAAACTGACCTGTCCTTCCTGGCAGTGGGGCTGAACAGCAGGCTGAGCAGGATGAATGCCAGGTTCTCTAAGTGTGTTTTAATACCATGTGCAGAATAGCCTGAGATAGAAAACTGCTATGGCTGACTCTGAGGACTTTGCCTGTTAAAAGTAAATACACTTACTAGTTTTCAGGGATTTCCTTTAAAGACTCAGTTTTGGTATATAGATTTAATTATTTATACTTCAAGAGTATTTTGCTCAGCAAGGGATAAGATTAAAGAAATTCTTTAAAGCTTTGCTTCCTAAAGCAAAACAACTCCAGGAAACAGTTCCCTGTCACAGAAAGGCACAACACAAAAAAGTCAAAGAACATACACAATATTTACCAAATTAGAAGTGATGTTGAAAATTATGTGAGGAATTGTCTCTCTTAATTTTATCTGTAAAGTAGATTCCTGAAATGGAAATCAATTACATTTGATTTTTTTTTTTCCCCCAGTGCAGAGTGAGGAGTTATTTGGAATGTGAGATTTGGTAGTGCTTTCCACATTTGAGTGCTAAATAAATTCAGAAAATTGTTCAAAAAGAACACATAAACCAGCTGCCATCAAAATCTGTCTGTGACAAAAGTTTATACCTTTTCACCTCTCTTTCCCACCCCTGGGTTGTTGTTTTTCCCCCCAGTGCTACTATTCTGGTATTTGTTTTCCCTTAATGTATCTTTCCTTGAAAATGAGAAGTCCAAGATGCAAGATGTGTCTAATGACAATGGCATGGCAAGGTGGGAACCAAGGCAGACTGTATGGTCAGGTACTGTGGGCAGCAGGGAGAGCAGGAGCAGAGGGAATGAGCTGTGGCTGGGCCAGAAGGTAACAAGAGCGAGGGAAATGCTCTCCCAGGAGTAGCTCCAATAAGTGCCCAAAGCCTCACTGACAGAGGCACTGGGTGCTTGTTTCCGGGTGCAGCCACAGGAAGGAATCTGATGAGTTTGGGAGGATTTTATCTATGTGTTTGTCAAGAAAAGGACAAAATGGAATATTTGAAAAATAACTCTAAAGATCCATCAGCAAAGAATTAGTATCAAGTTTATGTGCGTGTTGTTCCATGAATCATCTGTATAAATGTTCCTCATAATTAGTTTTAATCCATGTTATATAACTTTAATGACATAGTATAACCAAAGAAACTCATTTATTGGGAAAGATTTGAGTTATTAAATAGACGCTGTTGAGGAAGGGTGTTATCTCAAAGAACGTTCAAGATCTGTGGAACTATTTGAATGTTTCACCTGGGCTTGGTGGAATAGTTCAGGCTTCAGTGCAGCCTATTCCATCACTACATGCATCCTTCTCTACAGTCTCCCATTGGGATGAAGCTGCTGCTTCATGAAACCAAGCTCCTTCTGTCCTCTCTTGCTCTTACTGTGCAATACTTTGGGAAATAGCTTAGTATCAGTTTGGTTCTTGGTAACTTCTTAATTTTATTTTGTCCCCCCTCTAATTCAGTCTTTGGAAGTTTGTGTACAGGTTTTCTGTGGTTTAGGAATGGTATTACCTAGTTTGGTGCTCCCAGTGAGATTCTCCAAACCATGAGCCACTTGCTCCCCTCTCTCCCTGCAGCAGGATGGAGAGGAGAATTGGTGGTAGGAATTTACAAAAGGTAAAGATCACAGTTTGAGATAAGAACAGTGGTATAGAATAGTCTCTGTGAAGAACAGTGGTATAGAATAGTCTCTGTGTCTCAGAGGAATTAGGGTTGAAGTTACGTCCTTAAAAAATTGGTGGTTGTGCTGCTGTGGTCGTGGGCTGTTCAGCTTTTTATCCGTTGGAGCCAAACCTTTTCAAAAATGAAGAGAACTGTGTCTGTCTTCATTAATTACGTTCAAATCACATTTTCTTTGCCAAGTGCAAGGTAAAAGGTGTTATTTTAAGTGACAGCTGAGTTTCTGGAAGTCACAGGGTGAATGGCCATGATCTGGTGAGACACAACTGGGTAATCTTCAGTCTCATCCCTACCATGTAGAACTTTTCTGTGTCCCATGGCATGTGCAAAACTTTTTTCCTGTACTAGCAAAATTGCCATAATTTTTAAAAAGACACCATTCTTTTTCATTGAAAAAAATCTGTCTCAGTGCACTGGAAAGTGAGAGGGAGGTAGGGAGAAGAAGGAAGTCGAGGGAGGTAATTCTGCCCCTGTCTCCACCCCTGGAGAGGCCTCACCTGAAGTGGTGTCCAGTTCTGGGTTCCTCTGTCCAAGAGGGACACGGAGCTCCTGGAGTGAATCCAGAGGAGGGCTATGGAGATGATGAGGGGACTGAAGCACCTCAGTTACGAGGAAGGGCTGAGGGAGCCAGGCCTGTTTAGCCTGGAGAAGACTATGAGGGATTCTTGTCAATGTATTTCAATATCTGAAGGAGGGTGCCAAGAGGATGCAGCCAGGCTCTTCTTGGTGGTGCTGAGCATTAGGATGAGAGGCAACAGGCAGAAACTGAAACAAAGGAAGCCCTGCCTGAACATGAGGAAGAAAAGCTTTACTGTGACAGTGACTGAACACTAGAAAGGTTGCCTGGAGAGCTTGTGGAGTGTCCCTCACTGGAGATACTCAAAAGCCATCTGGACACAGTCCTGAGTAATGTGCCCTAGGGGACCTTGCTTGAGCGGGGAGGTTGGACTATATGACCCTGCTGTGGTCCCTTCCAACCTTACCCATTCTGTGAATCTGTGTGATTCTGTGAAAGTATGTTTTGGTTTGGTTTTGGTTGGCTGGTTTTTACCTGTCAGGCAGAGATGAGTTGGAGTAATGGGCTGTATATGGTGACATCCTATCCATATGGAAAGGCCAGCTGTGTGGGCCGCACTGAACACTTGTGCTGAATAATGATCTATCAGGTCATTCTTGCTTCAGACTGCTGAGTAATGCTGAAGAGACTCATCACTACCACTGCAGAGAAGAGCTCGCACATTGTCTTCGAGTTCAGTATGAGTATAGATTAACAAGTAATCTTTAACTCAGTTTGATTTGAAACTGGGTGCAGTGGCATAAGAAATTGGGTTTATCCTCCCCATCTTCTGGGACTCCCCCACCCTATGACACCCTTCTTCTCCCATTGCTATCTGGGAGGCTTTTGAGAAGTTAAAAAGGCTGTTCTCCACTTGTCCTCTGGTGCACAGTGGTGAGCAGGTGAGCACACGATGGCAGAAGCAATCCTGGAGCCTGCTGACCCAGAATGGTGAGAAACAGGAATGTCTTCTGCGTGGTGGTGCTGAATTTAAAAGGAAGGAAATGAAATTGTGTGGGACTGCCACCTCTTAGTATCTGAATTTCCCCCAAAGCTTTAAATGAGAGCAGCGTTGAATCCACCCTGTGTAGCGTGTCCTGGTGAAACCCCTTGCAGAGCGCTAACTTTGCATAGTGCTGGCAGTGTGCTACAACCACTTGATGGCAGCCTTTGATTTGGTACATGCCTCATTAGCTGTAGCATAGTGCAGTGTAGCTGTAGCATTTGTAATGGAATAACACGTAAGAACTAAAGACTGCAAGGTATCTGGTTAATGTAGAGATGAAATGAATGAAACAGCAAGGCTAAGCTTTCCTGACCCTTCATGAGAGAATAGATGAAAAAAGGAAGAATGAGGTATTGTGCCGAAGGGAGATGATGAAATTCAAGATCCACACACATAATCTCTGGCTCAGCCTCTGAAATGTTAATCCCTGGCTAGAATTATTTGAGCTGTAGATTGCAATTTATCATCAAAATGGCACTGTGTCAAACAATGCTTCTTCTATGTGTGATGTTTAGAACTATCCAGTTTTAATATAAAATGGTTCACAGAGCACTGTCTAACATTTAAGTAGCAACTCATTAAGCTCAGGATGTTTTTGCTTATTTCTGTAGACTTGTGGTAATCATGTAGATTTCTCTTCCATAGATTGCTCTTTGGGGCTTTTACTGGCCAAATAGTATGTTTGAGGGAGTGACCTGTTTTGATCAGAGCAGTGACAGGTGATGGGGCCACTTGATAGTAATTCTAACACAAAGTGGCCAGGATGTTTATTTTGAGGTGCTCGGTTAATTTTTACAACGAAGAAATCTGCCCAAAGTTTGTTGATGGCTCAAAAATCCCCACGATTTGAGACTAATGTTTTGCCAAGTTGTGCAAACAATTATTTTGAGGTTACAAAAAATATTTTCTCATGATGTTTTACAAGCTAGAATGCCCTTCAGGTTTTTCTTTCCTTCCTTTTAAAGTATACCAGTAGAGGGAGTAGAAAAATTACCATCCAGTAAGGATAAAATATTCAGCACTGAAATTCAGCCCTTTCTTCTTTAGAAATCTTACTTTTTCCTACTGTGGTCTGTTAGTGAAAGTAAAAGAAGATAAGCACAGTCCAGATAATTTCTGAAATGTAAGGCTGTGTGAAACAGCGTTATTATTAGAGAAGAATGTTTAAATCCAAAATATATATTTAGAAAGATGAACTGAAGTTTTTTCCCTCTGGTACTTATAGTTTGTTTGAAAATCACAAAGTGATTTTATTGGCACAGCAAGCCCCAACATGTTTTAGTGCTTGCTAATTAATCCATTTCTCAGCATTTATTTTGAAAAGTGGCCTCTATATAAATGTGCAATTAAATTGTGTTAGGCTTTTGCAAAAAGCTTAAAAACAGAGTGGGGGGTTGTTGCAAGTCTTGCATTTTTTACTTGGAAAAGGTGAGAGATTGAAGGAGGAGAAGGGAGGAAGGGGAGTGTGCACTGTGCCAGCCTGGCAAATTTATAATTCCTCTTTAGAAGTTGTTTCAGAAAGTGCTGAGACTTGAAGCAGAAATTATTTGGGATCTTCCCTTGTTTCAAAAGTCTCTTTCAGCGTGGGGGTAATGAAAATTTCCTCTCAAAATATGCCAGTATCAACAAGAGATTTTTCCAAGTGTTTGGTGTGTTTGGTTAGCAGGTATAGCCAGCGTTGGGGGATCACAGGCCTGACTGAGCAGTCGTGATGGCTGTGAACTGAACTATGAAGGAGACATTTGTCTTGGAGTGGGACCTTTTGTGTTAATCCTTCCAACCTTTATATCCTAGCATTTCGGGATGATATTTAGTCAACGAATAACTTGTGTTGTGCACTTGTGATCCCTCTCCATCAGCAGTGACTGACTGTGTGGAATAAGTATCAGTCTTAGATAAGAATTATTATTTTATTTTTTATTTTTCCCGCACTGTGGCCATTTTTGCTCAGAGAACAGTGTTTTAGTAGCAGATACGGTTTCTAGATTGGTATTTGTAAGTGGATACTCAGCAGATGAACATGATTACATTGAGTGTAGCTGTTTGTGCATCCAGTTGTTTTCTGTGCACCCAAGATAAACATGTTATCAGAGTATTTCTGAGCACAGATATTCACGTCTTAAAACTGCACATGCCGGTGAAGCTTCCCCGCTGTCTGCACAGCCCAAACACGCCGGGCACGGGGTGTGTAAGCACAGTCACCAGGGTTTGCTGCTTTGGAAAAGGTGCTTTTCTCCTCTGACTGCCTTTTTTGCATGTCTCTGTGGGGTGAGTTGCTACATCAGGTTGCTCTTTCTGGCTTTTGCTGCTGCATCAGCCTTGGTATTTTAGCTGTTCAGGCTTGTACTCACTGCCTTGCTGGTGTTCTGCCTCCGTGCTAGTCCTGGGAGTTCCAAGGAGAACAGGCATGCTTGCAGAAATGGTTATGGGACAGCATTGCACAAGGGTGTATTTTGTGCATCTGTTTTTATTAGATGGTTAAAGTTTTTGCAACTTAAACCGCGTCATCCCTTAGCTGAGTCTATGGGTTTGGGTTTTTTGGCTTAAAAATATATTTAAAACTATACATCTTTACTGGAATCAAGGAAGTTATGCTTCATTTTCTCTTGACTGTGTAAGATAAAACTTTTGTTTGATAAATGGGGAACTCATATTTGGTTTGGTAATGACCTTTTTACTAGGTAGTTTGACCCCTAAATTACATATGGAGGATCAGATTTGATTAACTTAGGAACACTGAGGTATTTAAATGTTGGTTTAAACTTCATAACATACAAGATGCCTGATTAACATTCTTGTGTCCCATTTTTCAGCATGGTGCTAATTAAACATAAAATCTGTCTTTAAATCAGAAATTGTACAGAAGCAAGTCACAACAAATCTTGATAGTGCTGTTTTGTGTTGTGGCTGGAAATGGTATGTCTGTTACAGAACAGCTTTTAGATTTGTCCAGGATGTGTATATGGATTTCACTGTCAGGCTTTTCAAAATTATTTTCGTCTAAGTCAAGATTTCAAATTGCTGTACATAAAAGGAACAAAAGAGTTTTTTAACTTTTGTGTCCAAATTTTTTCTAAGTAATTCTTCTGTATTTTAAAGTTGCAGATATCAGGGGGGAAAAAGTAAATCCACATTTATATACAGTGCCTGTGAATTTTTTGACTGAAGCAAACTTCTTTCTGGGCTTTCTGTGGTATCTGGCTTCTGTATTTCTTTATAAGGTGTGTACTAAAAATTAATAGTGGTAACCAGTCTCTGTAAGGGTTTTAACCCAAGTTTAAGTGCCTGAGCAAATTTTGACTGGATAGCATCAAACAGATTTTTGTTGTACATGTTGTGAGCTTCTGCATTCCTGAGCTAATTGAATGTAAAGTGTCACGTAGAATTGTAGTATCTGTTGGTGAACCTGGACAGACAATAATAATTACTAGGTTAAAGCTTTGTTTTCTGTGCAGTT
Organism: Campylorhamphus procurvoides; assembly: GCA_013396655.1. Classification (NCBI taxonomy): domain Eukaryota; kingdom Metazoa; phylum Chordata; class Aves; order Passeriformes; family Dendrocolaptidae; genus Campylorhamphus; species Campylorhamphus procurvoides. The sequence goes on along the minus strand of WBMV01005958.1, from coordinate 576,013 downwards.
GAAGCCCAACAGTATACCCTGGTTTTTATTTAGGATAGGTCTGGTTTAATGCTAGTTTACAATTATTACTCACAGGGCATTATCATTTCAGATCTGTGCATCTACTTTTAAGGTACGCCAATTGCTGTAATTAATTAAAGTGCTGCAGATGCTGCTGGTTAAGCCAATTTAAAGAACAGAGCGTGAATTTCCAGTTATGTGAGCTAGATAATGATAATGCCTTAACGTGGCAGTCACTCCTGTGAGCCAATTACTGCTCAGATAGCTGAAGCAGGGCTGTGGTTCACTCTCTGCCTCCGTCCATTCCCAGAATACACGGCTCCTTTTTATGCCTTTTGCTGCTGAGTAATCTCAGTTTTCCTCCCTGGTTGTGGGGTGGTCCGACTGACAGCTTTTACTCTTAATAAGCTTAGAGGTAATAATCCCAGTCCTGTAGGTCACATGTACAATATGCCTTCTAGTTTCATTTTTTCCTGCTCTAGTTTTGCCAAAACATCAGCTCCCTGTAATATTAGACGAGTGCTATTGCTAACTACCTGGGACTGAAGCACTGCTTTCTGATAATTGATTAATGCAGATGTCTCCTAAGTGCTTTTACATAACATTAATTGCAAGATTAAGCCTGCTTGTGTTTTGTTTTTGTTGTTTTTTTATTATTATTTTGCTTTTATTGTGGAGTATTTTTAAGTATGGATGAATCAGATATTAATTAACATTGAGATTTTTTTCAAATCCATAAATTAGATTAACTTCTCAGCCAATAAGTAGAAAATGTTTTTATTTGAGATACTCTGTATTTATTAATTTATTCTTGTGTTTGTTTTAGATGACATGATACATTAATGAATAAACCATTATCAACATCTTTGCCTTTTGTACACATGTGAACTTGTTTCTAGGGGAGCTTTAGTAATGCTGAAGGTACTTGTGCCTGTAACACTCCAGGAACGTTCCTGATGTAACTGGAATGTGGAGAATGACATCTTTTAAAAGAATGTGTAAAAACTGATTATTTGAAACCGATCCTTACGTTGTAGCACTTATTTTTCTGAGTTATCAAGTGTGCAAGTCTAATAGTAATAAATTTAGATATTTAAAAAAGGCGGGAAGTGGTATATAATATGTGACACACTTTCTGTTTGACTTGCCAATGTCCAAGTTTCAGGCTTCGACTGGGGAGAGTCTGTGCCATGAAACATCTCTGTATTTTTCAAGCCAAACTCTGCCATGGTGTCAGGTACGTTGGAGTGGGGCTGCTAATGTATTAATACCCTCGGGAGTGGCAGCCCCTTATAGGCCCATGGAGTGGCTGAACCCGGGGAAAATGAGTGCAGCTGGGTTCATATGCAAAGTGGGGAGAGAGTGGAATTTTCCCAGAATCGGAGCAGAAAGAACAGGTTTTCTTCCAGGATCTGTAAACGTAAAGCCTTAAAGATCTGGGAGGCCTCAGACAGCCTGAGGTAAATGCATGGAGAATGGGCCCTGGAGAGAAACAGGGGAACATTGTTTTGTAGTGGCTGAAGTTTGGGCCCAGACAGAGGAGGAGGAGGAAATTGGCTGCAAAGGAGAGTCCATAATTTCTGGGAGGGAGTGGAAGAGAACAGAGTGCACTACTTAGATGTCTCTGGCCTCATTCCAGAGGCTGGAAATAAAGACAAGAAAGTGCATGTGAGCATTTATTGCTTTGTCCTTTTGTGTGTTCTTATGTGACCTGAAGCAAAGGTAAAAAAAAATCTTTTTGGAGATCCTTTTAAAAAAAATAAATCTTTGTTTCACTTCAACCCTGTCTGCAAGGACAGGGAGCTGAATTCACACAGGCTGGAACAGGAAGAGTAAATCTCCATGAAATAGTGCATGAAAATGCAGCCACATGTGATGACTGAACCATTCTCAGTGCACTGCTGTCAAAGCAGGTGGTTTCTTGCTCCGTCCTCTCTGCTCCCCACTTTGTGTGCAGCAGCCCCTTCCATGCTGGTGCCCACCTGGCCTTTGGAGAGCTCAGTTGCCTGACCCATGTGAAACACTGTGCTTTGGGTTTCCTTCTGGGTGCGTGAGAGGAACTGGGTTGTGAAAGAAGAGCCAGCAAAGTGCCAGGGCTGGTGCCAGGCAGAAGCAGGTAGCTGGAAAAGCGGGATGCAGGTGGGAGAGGAGTTAGGAGGCAGAAGCTGTTTGAGCAGCTGTGGTCAGGTGGGAGTTGTTACACAGTGCTTTGGGTGAGGGTGATGAGGAAAGGGACTCCTTTTTCTGGATCTGTGTTTCTGGGAGTCCTCGTGTTTCTCGTGCCCTGCAGGAGCTTACACCTCGTGCTGCAACACGGCTGCTCCAGGTGGGCCTGGTTGCCTTCGCTGGCCCTTTTTGATCAAAACATTTCCATCTCTCCTCTCCTGTTTGTCCTCTCATCCAGCACTGTGGAATTTTAGGGGCACCCCAAGAAATCACCTACTTTCATGTGGAGCACTGTCTGTCCTTTCTAAACCCATCTTGCATCAAGTTTCCCTTGCTTTGGGCTGTTTATAGTCTCATGTTATGGTAGGACTTTCTCCTTGACGGAGAAATGAAAACCATAGGTTCATGCTTTCATTTTGGTAATTTTTAAGAAAGATAATATACTTATTTTTGTGACATAGGGACATTAGGACAGGTTTTATAAAAGCACTGATTGTTGGAAGTTAAGACTGAAAGTGTGGCCAGACCTCCTCTTAACCTGAGTAAGAATTGCACTTACTCTATGTAGTTACACTAAAAAGAAATCCTCTCTTGCAAAAGTATGCATAATGCTCTGCACACATGTGTCTGTGTGCATGTGTTTGTTTTCATGTGCTGTAAACCCTGAGATAGAATCTCCTGGTTTATGAGGGCTAATAATTTGTTCCCAAATTTAACAAGGTGCTTAATCATATGGCTTTCTTTAACTTGATTTAATTACGAGTAGATCGTGTGCTTGAAGTTAGGCTTGCACTTAAATACCTTCCTGAACCGAAGTGCATCATTTTTGGTGTCACTGTATCACCATGTTTAATGGACATGAAGGATTTATTGGCCTTATAGATGAGCATTTATGCACATGTTCTCCTGTAATAGCTGGAGGCAGTAACAGCAGATCAGGGCTAAGTTCTCAGTGGCAACTGGCTGTAAGTTTCCATAAGACTTCTCCAATACCTCTTTATTTTCATTTTAGTTTTTCATGTAATAGAAGACAAATTCTGTAATTATGATTTATTGTCTCACCTACTTAGTGTTGCAGTCTTTTTTTGTAAAAGCTTTATGGTGCAAGTAATGTTTAAAGAAGTCAAATTGTGGGGCAGAATTTAAAATTCCTTTTTATTGTATTCAGTATGCAATCATTATTGTTGTTTGTTAAGACTGCACCAAATTGCTTTGGGACATAAAGCTCTCACTGCCCAGTACTTTGTTGAGAAGGAAAAAAAGAGCTGTATCAAATTTTTTGCAATTAAAAATCTGGAAAAACTTGTTTAAGAAACTATTAGCCCAAGAACATGCATCTTTTGTCAGTATAATATGCAGCCCTGAATACAACTCTTTTTATCAACAGTGCAGTGTTTCATATTTAATCAACGTAAAATTGAGTGCTTCCCTCACATGAATGTAACACAGATCAAGTCTCAGCCAAAGCAAATAAAAGAATGAATGCTTTGTTAATCATCCATAACTAATTTGTGCATACACAGAAAAAAATAAAATCTGGTTTTGACAAGACCTTTTTTCATAAAAGCAGCAAGGGAGAATTGAACATGTAATGTGCATTAGTAATAGAGAATAGCAATGGCAAGATCTGAGATGTTAGCCTGGGACGACTTCTATTTCTTGATAGTTACAGCATTTAACAGAAACCTAAGATAAAAGAAGGGTGGATTTTTAAATCATTTGCTAAAATATAATACGACAAACCTGTGCTGAAGCAGACATAGATTGATTCTTGTATGCCTTGCCATATATTCATAAGTGTTGCAGGAAACTGCCACATATCTCTGACAAACTCAGCTAATAGATAATACACAGTGAAGAAAATGTTAAATGCATTGCTTCTTTGCACAGGCAATATGATTGTGTTGCTCTAGTGACAGTGTGGTTATGGTTCATGGGGCAGCTTCATTACAAGCCCCTGTTTTCAGGCTATTGCAGCTTTAACAAAAAAAAAATCACCGATTTGACTGAAATTTTTTATGCTTGTCAGCCTTGAGGTGAATTTTACTTTTAAGTACAAAGTTAGAAGAAATCCATTTAGCTATTTCCCTGATTTAAACAAATTTGGAGGGATGGATGGGCTTTTAAAAACTTGAGGTTTTATGTTTATTGCAGAGGTGCATTTTGGAACCTTCATGTTTATCCTTGCTGTTAAAATGTATATTACGTTGTTTATAAATACATATATATAAATAAATAACTGCACCTGCACCATCCACTCTTCTCACTGTTGTGTGTGCACAGGGTGTGACAGTGAGATGTCTGACATGTGTGAGCATGCCCCTATTCTGGCTTCACACAGATCTGAATTTTCAGCTGCTTCCCTTTTGCCCTGGTTATGTACCCACCCTTTGCCCCCTGCTCCTTCCCACCTATATCAGACCCAAACTGGCCATCAGTGGTACGACATCGGTGAGATCTATAGATCTTTTCCCTCCTTCCTTTGCTCCGTGGAGGCACGTGCTGCTCACAGGAGCCCTGGCCTGCCACCCACACTGCTCTGAGGAGACTTGCATAGTAGTTATCTCACCAAGGTTTGCCCTGAGACTGAGCTGCAGGTTTGGGTGGAAGAAATAGGAATGAAGTTGCACGGGCAAGAGAACTGCCTCTTGATATGAAAACGCTTTCTTGAAGAGCCAACTCACCCAGAGTGAATGTTGTGATTGGCAGTGGTGGCCTTGCAGCGTGTCCCCTTGGTGGCAGAGGGAAGAGCACCAGCAGGTCCAGTGATTTCTCTGTAGTCTGAGGGACTTTTCCAACTGTCTTGTATCCTCTTGTCGTTATGTATTTTGGTGGGTTTGGCACATACCTAAGGTAAAGCTGTGGGCAAGAGAATAAAAAAGCACAGTTATAGATTTAATAATGGAGATATTTATGCTCCAATAATACTGAGATGTTCACTTTGAATAACATCATGTTGTCTTTTTTAAAGTGGCCTTTCAGCCTAAATGTAAGGTATTTCCAGTGTGATCAATAATTTGTCCTGGAGACTCTGGTTCTACCAAGGAGACTTTTTGGAGTGTGAGCAGCACTGCCGTTTAGCATTATAGACCATTGGATTTTGCAGTTAAAGTCCAACTTTCTGTACAGAAACCATAAAACATGAGAGTTATGATACCTTCCCTTGACACTGTTACAAGTTTTTCTCTGTTGTAAGCCTTGCAAACTTTGTCATTTAACATTGTGCATTCGCTCTTTGGGAGTTATGCTCAGATAATAACAACTGGTTGATGACACACTGGTATTTTGCAAATCCCATTTTAACACATTTTATCTATGTTAAATAATTAATTCATCTTTCTTTGGAAAGATGAATGAAAGTATGTAAGGTTGTTGGTTGAGTCGATCTTTTCACTTTGTTTCTTCTTCAGTGAGTTTCACCTCAAACTTGCTTCCTTGTTGGAGATTACAAAGAAGCTGAATAATGTGTTTACATTTGCAAGTTTGTTTAAATAATCGAGAGTTAATTCTGGGGTCTGTATCCTGTGTGTCTTCCTGCATGGCATTTGTTTCCTCAGGACAAGGCTTGTAAGTAGGCATGGTCTGATCTATAGAACTGTGGATCTTTCAACAGCTGTTCTTAGTATTATATTGAACTCATGTTAAATATTCACTGCTTGAGGTATTATTTCAAATCCACCTTTTTAACATCAAAGATTCTGGGTGTTTGTCTTGAAGAGACACCAGGACAGAGTAAGGAAATTTAGAGCCTAGAAATGAGAAAGAGAATGAAGCTGGAAACAACAGAAGGGTTTTTCACCTCTGAAACCAAAAACAAATAGGTAACTAATGTACCCTCTTAAAAAAAAAAAAAGGCACTAGTGCGTGAGGTTAAATATAGAATTTATAACAGGTATTGCCTATTATTTTAAAACTGAAACTAGAGAACAACCTGTGAGTCCTTTTAGTCAATACATGAAAAAATGTGGAGTTATGAGCTGCTGAGCAGTAAGTAAAGTCATGGTTATCAAGTCAGCTCCCTTGTCCTCCCCCTGGAAAGAGCATACAATGTGTTTCTTCCTCCAGTTTCAGCTGAAAGTTTAGGAATTAACTTCATCATTTGCTGTTTCTCCTTCTCTAACATTAAGTAAATTATCTGTATTTCTACTTTGTTTTGACGCTCTCTGCAGAAATAGTATACAGTTATGCAACAAACCCTCCAAAAGCAGGGAGAAAAATGAGGAATGCTGTCTGGAGTTCTCCCAGCCGAAGCAGAGGTGGGAGCTGCTCTTGGAGGCAGCTGGCAGGCTGTGAGGGATCAGCTCAGCGCACACAGCTCATAGGACATGAAGGATTGGATTCCCTGCCAGACTGCCAGCCCTGCATGCAGTGCTTTTCCCAACAGCCAGCCTCACCTGCCATGTGTCAGCAGCAGCTCAAGCCCAGACTTCTTTAAATCTGCTCCTTTGAAAGGAAAGGTTGGAGGATTTAAACAGCCCATTGGTAATAACAAGTTTCTCTGCCAACTTTGGCTGAGCTTCCGTGAGCTTGTGGCCCACATCCATGGCAAAATAAAAATTCTGTACAGGAGTTACAGTGGGAGTTACTTTTATATCGCCTTTGGTACCTAAAAATGATTTCATCTCAAAGGCTTTTGCTTGCTAATGATTACTATGTAGGAACACACGCAGACTTGCACACAGCTGCACCCTGTACCTTGGCAGGCCTGGGGGAGGTGGTCACGTACCTGACTGCTGAAGCATTTGGGGCCAGGAAAGGAGCAGACAGTTCCTACCATGCAGTGATCCCAACAGGAGAGGGCAAATGGCTGTGAAAGGGAAGCAGAGCTGTTAGGGTGTTCATGAGCTCAGCATGTCAGGATCTGGACTTTGCAGGAAAGGATGTGCTTTTGCTGCTGCAAAGGGAAACAGGATAGTCAAGCATTCCAGGGCTCTTGAGTGGTTCAGTACAAGAAGTAGCTCTGCAAACACAAGCAAAAATTCTTGTACTTCACAAAGCTACAATGTTTGCATAAAACGTTAAGAACTGACTGATTTTAGCAGGTGATCAAAAGCACCTAACAGTAAATTTAAACCTGTCATTACAGAAGAAGAGAAACTTGCACAACATCTCTAGAGAAAATGTTCTGAAAGAGCAAAAAAAGCTACAAATACTAAAGCAAATGTTCCTCAAATCAGTTATCAATCTCCTGTATCCTTCTGTGGGAGGGTGTTCAGGAATTGTTCCTGTGTTATTAAACAGTCCAAAGGAGAAAGCAATGAAGGTTTTTATAAATGGGCACATAAAGCAGTTACCACGTCCTCTGCAAGGTTCAGTATTTCATGGTTCAGTAGTTTTCTGCTACTTATTAAAATTATCCAGCCCATCTGTAAATTGTTCTCTGTTGCCCTTCACGAGCAGCAAGCCCACTTCAGGAGGGGATACCTGTCTCATAGATATGGTCTATTAATGCATTGCTCAACTGAAATTTTAACCATGCACATATTCTGCCTTGTGTTCAGTAGTTGTCTTAAGAACTAGAGAAACGGAGCCTCCAAATTTTCTTGGTGTTATTTTGCACAGTGTAGATGAATCGCCTCAGTTTATTAGGTATCATTTCACTTTCTAAACTTCCTGCCTGATGTTAATCTTTGGAGATTTCCAGAGTCTGTGAATGCAAAGGATTAGCCTGTGAAGGTGAATGGTTTGTTGTTACCCACAGCAGGTTGGTTGGGCACAGCCACAGGTATGGTTTTGGTCAGAAAGAACCTTTCACTACATACCTCAGTCTCTTGGGGTGCTAGTCAAATCTCAGAGGGCTATAAGAAGGCAATAGCTGTAGTAGCATATTGTGTTTTCTCTTTGTTTACTGAAATGATTGTCTCTGCCTGTGCTAAGTAAGAAATGATGTGTGGTGCTTCCAATATAATGATTCATCCATCTAGATGTGCTCTTAAAACCACCATGTTGCTGGTTTTGAAGTAGCCTTTTAGCTTAAACCTAATATATGACCAGTACACTAAAAAGTTTGAAACAAGGGGTTTGGTTCTGACAAAGACAAGGGTCTCTTGGTGAGGATCACAAATATATATTTTTATAATGAATTGTAGCTGTTTCAGTATTTGAAAATGTTTTATTTCTTTCCCAGCCCTCATGTTTAGGGCTCTGACCTTTCTGCTATGTGCAGAATTTTTTAAACATTAAATTCTCCATTCAGATGCATCATAGTTCTTAATAATGTTTTGGATACCTTGAACCATTATTTGGTTCTAAACAAGTTTTCAGCAGAGATCGCACTGCCTTCATTCGGTCCTCCAAATCTCCCATCTGCCTGTCTAAATTATTTTAACTGACATAGTTTCTAATTTACTCTCTCCAGTTGAGAGAGCTCCCCGTAGCTTGTCTATTTTAGCATTTAATTGCTGTATACTCTCCCAAATTAAATTCTGTAGTGATCCATTTTGCTCTGCCAGTGAAGCAGTGATCTTTTCATCTAAGCAAGATGGCACGTGCAGCTCAGCCCGGGGCTGGATCCTGCGCCGGGAGAGGGAGAACCTTCCCAGCCCCTCTGGCAGCATGTGGGGGTGCTGGGGCTTTCCTCCAAAAACAGGACAGCTTTCCTCCAAACTGGTCTTCATCTAATTGTTCCTCCCAGTGGGTTTTACAGCTAGAAAAACTGCTTTGCCCATCATTTTCCACCCAAGTTTGCAGTAGAATGCTCCCCCTTAAAATCTCTGTTCTCTTCATGGGCTTTTTAGCATTTGCTTTCATAAAAGGTGAAAAGGCAGCCCCTAAAAATATTACAGTGTTTTCCTTGTCTGTGAGAAAGACAGTCAAAACCTGTTGTTCCTTTTGATAAAAATAACAATATCCAATTACGAAACGTCTTGTCTTCCCTAGTTAACTTTTTATTTTTTGGGTAATGTTTGTACACTGCTTATGAATGACTTAATATATTTCTGTTAAAGAGGGACCATTTAGTATCTAAATAATAACTGCAGTACTTTTTGGTCTAGTTTCTGCTGAATGGAAGTATTTTTCTGTGTTTTCCCAATATATGTGTATGGAAAGGAGGGCACTGGAGCCTTGGAGGTTACCAGGGACAGCTCAGCGGGGTCTCAGGTCTGTAGAGGGAAGCTGAGTTCAGGTGTGGAGAGGTAAAATACATCCTGCTGGTTTCTGGGGAGGGACTCTCCCCCAGCCGAAATAAGCCGGAGGAAGATATCCCATGAACAAAACCAGACCAGTATTTTGATTCTGTGTAACTCTAGAAGCTTGAGGGCAGTTTAACAGAAAATACAAAGCTGTTTCTTCCTTATTTGCACCTCTTATATTAACCTCAAAGAAGACTTGTCAATCAGTTGGTAAGTGCAGGACACAAGGTCATTAAAAATACATTTTTAGGGAAAGAAGGCTGCATGAAATTTGCATTACAGCATTATTCATCTCTCCTTTAAATTAAGAGTCTGAGTTCAGACCTTTCATGTGAAGGTGTTAATCTTTTGACTTGCTTCATTCGGAACAGAGTTGGGCGCTGTTTAATAGTGCGATGTGTCTGTCATCTGTGATCATCGTCATCTGAGTAAAAAGGAGCTGTTTGTTTTTATGGCTGTGGTACAGGCTCTCTGGTCTTAGCTCCTCAGTCGGAGTATTTCAGTCCTGTTTGCTGTGAGAGGGCTTAGGTAGAGAAAGATGGGCATGATTCCTAGAAAAGGCTTGTGGTGCATGGCATTGCATCACATTGTTCTCATTGCAGAAGGAGATCAGGCTGTGTGGATCCTTGATCCAAGCAGATATGTATGGAAGGATGGCACTTATTGTATAGTCACTTTTGGGATATCGGGCACTGCTCAGAGTCAGGAATGTTGTGGCAGAGAATAATGTGTGGTTGCATTATTGAATAATTTGTGTGGTAAGTGGGTCTGGTCCTGTCACTGTGACAGTAAATGCAACTTCATCAGCTTCATTTGAACTGACTGCAGTTTGGCCAGTGTTAATCTTCCTTTCTTTAGTTCCAGCATTTGTAATATGATAGTCAGTTAAGGGTTTGTGGAAGTAACTTTAAATGCTGGAGAGGGATAGTGTTGGGGACTTCTCCTTGGAAAACCATCCATAGCTGTTTGAAACCCTCTCTGCAGCCTGTGTGTGTGTCTGTAGGTCTCCAGGCTTTGGCAGGGCTGAGTGCCAGGTGTTCCCGTGCAGTGGGAGCTCATCTGAGCCTGGCCCTGAACTACTGGCAGCTCTGTGGCTTCTGATTGACTTGATTTTGTCTCCCCAATGAATTGCACTTCTGTTGGTACCTGAGATGACAATGTTTTTAAAAGTCTGTGCAAACACAAATAGTGTGCTTAGAGATAGGGAACTACCTATGTCAAAGGAATGCATCTTCTATTGATTTACTTAGTATTGCTTGCCGTATGTATTTCTTTGTCTGTATTCAGAAATTAAAGTACTCCAGGGCATTAGGAAGACTTTCTATTTTCTATATTAATTTTTGTTTTGCCACCTTTGAACTCTTCTTATCCCAGCTTTTTAATAATTTGCTAGGTTTCCTAAAGTACCAGAAGGCACAAGTATGGACTTGTGTGTGACGGTGGGCACAGTGCAGAGCCAGCCACACTCCTTATTCCACTGCTTCTCCAGCTGGGAACAGCTGATACAGCTTGGTGTAGTTCCCAGTCAGGGCTGTTTCACCCAAAATACGGTGTGTATTTGAGGCATTTCAGGGACTACAGGGAGGAGGAGGAGGCACTCAAGGGGAGTGAAGCTGCTTGTGAGGGACAATTGTAGAATACAAAAGCAGAAATTCTCCACCACAGGAGACCATTATGGAGAAGTATTGCTATGTGTTTATGGGTGGGCTTTATTCCTCTTTAGTAAATTATAATGATGACTTTTGGGAACAATGTGCTTTGTAAATAAATAATATACAAGTGTCTCAGGGCCTTTGGTTGATCCAGCACAGCCATTATTCTGTCATGCAAGGAGATAGACTACCATCGTTTCTCCTAACATACCAAGTAATTATTTTTTTAATAATTTATTGATGACTTGATTTCTAAAAGAATGGCACTTTTTTACCTTTTTTTTTCTTCTTTCTTTTTTTTCTGGTATGCCATTTCTCTGGCCAGAACTGTACAGTGACGAACATGAAATGACAAGAACAGATTGTTAACTAATATTCCCTGTCTTCTCGTATGAACCCAACAGTGCCCATTCTCAACTTCAGTAGAATGTTTGAGCTGGAAGATAGCATAGATGTATTTGTATTTTACTGGCATTGTATGTTACCTTATGTCTTTCTGTGACTTTCAGATATCATAGTTGATTTTATTTGCATAATGCATTTCCTTTTTTAAAAAGTAAAGAGTTTCCAGATTGCTGTTTTCTTACAGGATAAACTTCATCTTTATAGTTAAGTGTTGTATTTTGTCCCCTCTCTTTGTTATTGCATTGAATCATTTCCCTCTTGTAACTTCAGAATTGGCTTTTTCATGCACCCTTTCACCAAACAGGATGTGGCAACACAGTCATATGTATGTGAAATACCTGGAGGCATAACCGAGCTTTATGCATGTTAAACTTTGATTATATAGTCAAAAGCAGAAAAGTTGAGCAATTAAAATACTTGCCTTGGGATTCCTGCTTCACCTTCCACAAAACTCCACATGTCCACATGAGGCACAAGTAACAGATCAGACTTTTACTATTAAATGATGTTATTTATTCAGTATCTTACCAAAGTGTGTTTTTGTCTTTGGAATAACTCATTCCAGCCTACTGCTGAGCTGTTTCTGTCTGCTCCGCTTGCAGGTATTTCTCTTGGATTAATTTGTCTCTGTTAATTTAAGAATTATTTATTCTTCTGCAAGAAAATTTCTCTGTGGTTCTGGGGTAACTCAGCCTGTCTTATACAAAACATGTAGGGTTTTTTGAAGAAAATGCTACAATCTTTGTAAGAAGTGGTTATTAGCATGTTCTGACATTTAAAGACAATTTTTTAGAAGTTAATTGTGTGTCAGAGTAGAAAACACAATCCATTGTGAAATCAGTCATGAACTTACTTAAACACCTTGAGAATATTCTTTTCAGGGGCAAAAAGTTTTTCCCCCTCTACTTATGTAGCTGAAACCACGTAAGGCCAAACCTGTAAAGCTTAAAAGGAGCAAACATTGCAACACTTCTAATACACTTCACTTTCTGGGAGAATAGGAGGATATACTTAAACTTGCATGTGAAGCAAAATAAAACTTGAAAGGTCAGGGACTGTCCGGTTTTGTTTGAGTTTGAGTTTTGGTTGGTTTTTTTCATATGATAAACTTACAGATTTGGATTTTTGTAGGTAATTGGAAACTGAAAAGCCAAATTCTGTAGGTGGCCAACAAAAATGTTATGAATTCATTGCTTACAAAGACTGAACTCCGTTGCCAAGTGTATCTTAGTTTTCACAGCATGTCAGGATACGTAGTGCTAGGAAAATCTTATTGCACATGGCTGGCTTCTTCCCCTTGCACTGGCACAGAGCTGCCTGCACTCTTGTGCCCCTTTTCCTTTACAACTAACCCCAGAAGATCTCCTAAGGAATTGCGGATTATCATCTTCACTGGGAGAACTTTGCCTTTTCCAGATTCCTTTCTCTTACTCATTCTCTGATCCAGACAATCTGAAGCAGCAAATGACAAGATGACCATTTGTACAATAAGTAGATACTGAGTGAAAATGTAATTTGACATCATTCCCAAATGATGTCCAGCTTTTGGATGCTTACAGGCTTAATGCTGTGTTCTTTCTCTTCATTTAAGAAACACCACTGCACTGGAATTTGGATGGTTCTTGTCTTGTTTGCTTTGACTGTTTTCGTAAAATCACTTTGATAAAGGCATGATGACATCTGAGCTATCAGATAAGATGATGTGTTTGTAACAAGAGAAAGGAGCTCTGTGCCCAAATACCCCTGTTTGTGGGAGTCACTGAAGTGTATTTGTGTCCCCTGCAATGCTGTGTGAGAGGTCTGTGTGTGGCTCTGGTAATGTAGGGTGCCTGTAACAGGTGAGCCAGCACTGGGAAGGCACTGGTAGCTACCTGAGGAAACAAATCTAGAGCTTTGATCAATGGGGAATGTTCACAGCTGCTGGGAAGGGATTTTTCTGGCCAGACTGAGAGGGGTGCATCAGAATACAGGCATGGGGTGGCTGAGCAGTGATTCATCTGGAAGGCTGCATCTTAGTAAGATCAACACCTTACTGACAACATCCAAAATCTGGTCAGATTTGGTGTCTTAAGATCTTCTTGGGTGTAGATATACTTGATCTTTTTGGGCATGTTTTAATTGATGAAGGGGAGTGAGCACACGACAACAGACATGCATCTTCTTTAAAAAGAAAAGAAAAATTAACTTTTTAAGGAAAACCTAATTATATAATTTGGGAATAAGGAACAAATGGAGAGTCTTTCCTTGCAATCGAGTTAACATTACTAACGATAATTTCAAAAAGAAGAAACGTAACACTGTAATACAGATTTTAAAACCAGCTAAGGCATACTTACTTTTTGTTGGAAGCATAAGCTCATCCCAAATGGATTCAAAGAAGACTCAGGTCCAATGTGTGACAAATGTTCCCTAATCATTCTCGCCCACCAGTGGAATATTTTCCTTTGGCCTGACTGCAGGTGCAGTTAGAATCATACAATTGTAGAAAGCTCAGGGAGGAAGGGACTCAGAGAGATCATCTGGTCTAACCTTTTTTGGGACAGGAAGACTACATGAGGTTGTCGAGCACCCTGTCTAGTTACATCTTGAAAGCCTCCTGTGATGGGGACTCTGCCATGTCCCTGAGAAGACGGTTTCAGTGACTGATGTAAAAAATACTGGTCTTACGTAAAGATGAAACCTCCTGGTGCAACTTGTACCCATTGCCCCCTTGGGCTCCAAGTTGCATTTTAATTTCTGGTTGCTCCCATACTGTTTGGCAGAAAAGCAGGGGCACCAGCATGGACAAGTAGTTTTCACCATTCCAGTTGCATAAGTATTTGCTCACCACATCATACTTGCCAGCTTTCTTGAAGGATACACTTCAAAAAAATAAAACTAAGAGAGGTTTAGGCAGACTTTCTCTCTTGACCACCATTTTTGCACACTAGTGTGAATATTGAAAATGCAGCTTTATGAAACAAATTGCTGTTCAGATACGAACTGTTTATGTGCATTGACCTGGAGAACATGCCCAAAAGAAAACACCGTGTCCCTCTTGCTGCTCTCTGAGCGGGCACCTCAGTAAACCTTGTGTTTGGCGTGACGAGCTGTAATGTTGGTTATTCTGAAGGGGTGATACAATACCAGATTATTGTTGTTCAGATCTGTGTCATAATTGGAACTTCCTCATCGTGCTTTCCATTTTACACATTGTCAGAACCTTGGACCTTAATCTTGCTCTTTGATTGGCAGCTGCAGGCGCGGAAAGAGCGCTGGTATTGTTTGTGAGAGTCGCATCTGCTCAACTTGATTCAGCTGAGAGTATTTGCATATTCTTAAGTATTTCTTCTGAGAGGGCCTAAATCCTTCTCAAGTGTTTGATGCATTTTTGAAATTCATTCATAAGGTATCTACATGCACTAATAGTTCTGTATAATATTGCTATGCATAATCTGTCAGATAAGGCTAGTTTTTTAAACAAGGTATTCTTTGGGGATGACATATTACATTCTGACTTATTCTACTGGGCAGAAATGTCAAGTACTTTGAAAAAGGATGCTTGAATGTTTTGATTGAATTAGTATTCTTTATTCAACACAAATTGTCAACTGCAGTAAAATGTAGTCTTATTGTGAGGACATTTTTCAAAAGAGTTAACAGCAGGGCTTTTTTGTTTTATTTTTTGTTACTGGAGCTTTATTACATATAATTGTTCTTTTGCTGCCGTTTTTAGATGGAACAAGAGAGTAGATTCTTAGATGCATTTTAGATTAATTTGTCTGAATTGTTAAACCGTGAGCAACACTTTTATATTGAAATGCAACTCAGGCTTTTCAAATAAAACTTCAGCTTTTATCTTTCTCTTTTCTTGCTCTTTATTTTTTCCTTGCAAAATTTTTATCAGTATTTTTGGAAGATCTGTCAACTTTAATTTCAGAAACCTGTCACTCTTTATAGTGCAGGTACAACACTAATGAGAAGGACCACTGCTTTGAGAAATATTCAGGTATTTGAGCATTGAACACAACCTAGATGAGCTCCTACCACTGCGTAAACAAATATATTCGTGTTTGAAACCCATATTTTCCATAGGCTAAAAGTCCTAGTCCAGAAGTATCCAAGTTTGGACAAAACTAGTCCAGGTTGCTGTGAGAAGAAATGGAAATACATTTCCACTAGTTTAAATGGATGTGTGCTGTGGATGCTACTTCAAGATCAAGCCATTAAAGGCATAGGGTCTCATATGGAAGACCTCTAATCACAATGAACAACATCTATTTTTTCAGTTGCACGAAGTGTTCAAAGATGCACCACCATTAGTGCCTGACCTATTTTAAGAAATAGTTCTCTGTCTCAACCTGGCCATAGCAGTGCCCACTGCCTGTGGACTGGAAAAAAAGAATGATACAGATTTATTAAGTGTGGGTTTTGTTTTATGCACATGCAGGTTTTAGTGTAACAGACCTTTCACATTAGTTTTGTTTTTCTTTTGCTTTCAGGAATCTCCTTCTGGACGTAGAAAAGCGCTTGCCACCAGCAGCATCAACATGAAGCAATATGCCAGCCCCATGCCTACACAGACAGATGTCAGGTTAAAATTCAAGCCTTTGTCTAAGAAAGTGGTATCTGCCACACTACAGTTCTCATTATCTTGTATTTTCCTGAGGGAAGGAAAAGCCACGTAAGTTGTTGTTTGTTGGTTTGTTTTTTTTTTAAAGCCAGATAACCTGCTTTGTGTTGCTTTTCAAAGAATTCTTTGGATAAAGAGCTCTCTCTGTATAGAATGGCAGAATTTGAGAGTACCCTTTGGCATACCTATCATTCCTGCCATACTTAGTTCCTTAACTGAGTAAAAGTCGTTCCTTACTCCGATTTCAGCCTTGTGTTCTTCAGACACAAATCATTTGGGCACTGATTGCCACTCCCTCAGCTTGCTCACTTGGTCCTGTCCCTTATTTCAATGGCCTTTGGAGGGCAGAGGATGCAGATTGGTTTTGCATATCCTGTAACCTCTCCTACAATTTCTGTCAGATCCCAGATGTCAAATGTTGACAACTTCATGTGGCTGGAGAAGGGATTGTTTGTCACCCATCCTGTTCTGTCTCTAGAATATGGCAATGTGGGAATGTGAGGTAGATGAGGAAACTACTGCTCTAATAGTTCTTCTGCCTCTTTTTAATTATTTTTCCCTCCAAAAGAGTAACAATTTACTTCTAGCTTTTAGTATTCTGCATGCATTTTGTAGACATTGCCCACAGCAATACAAGTGCCTCAGAAATGTTGCATGAACAGCTTTCCAAGGCTGCTGTGTCAAAACATACATACAAAATACAATACATACAGAAAGGCTTTTTGTCTGTGTGCTTTGAAAGCCACAGATGCATTGATCCCTATTAATTACTATCACTGTTTCCCTTCTCTGATCAATCTGTTGTGAACCACATCTTGACAGATCATGTAAAAATGATATTTGAAGTCTTTAGCTGTGGTTTAACATGGTTAAAATGCAGCTGAAAATGAGAATGGAGGAACTCAGTATCTGATAACCTCTTAGCTTTTTTGGAACAGCCAGCATCCATGAACTATACAGTGAATGCCTATAGTAGGCTCTTGGTGGATTTTGGGGCCATACTTTATAAAAGCCGATCTATTTAGGTTCACGTGTACCTTCTTCCCATTGAAATTGATGCATTTCAGGCTGAAGATTGTAAGTCAGATAGATTGTAAATTATCAGCAATGCTTTGATACTGCCCTGAACCAGGGACCTGGAAAAGCTGCTGTTTGTGAAAGCATTGGTTTCCAGTACATGTAAATAGACACTGTCTTACTAATGCTTTTTAATCTTGTTAGTAATTTCAGATATTTAGAAAAGGAGTTTTAATTTCTGTAACAGCATCAGGAGTTATAAATGAACAATGTGATAGGTATTGCGTGCAACATGTGGGCAGTAGGTCTGACCAAGCATTTTCACTTCAACCCAAGCAAACCAGAGAAGCATTTATCAGCCTTTCTAGGCTGGTTTAAAATTTTAGCAAGCAGGCATTAAATTGACTCTTAATGCAAGGCAGTGTTCTTTTTACCCTTTAGAATTGTGTTAATAGAAACCTTTCCCTTCAGAAATTAATATACATGAGCGTGTTCATTTTGCTCTTTCACTAAATTCAAGATCAGATCTGAGATCATAGATCTCTCTGAAGAAAACATCAAAATGCTTAAAGAATTTTTAATAATGTGATAATATCAGATGTGGCATTAATAGGCTGCATTTTGATGCCTGGTATGAAATTTGTTATTTAGGGATGAAGACATGCAAAGCCTGGCTAGTTTGATGAGTATGAAACAAGCTGATATTGGTAATCTAGATGATTTTGAGGAAGACAATGAAGAAGATGAAGAAAACAGAGTGAATCAAGAGGAAAAGGCTGCAAAAATTACAGGTTGGTTTTGCCACAGGCACAGTAAAATATTTCTTTTGCTAACTCCAGTCCATGGGTTTTATCCTTGTGTTGTATTTTTATCTAACCTTGAAAAAACCCCTCCCAACCAAAACAAAATTTAGGATAGCTTGATTGAAGAGTAAGAAAAGTTTAATATTTGTGAATTCAGGAGCATTGTTTGGTGTATGTGTGCCCTGTTTTTGAGAGAGAATGCACTGGGTAGGTAGCGTTTCAGGGAAGCAAAGAACCAGCATGAACAGAGGAGTAGAAAAAGCAGAGGGAAAGGGTCAGTGAGTAAGAAGATTGAGGACTGGCTCCAGTGAAATAATGAAGACAGTTTGAGAATAACTGCGAAATGAGTTGTGCCATGGACAGATGCTGAGGTTCTGCTCACTAACATGGCAATTCCAGGCAGCAGGCTTCTGCCTTTTGGGTGGGGGTGTCTCTTGGAAATGAAATCAGGAGGCTGTTAAAGGACTTGAGCGGAATTTGATAGGAAGGTTGTTTGAAGTGAGATAGCATAACCACATTTGAATTGCTGATGAAAATGCTTAGTGTGTCCAGGATAGCTGAACTAATCGATGCAAGTCAGATCAGGATGAGATGGTGTTAAATTGTTGGTAGAGATCAGTATGTAGCACTGCTCCAGGTGAGTTCTGGAGGAGCTCTTAGTGTAAAGAATCAGGAAAAGAAAATTGACTTCTGGTGCCAGACGTCATAACTTCCAGTGCTTTTTAAAAACATCTGAACTAAAGGGGTCCTTCTCTAAGGTGGGGAAGAGTATCCCGAGCAGAGAAGTGAATTCTCAACTCTGTTCTTGAAAGAACAGAGGAACATTGGTTTGGTTTGATGTTATGAAACATGACTTTCATCACTCTTTTTGAGCTTTCGTTGCAATCAAAAGGTTCAGCCTGAAGCACTTGTTACTTAGTTACATTTAGTGTTGTGAAAGGATGCAAATATGTTTTCTCTGTGCTTTACATATTCAATTAAACACTTGTACCCTGACCAAATCTCTACTTACGCTGCATGTGTCTGGCACAGAGCAGCTTGAAAAGTCCACAGTGAAATATTTGAGAGACCAAGATAATGTATTCTTGATCAGGGAGCAGAGATATACCAGCCTGGTCCACAGAAATCATTCTGCAAAGTTGACTTCTCTCCCAGTGTAACCAGAATACTTCAGATCAGAACACCAAACAAAATCTGACGTGTTCACCATGCCATGGGGTAGCCACAGAGAAGGGCAGATAAAGGAGAGGCAGCATAAAGTCTCTAGAAAATCCTGTGCACAAGAGTTTTATTGAGATCTGCCTGGGTACTGCACTGAGGGCTGTTTGAGAGAACCCATAAGCACAAGGACAGCAGCTGAAAAGCATCAGATCTTCTTATTGATTTTGGAGCATTCAGCATCTAAGCAAGCTAACTAATGATTCCTGAACAAGCAAACAGTTTAGACTAGTCCACTATTCTTTGGCCATGGAGTGAACATCCCTGGAGGGAGATGGGCAAGGATGAGCTGGCTGATGTGCAACACAACATCCTGGCTCAAGTTGTTGTAGAATCATTTCACCTTTTTCCATCTGTTGTTGCAAAGACCAGAATTATCTGTCCTAAGCAAAGAACGCAATACCTACTTGAAAGGCAGAAGTAATAAATACTTCTGAAATAAGTATGTCCGCACATTGCTCTGCCTATTCTGATACTGTTTTCCAACAATACAAGATGGGAGGGTTGGGTTGGGTTTTTTTGTAGGTGAATCATTAAGAGAACCTGAGGGGGAAAGGTCAACCTTGGATTTTATTTCCTGTGTTGGCTACGGTAGCTGAGTTGCAGTTTCCCACCTCAGGCAAGGAGAGGGATGTTGAAGGGGAATGAGTGTACATGGTTTCCCAATCAAATGGCAGGACATAAAAGATAGGGCAGTAAGTAAACATTAATAAATAAAACGTAGAGTATCTATTTCAACATGTGTTCAAGACTGATTTCACTGGCAGTTGGAACGACTTCTGCAATAAATATAATGAATGGGGAAAACCAGTAATGCACAGGGAGAAATGCTGAGGAACCAAGGGAGGAAGAGGTAGAAATCTCTGTGGAAATTTAGAAAGAAGGAAATGTAACAAAACCGATGTAAGGAAGTACCCTTTCTGAAATTTCTTTCAAAAACAGTGTTCACACAGTGCCATAAAGTTAATTGAGGAAGTTACATAACCCTGTTGAAAGCTTGCTGCTACCAACGTTTTCTCCTCTGCTGCCGTGTTGGGTGTTGGCACCGAGGAGCTGGAACGCTTCACTGACTCAGAATTCCCTGCAGCAAATCCCTCACCTTGGTGCTCCTCTTTTCCCCACTGTAAAAAGGGGATGCTGGCTATTGCTCTTCACGGGAGTGATGGGAGCATTGCATGGTTCATGTGTGGAATTGAGCCTTGAACAAGTAAAGTGCAAGTGGCAAAGCAGAAGGGATTGTTCTTCTGCCTTTGACTCAAGCTCTTCTCACAGAAGAGATGGCTGACTTGATAACTGAAGAGTTACCATTCTCGAGGCAAGAGGTGCTGCAAACCTTTTGTCACAAGCACTGTTCCTTTTAGCAGTGTACAAAAGTTTTGCTGATTTTGTTTGTGTTTTGTTGTTCTTTTTCCACTGAGCCCAGAGTTACAATTTTTATAGATGAACATATATATTCACTGCTAGGAGGACAAGGGAGGTCTGCTTTGTGGGGCTCTAGATGGTGCAGGTGAGTTAGGAAATGCTGCTTCTCTTCCTTGATGTGTTGCTTAACTCTGAGTAGGTATCTGTGCCCCTGTTTCTTCAGCTATGAAATAAGTGGTGCAATACTGACTGACCTTAAAAGTGCTGTGGTATTTGGTGTGGCCAACATGGGAGGTGTTGCCATACAGCTGACCTTAAGATCAGACTCAAAAATGTTATCCAAGCACTACTTTAATTTAAAGACACGCTCCTCCATCTCAGGCTTTCCCCCTTTTCCTTCCTAGTCTTTCTTATTTAAATTTTTCCCACGTAAAAGCTGTATCTCCACCTGACTGTTCCGTTTTGTGTGAAGTTGAAAATTATATTGGTAGCCATTCAAATACTTTGTTTCTACACTGTTAATATAGATGCATTTAAACCTCCCAGAATTATCCTGCCCTTAGTCTTCAGCTGAAGACAAGCCATCCCAATATACTTGAAGAAATGTGCCTCGTAACTCACAGACAGGGTAGTAATAAGTATGTTGCTTCTCTTAATGTTTTAATTGCTACTTCGAGCCTCCTGCTGAAGTTAATAGTTGCCTCCTGCTCCATCTGCCCGGGAGCGCAGTGACTGTCCTGGGGCACCACATGGGTTCAGCAACGTGCCCACGTGCTACCTATTGCAGGAGTGTGAATCCTGTTTCAAGGGCAGGCTTCTGCACAGCAATGTGTGTAACCCTTTCTTGCAATTTGCAAAGCCATCCCTCTCATATAAACTTCTGATGCGTTTACTCTTTCTTGTCAGGATCACCAAGCTGCTTGGAAAAAAAAGGAAAGAGGAAGAGAGAAGAATGAAAAAAATAAGCCCAAAACCAAAGCAGTGATTTATGTGACATACTTGTAGAACAAGCTAATGTGCGTTTGTAGATAATGAGATTTATAAAAGATAATGTAGGATATAAATCTCCAACCTACCATTTCCATACTCCAGAATATGACATAAACCATTTAATATTGTAATGAGAAACATTGTAGTGTATATGGGTGTTTAGGTTGGCAGATAGGACCAGGTGATTCAGACCACATCAAAGAATTCCCTCTTTTAAAAGCTCTGAACTTAATTTGTTATTTTCTGACAATAAAAACTGAATTGTAATTGTTTTGAGGGTTTTTTTCCACATGCTGGCATAATAAATTGTAAATCATGTCAGCATCTCAGCCTGTTTTAAACTAATAATTCGTTAGTACTCCTGTTTTATGAGGTCAGCTCTGTTTTATTTGAGTACAAGAAGGTATTTTCCATTGTGTGTCCTGAGTCTTAAAAATTCCCAGAAAGTCATATTGTATTGTTCAGATCTCTAAGGTGTATATATGATTTTATACTGAGAAGGCTGGGTTCTGGGACAGTTTTGGTGTTGCTTTTTAGGATAACATCCATGTTTGTTGGAGCTAGAAATAAGGAAGTGAGAATGGTTGAATTAACTCTATGTAGACAGATCTAAGTGTAATCCCATGTAAGTAGATTTGTGCTTCAAGGTCAGAACAGTTAGGGAGTTACAGAGGAATTATGCTGGGGGTTTCTCACTTTCAGTGTCCAGTAGACATTGACAGAGTAGATAATTTTACTTGGTCATTTGCAGGTTAACATATCTTTGCAAAGCAGTTTTAATTTGGCAAAGAAGCTTTTGACCCTATGACAGAAATATTTCCAGGTTCTGGACTGCTTTGGGCTTCAGGTTCTTTGTGCTGTCCATGAAGGCGTGAAATTAGGAATAGTGTTAGTGTGTCAACTGTGAAAAAGCCTCCCCCAGCCAGGAAGTTCTGGCTGGTTGTGGGCACCAACGTGAGTTGAGATAGTCATGATACTACTCAATCTTTACCTCAGCTCAATATTTTGCTCCCAAACAAAATCCAGATGAGAAAAAGTCAAGTTTAAAACGGCAGCAGACTAAAAGAGTTACTAGGAAGTAGCTTCTTGTGTACACAAAAAATTGAAATTTAAAGCAAATACAAAAAGGCATCTGCACAGCTTTAACTCCACCGGTGACATCAGAAGACATCATCCCTTTATTTCATTGGGGAAAAACAGGAGATAGAAAAGACTGTTGGTGGGGCAGTGATATTCAACAAGCAGGATCATCTTTCCCCCACAGGTTTCTCCAGCCTGTTCTTCAGCTGGAAGGATAAGGAAGGCTGTCCCCACTCACAGAACTTATGCTTGATGTCTCCCAGAGATGCCCCAGGCTCAGTCCCCATTCCTACAGAAGCTGCATTTGTCAGATGCGGTGGATGGGACTGCATTAGGAGGGAGCAGAAAGGAATTTTTCCCCTTGGGTCATAAGCCACTAAGACCTAGTTGGTTTTTGTTTCTTTTCTGTCAGAATTGTGGAGGCATCAACAGCTTGGTTGGAATTAAACTTTAATATGTTTTAAAAATTACTAGTTCATGGCAAGTCAGACCTCTCCACTACAGATAGAAAGTGAAATAGGATTTTACCCATCAGTAAGATGTTACTTACATAGCATGACATTGAAAATTCAACCAACATATATACATGCGGTTTGCATTCTTTTGGCACAATACTGATCATATATTTTAGAACTGCTTTGATAAATTCATCTTGTCATGGATCAGAATTTAATGGCAACCAATCCTAACTGTTAAATAGTCAGAGAGGGTGTGTGTGTATAAATAAATAAAATATGAAGTGCATGTCATATATATTAGTTTTCTGTAGCCTTAAGGGTTTGGGAGGGAGGTAAGTGGTCCAGGGGCTGTTTTGTGTGGATTGACAATGTTTTAATATCCAGGTTTCCTTCACAAGCAGGAAAAGTTTTTAAAAGGTATCTGGTACATCTGTCTATGTTTTGAACTGATATGCATACTCGTCCTCCTAAAACTGGTTACTGTTGCTGACACCAGCAATGCAGGGTTTGTTTATGTCTGTTAACTGGGTTTCATGTTAAATTATCACTGAAGCACCTGCACAGGTACTTTGCTGTAGTTATGTAATTGTAAGGACTCGTTCTAAATCTCTTCTTTTAATTAACTCTGTGTCTTCTCTTTTGCCCTCTCTCCCTTGCTCTCTCTCTTTCTAGTAACAGTGTTCGTTCCACTTCTGTTTCATTAAATGCCCTTGCCTTACGTTTGTCTTGACTGGCTTCTATTTACAGAAATTGTAAACCAGTTGAATGCTCTGAGCAGCTTAGATGAAGATCAAGATGACTGCATAAAGCGAGCAAATATGCCTTCAGCTAAATCAGCCAGTTCCTCTGAAGGTCTATGAGCTTTCATCCTTTCTTTCTGTTTCTGATTGTATTTACTGTGACCCATTACCTTTTGACTCCTGCCTGTATTCAGCTGTCAGTTTTATCTCTGTGCTTCCACCCAGCATGACTCTCAGTAATTTGTAGTGCATCCAACAGGTAACAACATGATAGAGAAAGAGCCTGTCTCCGCTACAGCTCCGTTGTCATCTGATAATGAACAAGAAAGAAAAAAAATTACAAAAAAAAAGTAAAAAAAAACCCCACCAGACCCTAAGCCTAAAACATTAGTTTTGTAGTCAGTAATACTTGACCTCTCCAACGTGACAAAATGTCCCCTCTCTGCTTTTATGTGCACATTACATCCAAAAATTTAAAATTTCCTGCCGATAGTTAACATGTATTTGAAAAACCAAAATCACTGTCTTTAGCTTGTTAGATGTTCTGCAAAGTTTATTTAATGAGGAAAATAGAAGGCTTTCTTAGTAGTCATTTCTGTTATGTAATGTTCTGATCAGCAAATAGAAGTTTCATTCATTTCACTTTTCTTTTTCCCTTTGTTGGTGTACCTACTGGAGTGTGTTAATTTAGTCGTGCAGTTCGTGCCATACCCTGGTGCAGTGTTTCAAGGAACTGTTGACAAGGAGCTTTTTGAGCTTCAGCTATGTTAGACGAACAGTTTGTATCTATATTAAAACAATATTCTGACTTGTTTGTAGAGCTTATCAATAAGCTTAATTTTCTGGATGAAGGGGAGCAAGACCTGGCCAACTCCAGCACGAACCCTTTTGGTGATCCTGACACAGCAGAGCTAAATCCCTTTGGAGACCCTGATGTAGAAGGTAATGAATTTTTTCATCATTAATTGTAAATGCTTAGTGTAATATGATTTTTCTTTCTGTAGAGTTACAAATGAAAAATTTTGTTTGGATTAAATAGAATTATTGCAGTACTGAGGTAGCAGCAGCAGTGATTCAGTTGCCACTGGAAAATTAATTTACCATTGAGGCACATTCTTTGTATTGAGGCATATCCTGTGTATTTGCCACTTGGCGCTAGCAGTTGAACCAGGGATTTTAGACCTGTCAGGTATGTTACTAGTACTCCCCTCCTGTGGTATGAATGAGCAGCACATACTGCCAAGCAACTCTCTTCCACGTGAGTGATGGTTTGTATCATAATTTCCTTCACTGCAATCTTTGCTACATCACAGCTATTCTTGGTTAGCACTAATCTTCATTATTACAATTTAATTTTCTCTCTTTTTTGCTTCTTTTTGTTTTTATGGCTTCCTTAGTTAAGCCTCCTGGCATCGTGCCTTGCACCACATGCTAGGTGTTAATCCCCTTTCCAGATCGACATGCTCATTCTTGTTCCATTTGAGTGAGATACACAACCCTTGTAAATTTTTAATCTGATAAGATTTTGGCCATAAGGCCAGAAAGAAGTCCCAGGACAAGAAGCATCTCTGCTGTCCTCAGCTCCATGCCCAGATGTGCAGGCTCCCATCTGCTCGATGCATCACTTTTAGCTTGCAGCCGCTCAAAAAGCCAACTCATAGTTAATTCCCAAGTGTGAAGCTGTACTCAACCTTTCATGTTCAAAGCTTCAAGACTTCTCTTCCTTCAGAAAACCCCAAGCCACTCTGTCATGGCAGTGGAGAAGAAGCACACTGAGTAGGAGCAGCCTAGGGTGCAGCCATGGGATTTCTAATGCCAGGTCTGAGGAGGATGCATTTCTGATCTGTAGTTTCCACCTGTGGTTACTCGCTTTCTTTGGACAAGCTGAATGTTTACTCACAACACAGTTTTCCTGCCTTCAGACTCCACAGAGGACAATGTGGGTGGTGATCCAGTCCTTTGGCTGGGGTGTAGTCTCACAGCTTGTGATTCTGAAACAGGGGCAATGCAGTGGCTTCTGTATGTGGCCATTAAAGCTGTAAAGCCCCTGTCCTCCTGTAAAGTTGTCAGATGTTTCTAGAGCTGCTGAAGTGAGTTGTTTCAGCCTTGTAGGTGCCAATATGTGTGGATTAAGTGCTGGTGTCCTAATCTTTGGCTTTGTTGCCTGTCTGTTCCTTGACAGCGAATTCTCTTAGGATCATAGGAGGCAGGATAACTGGGAGTATAAATCACCTATTTTTGTCCATCTAGTAGCCTATAAACAACTTGCTCTAGGAGACTCAGCCTATATTTTTCTTCCTTCTCTGGTCTAGAAAGAGGAGCTCCCTTCTCCACAGAGAAAGCACTACAAGTCCTGTCCTACCTAAATTGCTGTCTTCCAACTCAGCTTTTCTTTCCTTTCCAGAGAGAACCCATTCTGGCAGAAAGCAGTTGGTGTTGTGATCACAAAATACAGGGGCTAAAAAGTCAGTTCTTTCTCGTCTTGGGGAGAGGGAATTATAAAGTGGTGGTGTTTTTTAGCACCGGAGTAGCTTCATACCTCGTGGCAAGCTCAGTATGAGCAGCCTGCATCCAAAACATCAGCCTGCTTATGTTCCTAAAACACTGTCAGTGTGTGAGGGGCATGTTTTTCTTCCAATGATTCTGGTTCTTTTGGTGAGATCAAGCCTGTACTGTCATCCTCAATCATAGTCATGGTCGCTTCCCCATTTCTCTGGGTCTGTTCTGTGTACTTGGACAGCCTCTGTTGGGTCCCATCTCCACAGCTGTGGGCAGCAATGCTGAGCTGTTGGGTGTGTGTACCAAATATCCCTCCCACACATTGTCACTGTCATGCAGCAGTCATACAATAACATGGCAGTGATTGTGGCAAACAGGGTGGCACTAGATTCTTCCTACTGTGTCATAAGGTGTTTTTTATTTGGGAGGGGTGGACCTTCTGTCAGGTTCATGTGACAATGGTGTGTCTTCCTGGAGCTCTAAACCAGGTTGGAAGATCTGAGGGGTTACACGCTATCAGATGAAGAATGGAACATCTGGTGTGGCATTCTTAAAGCTTTTACTGTATGATTAGTGCCTCCTTAGGGATTTTTCTGTTCGCCTCAGACACCTCTGAGAAGCACTGGCTCTTCTACTCCAGACCTGTAATGGGCACTGGTTGCATTCATCTTCCCTTTCTTGACCTTCTTGACATGTGTCTTTCCTCCAGTCCTTCACCAAAAGTTGAGGAAGGGAAAAAAGGGTGCTGAGAAAAATTAGAGAAGATGGTTCTGGTCTTCAGCAACAGCAAGAATTTGCTGTATATGTCTGTGGCTAGTTGGATCCTTACCATTTTGGGGAGATTTACCTTTGGTTTGGACTACATTTTGAAGCTGTACAATATCACAGCTGTTCTCATCTTGTTGCCCAGCTGCAGAAGGCTGCCCTGTTTGTTTCCCATTATTCACTCATGGTTTAGAACATTCTTCTGTTTTGAGACCTCAGTGGAACTTTCATTGCTGACATCACTTTCTAGGAAACTTTTTGAGACTATGCTTTCTTGTTTGCTTTTGCATCCTTAGGAATGTAACCTTTTTGGTGGCCACCCCAGAAGCTCGAGAGCACGACAGAGGTTCAGGAGTTTAAGGCAGACTTTCTCCTACAGGCTTAAAGAGTCACATTACTCGTTTCACTTGTCTTGTGATCTGCTTAAATCAAGAGATTAACCTTTTATGAGTGCGGGGATGAAGTATTTTTCTATTCACTGCATGTTAGTCTCTTTATCTTTTGATCTGGACAAGGCTTAATCTGGAACTTAGACTTTGCGAAAGTTCAGAGTCTTCTATAGAATTTGTTACTTCATTTCCCCAAGCTGTGCAGAGCAGCCAGCTGGAGCCTCCTTTCCTGAGCACTTTGCCATCAGATGCGAGGAGGCATGATGTGCCTTTTGGCAGAGACATTCCAAGGATATTCCTTTCAAGCCTTACCGAGTATGCTTGGAGTCACTCAGGGTATGAATATGTATGTATTGACAGTCACTCAAAGAGAAAGGAGGATTACTTGCCAGTAGATACTTGTTTCCTAGACAGATATTTCTTGTGCCTGTTCACAAACCAGCTACTTTCCCTCTATCTTCCTAATCCCATAATCATCTAACCCTGGGAATGCGAGGTGGAGAGAAACTAAAGGCGTGAGTACTCCCAGCATCTGTGTACATGCTGTGGGTGTGGTGCATGGCAGAGGGTCATCAGCGAGCTGCCTCTGGGTGCTGCTGGGATTTAAAAAGTCCTTAGTGTAAATGGTCCTACACAATGGAGTGAATGTGCAAATGAACAACTCACCTCAAAAAGATCTTCAGATGTGTTTCTCGGTTGATATGTCAAATGGAGACTTATTCCCTCAGTATCTAGTAGGTCAGCTAGACATCAGAAGCCTGGGGAAATAAAAACCAGTCTCTTTGAAGAGAGTTTCTCTACAGCTTTATACTAGACAATCTGGAGCTGATCATATGAGGACTACCTTTTGAATTTTTAGGCACGGTACAACAGAACTCTCAAATCAGTGAATTTCTGTGCAAAATATTTACTTGGAGAAGTCAACATATACAACAAATGCAATTAGAAAACAGCAACACACTTTCAGCGCTCCAGATATTTTTTCATAAGTATGTGGGGAATACAAATTTTGAAGTTGCATATGACCAATGCAAGGTTCCTGCACCACACAGAGAACACGAGGGTAACTTTGCTGGCACTTCCTGTAATTTAGAACAGCATTTGCTTCACCTGTGTATTTCTTTACCTTGGGTGTGAACTTCTGAGCTTCCTGCAGCATGAAATGAGTGTTACAAAGAAGCACCAAACCTGGGATCCTTCTAGGATAGTCCTACAGAGAGAACAGTGCATGAATGAATGGAGAGGAAAACGGTGACTCTGTCCCTTCTATTTTTTAATGAAAAGTAATGCATTATGGGTGTATTAATATCAGTAATAGAAAATCATGAGTGGTTGATGGGGATGCCAGTCAGTGCTTTCTAGCAGCACTGGGCAGTTCCATTTTCACCCCGTGCTGTTTGTCAGGCTGCTCACATCCCCCCGTGCCTGTGCTCCTGCCAGTCCAGCCGCAAGTGGCGTAACTGAGGATCGTTCATATATGCCTTGTTCTTTCATCCTCTGCCAAGGGGAAAGTGGTATGTGTGATGTTTTGGTGGAGGTTTTGTTTGGTTTTAAGGGATGTGTCACAATATGTTTGTGTTACAAAAGGCAAGTGGGTTGAAGGGCAGGGTGATTTTTGGAGATGCTCTGGCTGATTGTGCAGGTAGGTAGTGCCAGAGTGATTACTTATCACAAGCAGGCTTTCTCAGTGGAGTTAGGGCAAGTAATGTTTCCAGAATCTGGCACAAGAGCAGCTGGTGCTTCTGCTTTAGTAATAATTCTACCTCTCTTGTTGTCACTCCTACCCCTGTGGCTTTATTACTTAATCATGCAAAATTATTTTGTGTTTGACCCTTGAAAGGCCAAACTGCAGGCATCTTTTTCTTTTAATGTAGAAGTGTAGAGAACTCCAATTTCTTTTTAAAAAAGTAGTTTCAGTAGAGACTGGAGTCCTGTGTTTTCAGCTGTAATCAATGGTGAGAGGAAAGCAGAGGCATCTGTGTTGACTTGTGAATGTAAAAGCAGCTTGAAGAGGGAAATAACCCCCTTCAAAGCTGTTGTATGTTTAGTGCCCCCAAAATTCACTTCTCAGCATCGTGAGGTCCTTGAGAAAATAAGTCTTTGTTACAGAAAAGTTGACTGTGGATGTGGCTTTAAGAGCAGTGCTGTTGAGTCACTGTCCTAGCAATTTAATTTGTTATAGAGAGGCTCATGAAGTGATGACCAACATTTGATACAAAAGCTGGTCCTGAAGAGGTTTGGAGACCCCGTGGGTGAGAGCCTGTCTGGGGTCGGGTGGGGACCTTCCCTCCAGTGGAGACATTGCAGGAAGCAGAAGGAGGGGGTAGATAATATCCTGCATGGCAAAAATAGAGAGAATGATTAGCCAAGTGGGTTCTGTCTAAGCCTCTACAGAATTCGGCCTGTAAAAGTGGCGTGAGAATGACATTTTTAGAAGCTCTTCTGATTTTAGTCAGGGTGTAGGATTTTGTGAAAAATTATAATTAATGACAAGCCAGAGGTGTCTGAGCACTGATATGCAATGCTGTGTGTGTAAGGCCAAACCTGTAGTTACTGTTGAGTCAATGAAAAAGGGAAAGAATTTTGTCCTAGTTAGAGTTACAGCACTTCATCCATAGTGTTGAAATAGAAAGAATTGCAAAAACCATTTGCATTACCCCTTAAAATTTATCAGATTTAAACAACCATTTAACTCATGTTTCCAGGAGACACTTAAAAGCAAATAAATAATATAAGAGATTGTTTCCTTGAATGCTTTTAACTTCAGGGTATATTACTGACTTTTCTTCTTGTAATTATTTGAATGCTGCTTTTGAGTTACCAGCAAGTTTCACTCAGATATGATAATGTGTATTTATCAACAGATTCATGTGCAGGTGCAATGATCCATCATACAGAGTTGCAGAAGCAACTATTTGTAGTTGTCCACTCTTGATAAAATACCTTAATATTTGAGCAAAGTTTAATGTAATAAAAACTTTGGTTAAAGCTTTGTCTATAAGCTGCACTATTTGAATAAGACATCAGTCTTTTTTTTCCCCCCGCATTTCATTAGGTTATTTTGCTTTTTTGTATGAAACTATCTTTGGAAGGCAGATCTCCAAAACACTTTGGCTTGGTCTAGTCCATCAAATCACTAAATGTGTGAGTAACATCTGGGTGCTGTTCTGATGACCATGAGCTTCAAGGCAGTGTGTCTGTACAGTAGGGGTGGGATTTGGCTCCCCTGATTTTAAAACCAGTCCTGTAAGCTGTAAAGGGGTCAGCTCAGCTGCAGATACCCACACTAAGGACATCTCAGGGCAAGCAAGTGCAAAACTTTTGCCTGCCATAACGAGCTGCACTGGGCACTAGAATGATGTAAGTAAGTCTGTACAGAACCACTTCTCCAGTTTTAGCTTAAAATAAATGCAAAAATACATTTTAAATGTTGGGCTCTGCTCTGATGTATTTAATTTGTACTGCTGTCAAAGGATTCTTGCTTGATTTGATCATTTTTGTGTTTTTAAGAATTTCTGCCTTAAATGATTTATTTTCCCCTGTCAGTTAAGCTGTAGACTTTCGATATTATTTCACTGTGTCTTTCTCTGACACAGCTTGCTTACAGTGATGTGGGCTTATGAGCAAATCACCAGACGTAAACTGGAGTGTGAGCTTAGCACACGTCACCTGCTGTGTAGTAACTACCCTTTCTCCCAGGATAAGTGCCCAGTAGTTTATTCCCTTTTCTTAAGGGATAAGCATGTTGTATTTACTCTGGGCTAGGAGTGAACACATGCACTGCAGCTGACATGCTGCAAATACACACCCCGATTTTTCCTGCAAGAGTTTGTCTATATGATCACCTCCTCAGACACAAATGAAATGTTGCTCTATGGCACTCAGGTGATGCTTAACCAGTTGAAACAGTGTCAGAACCTATTTTTTAGGTTTAGCTGACACTATAATTGTACCATGATTATTTGGGGTTTTTACTGTTATTTACAAGGACTTTGATTAATTGGTTCTTCCTTTCGCATATTCTCCCTCTGCTCTTCTCTGGCTGCAATTACATCTACCCAATGACCTTTTTTTTTTCTTCCTTAAATATGTTATCCCAGAGTGTTACTACCATCCCTTGGCCAGCGGTGGGTCTGTCCTGGAGGTGGCTGGCATTGGTCTGCCAGGCACAGGGGAAGCTTCCAGCAGCTTCTCAGAGAAACCCTCCCTGTAGCCCCCCTGCTACCAAAACCCGGCCATGCACACCCAGCACAAACCTGCAGTGTTGTCTGGCAAAGAGTAATTTTGTTTTGTTTCACTCAGCTGAACTCGCCCTCAATCTTGGATGAGTTATTTGTCTCCTGAGGGTCCACGTTGGACTTAAACAAGATTTTGATTAATTTAGTCTGTTATTCCAGCCAAACCCGTTTGATTTCTACTTTCTAATCATAGAGAACTGATCCATCATTTTGGAAATGGACTCTTAGAAAGAGTGTAGAAGAAAATCTGATAATGTAGTCTTTGATGTTCAAATGCAAAGAATCAAGAAGATCATTAGAACTGTGAGGTTCTTCGTAATATGAAGTATTTCCAGTCCCTGCTAGGTGTCTGTTGTCCTGAGAAGAGCTAAAGCCTTTCCTGCTCTGAGCCTTTGCCCTGCTCTGGTGACTATTCCAGTGTACAGATAGGTGAAGTTGCTCCCTGCAACTGAGGATCACGTTGCTGTCCAGCTGGGAATGGCTCTGGTTCACACTACAGGTTATAGCTGGTCACACTGCATGGGGTAGTGTTCTCCATCACCTTGGGCTGTGCTCATGGCTGGAGACAGAGTGAGCTGGGTGTTTTCTGTCAGGGTAGAGAACACTCACATTTTCGAGCAATTCCCCAGGATTAGCAGCTTCATCCCTCTAAACCCA
This sequence comes from Campylorhamphus procurvoides, assembly GCA_013396655.1. Classification (NCBI taxonomy): domain Eukaryota; kingdom Metazoa; phylum Chordata; class Aves; order Passeriformes; family Dendrocolaptidae; genus Campylorhamphus; species Campylorhamphus procurvoides. Next base: position 543,829 of record WBMV01005958.1, on the reverse strand, counting down.
CATAAACACAGTGCTGTTTCTTTTATTGCCTCTTCCCTTTGTTAGTTGTGTGACTAGTGATTCTGTGTTCCCAAATATTTGTTTAGGGGAAAAATAACTCTTGGAACTCCATCTTTTTATTTTTTGTACTCTTGTTACAAGTAACTTTAAGCTTAAAGATATGTTTAGTCCAAATTAGTAACTATGCATCTGAAAAAGAAGCATTTTCCATTAAGAATAATGTGGAAATGATTGTTGAAAATTAGGTTTTAATACATTACATTGAAGTTCCTATATACATACATGTTGAAAATACATCACATGCAATATTGAACTGAGCTTCTCATTATTTAATGCTGCAGGAAGAGGAACAGTAAGACATCAGTGTCTTTGTCAGAAATGTTGTATTGCTGAATGGGGATTTGTATTATTCAATATCCAGAAGCCATTCACTTTTGAGTAACAGACACTACAGGAAGCACATTACACAGAGAACTGCATGAAGCTCTAGGTTGCCAGTAACTTTTTGTTATACAGCCCAAATAAAAGATAAGCAATTTGATTATCTGTCTTTTTAGGGTTATTTAAATTCATTTTTACTGTGAGACTATATATTGTTACATGTTTTGAAATATAATTACTGGTTGTACCTAATAACTGATTTTTAGTTCAGTCATTTTAAGAAATGAAAAGACCACCTACTTAGCATCACCATTTTTAAATCCAGTGATATTATAAAATACAGAGTATCTTTTTTTCTTTATTAAAAGCTAAAATAAACTATTACAAACATTTTATTAGGATAAAAATTTGCTAATGGTTTGTGAAAGTGTTTTAAAATGTTGCAATACCAGTTATATGACAAATAAGAGAACTAATAACTAATTAGGTTGAAAGAGCTTTAGAGAGTGAGAAAATGAAGCCTATTCAATATAATCTAACTGAAGCAACATTTTGAAAGACCTGTTTTGGAATAAAAAAGCATGAAAATTCACCTAAGGCTAGGACTTTATGTATTGACAGTTAAGAAGCAGGCCTTTCCATATGCCTGAGAAAATGGTTTCAAATTTTTTCTTGGTTAAATCTGTTTAATGTGTTTTTGTTATTTGGTAGAACTGCACCCTGAAATAGCTTCATCCTCCAAGCCAGAGGAGAGTTTCTATGCGGACAGTTACAATCCCTTCAAGGATGAAGATGCCCCAGACTACTTAAACCCATTTGATGAGCCAGATCACGCACCTGAAGCACTTGGAAGTGTAAGAGATTCTCCTCCACAGCCTGCAAAAAGGAAAAACATCAGGCCTGTGGATATGAGCAAATACCTCTATGCAGATACTTCTAAAGCTGAAGAGGAAGAGCTAGATGAGTAAGTATGATTCTTCATCTTTCAGCAGCTTTGGAAGCATTAGTGGGATCCCTGGCTTAGTCTTGAGGTGTATTGGGTTGAACCTTGGTGATCCCTAATCACCTCCTTAGGACAGACTGATCCTTAGGCAGCTCAGCAGCGGCAAATACCATACCCCCAAGTCATGCTGTTCAGCTGAACACCATCACTTAGGAAACTTCTCTTTGCCTTACTGATAGCAAACTACTGGATAGGGAATGAGTGTGTGTACCTTTCGGGCACTCCATGCCCTGACAGTTGGCAGTGAGCCAAAAATTAAGGAGCAGCAGAGTTTGATCCTTCCTCTGCTTTTTGCCATTATTTTTACCACATAGAATAATAATTTTTGTTAATGGTAACGGAGATTTGTTTTAGTCTTGGTGCAGCATGTAAAAAGGGAAGAGGATTTTGCAATCTGCATAGCACATTTTTGAGAGTCTCATAACCTGAATCTTTATATAGGAAAGTTAACACCATATGCACTGACTTAGGTTGTTTCTTTTATCCTGACCACATGTGAAACCTTTATATAAACTCACACTGGCTGCTTGGTGTTATAACATAGAACCTAACAGGGAGTGAGAGCATTTTGCATTTTGCTGCATAGCTTGGGTGGTTGGAAGGTGTATCCTTACTCCTTGTTTGTGGTCATTAGTCACCAACCACAGCACTCATGAGACAGTTTATGGTGATTACATGCAAGCAGTTTTACAGACAACAATTCTAATTAACATTTAATTTTCCATTATTTAATGAGATTTAGCATGGCACGAAATTTGCATTACTTTTAATATTAACTCAGGTATCCAGCATATCATCATCTTTCTGTTTCTCTGTTTATAGCTGTGTTCTAGGGAATTGAAGGATTCCCATGCACTCGAATAGAACCACATAAAGGACTCCGCAGGGTTTTTTTCCTTTTAAAGCTCTGTGGCTGTGGATTTGATGTTGTTGTTTGGTCTGCGAAGAATAAAACAAACAAAGAATAGAGGGTGTTGGGGAGTGATGCCTCTGCCAGCTCCGTTTATCAGGGCAGTGCCTGAACAAAGAGCATTGGCTGCTGTATCTTCAGAGTGCAGTGTGATCATGTGGATGGCCACACCAGGCATCCCTGGTCATTCCCTGGTCAGCAGAATCCCTAGGGAGGAAAAATGTGTATACTTTACACCCACCAAGATACAGGTATAGATAGAGGACAGCACAGATTGAGACAAGCAGAAAGAGAAAAAGCTGCATCGATGAGCAAAGTGAAGAATTTTCTCTGCTTTATATTGCTCCTCCCATTTGCACCCTAATCTCATCCATGCCAAAGGGGCTTGCAGCAGAGTTTAACAGGCAGCCTTTTTTGCTGTGTTCTGGACTCTAGCCCTTGGTTAGAACAGCCCCCTTCTTATTTTAATGACTCCATTTGCTTCATTCTTGTTCTTTTTTTCCCCCAAAGATAAAAATAAACTCCCCATAGGTGGATTCAACTTGAACATAAAGCTGGTTTGTATTTTCATTATAAAGCAACATCCCATTTGAAGATGGAGGGATAAGGAGTCAATAAACATTGTAAAATCAGGTTTTTTTGCAGTTTTTACATAAGTTTTTTATGTCCTGACTCCCAAAATAACCTTGCTGTTCACATTTTCCTCCCAAGTTATAGAAGCAACACATCACAGAAAAAGACTTGGAGACCATTTGTTGAATGTATTGGGTAGAAGAGTGGCAAGGAGAATCTTTGAACCTTTATATCGAAATGCTCTGAGGAATAAGTGTAATGATAAAATTCCAGTGTAGGAACACAGGACAGGTGATATTAACTCATACTATTTTGCTCTACTCCATGTCTTTAATTTTCTAATCTTTAAGTGGAAAATCTCTGCTAAGGCATGGTATGGTGAGCACCAAAGGAAGAATTGTTATAGGCAATGGCAGCTGGTAGTTTTTGTGTGCCCTAAACCATCAAAGCTTATGTCCAGATGTGTGTTGTTTGCTGTCTACTGTGAATATCAATGCTTTTATTATTTACACAAGTGGGTGGTCTTCTATTAAGCTATTAAGGTCTAGGCTTCAGTGTCAGTTTGTGGCAGTGTTCCACAAAAAAAAAGAAAAAGATTTTAAATGAAATGTGTTTCCTTTGTTGATTGTAAATAAGTTACCTTTCCTGTCCCATCCTATCTCTTCTGCTGGCTTATCAAAACAACAATTAGTAGTATTGGATTTATCTGCTGTTGTTGTCTTGTCTGTCTCTAGCATGTTCACCATTACTTGTCACTTGTCTGAGTTAACTTTTTCAATCTCTCTTCATACAGAAGTCTCTTCATCTCTCTAATCATTTCCACTGCACGTCTCTGGACCCTGTTATTTCTCCTGCTATGTGTCTATTTTAAGATGTGTTGACTTGGCCTGAGCAGTGTAATCAAGACAAGGCTGAACAACTGAGTCATATTAGACAACTTTGCATATTATTTTCAACCTCTCTCCTAACATCTTGCCTTTTGATTTTTTTAAAATTTTGTTTCATCTTGTTTCACTGGTCAAGTGCTTTCCCCAGGTGTTGTTTTGAACCTGATAGGTGGAATGCATGAGAAATGGAAGGCTCCTGAAAAGACATTTCTTGTCACTCAGGCACTGCAATGGATTTTTATTCCTATGTCTTACATGTTTAATTGGAGTTCACTTAATGTACTGCTTGGCATTTTCCTCTTTTATTTTGCGTCCTGGGCACATCAGTTACCATCAGGACCCTTGTCCCACTCTGCTCTGGCAGATCCCTAGTTCTGATTCTGGACTCGGAGCTTACCCAAAGTGCCCCAAGAGCTGAACTCTGACTCCACTTTTGTAACAGATTCTCATTGTAATCTTTTGAAAGGTACTTAGCCTCAGTGTGCCTCAGTGAAGGATTTACCTTGGGTAATTTGCTTCATTGAAATATATTTCACTAATGGTTGTGGAGATAACTAATATTTCCTAACACATGCAAAGCATAGTCACAAGCATAAGCATCACGAGGAGTTGCCTGGTACAGAGGGACTTAGATGGAGCCATACATTTATTCTGCTGTAAAACTACACTCTCAGAACACACTTCCTCTGGCTACAGTCTCATAGCTGGCTAGAGATCAGGAGCACAGTTTCCTTTTGGTAGTCTGGACATTTGGATGTCAATGGAAAATTATGCTTTTGCCTTTTTGAATTTTATACATTCAAATCAAAGTGGTGGGTAGCAACCTGTTAATGAAGGACAGCCACTTTGTGGAGTTAAGTTTTAATTACTTGAAAATAGCACAACTCATAACTACTTAATGTATAACGCTTAGTACTTCTGATTGGCAATATCGCCTGACCTTTGAACCCTGCCATGCTGACAGCTTTGGGTTTCCTTCTCAATAAAATGTTGATTTTTTTTTTTTTTTTTCAGTTAACTGGTAACACTGATCCAAATAATATTTAAAATGGTCAGAATAAAACTTGCTTTCCAATATCATTTGGCTCTGTGGCTTCTTATCTCGTTAATCGCTGCATAGTTTAGGATTATGCTAATTGGCAAGACTATCGAGTTGCCATCTACTGAAGCTGCCTCTTGCACAAGAAGCCACAAGCCACCAAGTTGTCAGTGACAGTTTAATGCCAAGTAGTTTGTCAGGGCTGGGATGTTTTAATTTTGTGGTGGACAGTCTAATATCTCTTTAGACAAATCATATTATAGGGATCAATTAAATAGCTTAACCAAAGCAAAGTGTATGGGGCTGATCTCCGAGAAAAGTGTTTTAATATTTTCCAGCTAAGGCTTTTTGCAGCCTCTTCAGAACCATTTCAAAACTGGTGGGGTTTTTCCATACTAAAATGAATTTTTCAGAATTCTTTCTCAATATTTATAGGACCAATTAAAGGTAGTGCAAGGGGAAAGGTAGAAAAAGTTGTGTGGGTGTGTGTTTGTTCTGTGTGTGTATCTATGTCTGTTTCTGTGACCAAAATGTGAGGGTTCAGCCTGGCTTGCAAACAAGTTCTGTAATAAAAACAAGGCAGTGACTTTTCTCATTTCAGTACTTCCTTCTGTTGCATACAGAGGGGACAATTCGCCAGGATAGCACATGCAGTGCAGGCAATTCTGCAGCATAAAAATGAAAAAAAGAAAATGTTTTTTTCAGACCTATTTACTCTCACTGATAAGGTGTTGGGTTTTTCTCTCCCACTGAAATAATTTGAACACCTTACAAATACACCTTTCCAATTCAGAGTGCACAGAGGTAAATTCCTGCCAAACACGCTGTGCCTGTTGGCTGTTCCGAAGGTTGACTTGTTGAACTGAATCAAACCTTGTGCTGTCCCATAGAATGCATTGTTCTTCAGCCTTTATCTCTTTTATCTTCATTTTCACCTCCCTTTGAACTCTCTGGTGTCTGAAGGCAGCTGAGCTGGGCTGTCAGCTAAATTAGAGCTCCTGACAGCTGGATGCATTCTCCACTCCAGCCTGAATACCTTCCTTTTCCTACTGCCTCCAAACACCCATCTCTTTCCATTTCACTGGGGATTTTGGTGTTGCCTTTCGTTTTGATTGCACCGGTGGTTTTGCAGAGTGGGAACAGCTGAAAGTTGCCTTCAGTCAACAGAGGAGTTATTTTAGTGTTAGTCTCTCCTTTTGCTTCGGGATCTGGATAGCGTTTTCTATATGGAGCTGCAGATTCCTAGAAAGGTTGGGAGGTTTTATGGCTGATTTTCACCTCTGTGCTTTGGTGAATTTTGTCTTTCAGAATTAGACTTATTCTCTGTGGTGTGGCTTATTAATTGCTTGCTTTTTCTCAGTGAGGATGACTGTAAACCGCATTAAAATAAATTCTAAAATCAGTCTATGGAGCTGAAAGACATTTGCATACTCAAATTGCACACAAATGAGAGAAATTTGCTGTTGTATGAAAGGCAACTGAAATGAATAGCTGGGTTTTCACTTGTCCCAAAATTCTGTGGTTGTATTTCTTTAAAAGCAGTGTGTACTAGCTCCTGACTCTTATCCTGAGAGGGAATTTGTAAGGTAGGCTCTTGTCTAATGCTGTGTGCATTATTGTTTCTATCTAGAGTTGAATTCTAAGGGACTTCAAGGGGCTGAGGTTATTTTCTGTGGTTAGTTATGCTGCATATAATAATAACTGTATGCAGACAGATTGTTGGGAGTCGCTCTGACTTAGTTACATAAACATCGTTTGAGATATATGATAAATCTATCTTGCAGGGGAAATATGGGCTAGAAAGGAATTAATGAATGTATCCATTTCGTAACTAACCATCCAGTTTTGCATTGCAAAATATGAAAAGCAAAGATTATTAATGAAATAATTCAGTGCAAAGAAGGTTCCCACAAGTATCCTAAGTAGGATACAAAATTGCTGGCTCTTCTAAATGTGTAGAAGAAGCCATTATTTGATGTATTATTGATTTATATTCCATGTATCAAACTAAAATAAAATATGGCAATGCTGTGGAGGTATTTACTTAGGGTGGAACAAATGCTGAGTTGGAATGTGAACGCCAGAGTTAAGAATAATTCTTTGGGCTGTATCTACTTTGAGGAAGATGCCTACTCTGTCCATTAAATGAGGTTTAGTTATGAAAAGCACTTTTAAAATAGACAAATAATGGCTACTGGTATGTGTAGAGAGAGATACACAAGTCAGCTGTGGTTCTTCTTTTGGATAAGACAACAGTGTGTGTTCTTGAAATGGTGTGGTGCCTTTACACTACAGTTTGAAATACTCTGGATGTGGATAGTGTGCCTATGGAGGCCAAAATTTTCAGGCTTGGCCAGCCGAGACTGAGGAGTGGGAGCATCACAGTACCTGTGGCTTGATTCTTAACTCTCTTCTATTGAAGCTTTCTTAATTCTGTTCAGCAGCTTCCCTCAGATTTGTTGGTATTGATCCTGTCACAGAATCCAATCACTCTTTGATAGACAGCAACGTGTAATTGGAGAGTTAGCTTTATGCAATTGGTAAAACTTCTCTAATTCACAAAACTTTATAAAATTTATGGCAATTATGACCTAATGAAGTTTTAACTGTTGTAATTCACTTTTCAGGTGTATGAAAAAGTAGTATCTAAAAGCATATAAAGGTAAAACATATTCGTATGTGGGATAATAAAAGCATTTTAGCCATTGGCTTTTCTAAACAGGTCATCATTTTTGATTTAATTTCCAAGGAGATAGCAAAGAAATGTGTTTCCCTTCTTTTAATTAGATCAAATCCATTTTATGAACCAAAACCAAGCCCTGCTTTAATTAAAGTTGCTCTGCTGCAAGAACCAGAAAAGAAGATGAAAAGAAAGGCTCCTGAACCCCCAAATCTCTTGCCAAAGACAGAGGCGAGCATGGGTGAGAACATGTCAGCTATTCCTGCATCAAGGGAGCTTTCTTCCTCTCCTAAGGTAAGCTTTTCATACCAAAATTTCTTCATTATTCTTAACAGTACCTTTCTGTGTATTGTAAACATCCTATTTATTTCTGCAGGCCATCATAAAAGCTTTGCTTGCACTTAATAAGGTGTTGGCTCGTCTCTATTCACTTGGTTCATGGGGAGGGAGCAGCAGTAGGAGCTGGTATTTTTTCTTTAAGGATTTAATGACAACAGTAACAGCAACTGCAGTTTCAAAGAAAAGCGTCTTCTAGTAACCAGTGTTACAGGACAGCTGGATATGCCATCGAGAAGGAAGAAAATCACATTGAACAGTGCTTTGTCCTGATCTATTTTAATGCTGCTAAGCCTTGCCCCTGTTGAAGAGTCTGTCTCCACATTTCTGTCATAAATCTGGGTTTTAAGAGCTTAGTACTGGATACTGTTTATTTGTATTGGGATTTATATGTGTCCAATTCCATGGCTATGGTGAAATAATTTAAAAGGAAAAAAAAAAGACTGTCTAATTCAGATTAACTGTTTATTACGAATGCCCAGACTAAGAATACTTACATATGCACTTCCATCTCTGTTTGTCAAGGCAAAATCTGAGTTAATTTCACTTGAAGAGGGCAATGTGAAGCATGGTATTTTATTATTACAACAGCTAACTTCTCTCAGCGTGGATTTCAACTCTAGTGTTTCAATAGTTAGTGCCATTTGTGCTTTTTTCAAAACAAGTATTTCACAGTATAAGTTAATGGACCTTTCTTTGAAATGAATGTCACATGTGCTGCCTGCTTGTTTTAAAGGTAGGAAGATGAGAACAGAAGGCTTTCCTTACAGCATGTCTTGCCCAATGTATACATGTTATCATCTGATTTGCCTTGTATTGGAGCTGCTGAACTTTAATTTAAAAATTGAGTGAAACTACTTGTCATACCTATCATTTCATTGTGTAATTACTCAGCCACATTGCTCACATGGCCTTGTCCATTCAGGCTCTGGTCTTGTTGTCATTTTACCACTCACTCAGGCTAAAGATTATGAGACCAGAAATCTGATCTGTGCCTGCTTACTGCAAAACAAAGCAACAGATAAGACCACAGCTACACTTCACAAGTTACGCTTAATATGCAAAACCACAACGAGGGGTGTATGAAATAAAAGCCTAGCAGTTTTATAGTGCTCTGAAATGGGATTGAGTTCTGTTTGCTGGAGTTTCTGCATGAAAAATATGGCATGTTATTGATTTCTAGTGGAGTCTGGCCCTTGGGTCAAAACAAAATGGGCAAAGTAAAGCGTTCTTGTACTACCAGGCTGTGAAAAGACATCTGTGGAGATTTTCATCAGGTTGTTTGATGGAAGTTGTGCCCAAATTGCTCATTGTCTGAGGGGTGTTTTTCATAGATGTGCATTCAAGGAAATACCTCTCTCAGCTTCATTCATATCTTCATTTTGAAATAAAGGGTTGCTGCTGAGTTTGGTTGTTGTAGTTTTTGTCTGCCCTAGACAAAGTTTTAGATTGTCTGCAAGTTGGAGTTGATTAAGACAAGGTTGAGGTTTGAACTGGCTGAGAAGACTGTGCTGTTATGAAGTTATGAAGGTAGTTTCTGCTCTTCTGCATGGTGTAACCTCACAGATATTTTGGTACTTTCCTGGTTGCAGCCCACCTTTCTGCCACTGGGGCACAGCTGAGACCAGCAAAGGTCCAAGGACTGAAACTCTGGTATTCATTAGGGCTGTGAGGAGAGGTGGAGCTCTATACTGATGTTCTCCTTTATAGGAAAGCTTTAATTTATTTTTTTAAAAATAAATTTGGACAATATGAGACATTAAGGAAGGCTCTAAAGCAGGTGCAGTGTCCTGGTTTATTGTATTACCACTACCGTGGAAAGTTTTGCCGACTGGGTGTGTTAAAATATTGTACGGTCACTTGCAATTCAGAAAGCTTTCTGTAAGCACAGTCTTTTTTCTGTGCTTGAATTGTTTCAGTCTCAGATCAAAAGCACTTTATTTGGAATGTTTTTTGAACTTTGGAAAAGTACCGGCATTTAAAAGAAAAGAAAATAAACAGTTTTCTTACACTACAGTGTAAAATAGTGCCCAGGCAGGACCTGGACTGTTGGCACAAATAACTTGTTTATTGCTCAATAATAGAGACAATGTTTAGCAACTCTGGAAAAACTTCCATCCAAAGGTATAGGCACTAAACAAACATGAACTTAGCACATGCCCTTGTGGAGGGGAAATAGTCCTATAGAGGTGAACTTAGGTAAAAGGAGGTTAAATAACATATCTTAGTCAGTGTTTTGTCGAGTTTGCTGTGCCCAGGAAGCCTCTGGCAGAACTCTGACCAGAAACCAAATTGTTTCAGCAGGTTTAATTCCTTGTCTTGGTTGTTGTCATAGGAAACATCTGTGGAGCAGAAATGCTAATCTTTTGACTATAGAAGAACAGCATTAATATTAGAACTTTAGGGTTGAAATAAAATACTTCAGAAGTTCCCCTGCAAATCTTTGTCAGAGCATTTGGAGCTCATTTTTCCTTCCCGTGCTGGTGGTGTTTTCACATTTGCTGAAGGCAAAAAATACAAATGCTGTCATTAATACAAATTTAATTAACAGCAAGTTTATTCAGTGATGAGCAGTCAGTTACCTGTAGTAGCAAACCCCTTCCAGGTCTGTTTAACGTCTTCCCCTTGAGCAGGCCCTTTGGATCACTTGGAGATCCCCTTGTCACCTGTACTGATGAGGAAGTTTCCGTTACCAGTCACAGGTAAAGCAGTGTCTAACTCTCCATAAAGGTCCAACCAGCATTCCAGCCCATGGTATTAGATCAGTATTTGCCATATCTGAGTTTAGAGGAAGTTTTACTTCCAAATTTTATTATCTACTTGTGCTTCCCAAAGGAGTATCTTATGTCTCTCCTGTCTTCCTTCCATACCTCCTCCAAACTAATCTGAGTCATCAGAGAGGGCTTGAAATGCAAAGTCTGAAATCTGGAATTATCCCACAGTTAATCATCTCGAATGACTTGAAGACTGTGGTATGTTTTTATGGCTGACTGTATTTAGGTGAGTCTGACAGACTGCAAAGCCGTAATTAAGCTCTTCAGTCATCAAACTGCTACAGTGCTGTCAAGCCCCACTGAAGCCTTGTTGGGCTTGGTACTGTCATACATGTGTTACTGTTCTTTACATGGTTTGGGTAACCAGGTTTTGCCTCTCACACAGGTGATAAAAACTTTAAATTTCTTCCACTTGCTGACTTTGCGGGGAAAAAAAAATTGCACGAAAGTTCAGGCTCAGAATGTGGTATCAGAGCAGTACCAATCAATGCTCATCATTGCGTTAGCTGATTACAGAAACTTCAACTGGGTGAAATCTCAGCCAGTCCCAGTAACTCTTCTCTTCCTGCATTATGCTGAGTTTATTCAAAATTAGATCAGTTCCAGAGCTGGCAACTGTGTGTTGTGGTAGAGAAGCTAAAGCTGTGTGTCTCTGCACACTGAAGGATTTTATTGCCTTTGTGAGAATGAGGGGGCTGGAATGCTACTGAATATGTGTGGGAGGTGAAGAATTATTTACTAGGGAGCAGGAGGAAACAGATAATCACCCTCAACCATGGAGTTATTTTTAAATGTGAAAAGAAAACAGTTCCTGTGTTGGATTGACATTACTCATTCATTCTTTTGAAGGATAGCATGTGCCCTTTCCTTTCAGGAAACAATTCTGAGAAGGGCTTTTGCTGTTACTTGGTATATTCAGTTTATTGCCAGACTGTAACCAAAGTTCATATTGATGGCTCATGAATCCATCAGGTTTCTGCAGTTACCATTAACCTACCGAAAGAAAACAGGAGTGTTTGGTGAATCCAGCTTGGTCTCACATCCTTTCTCCTGTCCTCAAGGTCTGTAACCCTGTGTTCACCAAACACACTTTACAGAGTAACTACTGCAGGCTGACCAGCTGCCAACCTGGGCCTTGGGAGCTTCCATCTCACAGCTGCCTACTGGGCTGCCCAGAACCTCCTGCACTCCAGTCCTGGGATGAGATGGTTCTCTGGCAATACATGATTATATGAGCAGGCATTGATATCAGACCATGGGATGCTTTTTGAACTCTCCCTTGAACAGATTTTTAGTTATGCCTTGCAACTGATGAATGTATATAGCAGCAATTGGAATTGGTTTTGGTGCTTGTGGACAAGATCTTGTGATGACCTTCTAAGTTGTTGGGAAAGGAGAATACACATTCACATAACAGTCCAAAGCTAGTGGTAACATCTCTGTTTGTCATTGTCTTTGTTTAAGCTCTCTCTCATTTTAAAACTAAAATTAATTGTTTTGCATGCCCATTGATAGTCTGCTCTCTCATGCCAGACAAGCTAGCTGATTTAAGCTCTAATGAAACATTTATAGGAAATGTAATAAGAAATACAGAATCCTTTTTCTGCATGACATGTAATAACTCATCTCCCTCCAGTATCCTTTGTAATCCATTGTGTGTTCAGGCAGTTCAGAAAGATTTCTGCCTGATAGACAGTTTGTCCTTCAAACAGCAAATGAGGTACAAATTACTTCCTTATGAAAGAAGTTCTCAGATACTTCTCAAGGGAACAAGAAGAAACCTGTAATTTTTAATTTTTTTTTTATTCTAAGTCAGAATAAATGCTTAGAGATAAAGTGGAAAACACTCAGGTAGGTTTAGTGGATGGGGGAGAAGTGACATTCCATACAGCACTGGGCACTGCTCTCCAAGATCTCATGGGCTCCAGTTGCTTGTTTTCTCCACTTTTATTTACCTCAGCATTATCAACCTTATGTGGCCAAACAGTAGGAGGACTTCATCTTAAAACACAGGTGCAGTAATGCAGCTCAGTGAAGAAATTACATTAAACGCCAAGTGGGAGATGGGCATCACTCTCTGTCTCTTGGTATCAAAAGGATCTCCAGTTGTTCATTCACATAAGGACTTTCTGGCTCTCTGGAACATCTTCTTTAATGATTTTGCTCCTTTTCAGCTTCAAATTCATGGCAAAGGAATTGTGCAGCTTCTTTGCATGGATCTTTGTCACTCCTTGTGCAGGCAAATAGTTCATCAAGCCCAAGGAAAACTTGGGAGGTACTTGATAAAATTGCAAGATACCTACTCTGATGAACTTGTGCAGAAAAGGCACTCTGAGCAAATCTGCCTTTGCATGCAGCACAAAGACATTTTCTTCTTTTAATAGGAGGAAAGACAAGCTGCACACTTAATATGAACAGAGAAATAGTGAGATAATCATATGAAAGGATAGGCAAGTCATTCAACTTGCAGTTTTTCAAGTGCTAAAGAATAAAAGAGGCTCCATTTTTAATGCAATACTTAAAAGCAATTTCTTATTGCTGTTTGCATGAGTTTTAAATGGTATTTGTCAACTTGACTATGTTGCCCTCATATTATTCCCATGATTGGTGCCAACAGGACTGCATTTTTAGACTAGAGATGAAACCAAGTCCTTCCTTGTTCTTTGTGTGGCTTTCTGGCCTTCTGACTGAAGTGTCTTGTGCCCATTTTCTGGTAACAAGCGAGTTGAGCTGCTTACAAAAAGATTTGGGTGCTGCCCTATAGTCCTGTTTTCTTTAAGAGAGGTGCTTCCTTCAGAATTTGAGGTTTAAAACCTGGTGAGTCAATAATTTGCCCACATGTTCCTGTAGCAGGAGTTATGCCCAGGTCTGGAGGCAGAGCTGAGCTGCTTCCAGCCTCAACCCCTTACTTCTTGCCTTATCCCATTTCCAGGCACATGCCAGAGTATTACCCAGATGGAAACCCATCATCACACACAGGTCTCTCTGCAAAGCTCATGACTCATGTGTTGTTCCACAGGGAACAAATCCAGGTTGTGTGCTGAGCCAAGGGTCAGTGAAAGGCGCTGCTTTCTGTGGCAGTGGAGAACTGACTGCTGTCCAGGAGCAGTGAATGTGATCCTTCTCTCTGTCATGAATTCATTATGTGTGGAGGTTAAGCGCTTGAACCAGATTTTGGACTGTGGTGGCTTGGCTTATTTTTTCCCCCCAAGTTCACAGCTTGATCCAACCAAATTAGCACAGCTATTGACTGGACTGTAGTGCCATGCAGCTGAAGGAGTGCTGGTTTGTGTCACATGAACTGTCATAAAAAAAAATCAGTTCTCTGTAAGGTCAGGTCTTCACTCAGACTGAGGACTCAAAAGCATTAACTTCCATTAATTTGAAGTTGGGGTGTTTTTGTGGACATCAGTTTTCCTTCAGAAATATATATATGGAATTATAGAAAATGTACTAGTTAAAAGTGTATTTGTAACCATAATTCTCGAATGCTTCATTTGGCCACTTTCACTTCTACTGCTTATGTGTTTGACTGTTTCTTCTTTAGGTGCTTATTGGCAGTGGGGATGCAGATAACAGGTCTCCAGAGCTGTCCTAGTAAAATATTGTATATTAATATATATAATATGCAGGTTGATAAATGCTTGGCTGCTTCTGCCATTTTCATAACTGCTCTTTAAGGTATTTCTGCATTATTGGTGCAATGTAGCTCCTACTGAAGTGGAGGGAAACATTGTCAGCAGTTCTGGGTTGCACCAGTTAGCAGTTCTGCAAAATGTCTTATTTGTACCAGTGTTGTGATATTACAAGCTATATTTTTATATTTAATTTACATTTACAAACTACAGTACTCAGATTTGTAGTCATAAAATACTACTTCACTTATTGTGGGAAAATATGCTCTTTAGATATGTAATGGTGGTGATTTTATATGTTTTCTTTCAACTTGGAAGTTTAAGATTGTGCACTGTTCTGTGAAAAGAAAATCCATCTTTGGCAGAAAGCAGAAAAGCCAACAGACATGTTGTGTGACACAGGGTTGCAATGTGCCATTAAAATACCAGCACTGTTGCGTGTTGGCAAACTAACAAAAAATACTTTGTTCATATTTTATTTAAGAATTTGGATAGACAAGTCTCACACTACATCTGTTTCTGTAGGGTGGAGAGGGGACTGGTCTTCTCATGGAGGTGCCAAAGGCATTTGCCTGAAATCTATCCTTAAAATATTCCTAAGGTGCATAAATGCAAGGAAGAGGTTAGGAGCTGCTGGGAGCATTAAGGTTTCTGGAGTGCTGAGGTTCCTAAATGTCAGGGCTGTCATGGCACTGCTTGGTTTCTCTCCCAGAGGAGAAGGGATGAGGCTCAGACACGCCAGCTGGTCTTCCAAAACATCTGAATAGCAAGTGCATAGGTGAGCTCCTGGTGAGATCTGGAGTAGCTTCTGGGAGATGTGGTCTGTAAATCCTTATCCCTGATGAGGGCCTTTTATTTGATTTCCTAGAAGTTATTTACCTTTGCTTCTCCAGTGGAAAGGAGCTGAGAGGAGGCAGACAGACCTCCTGACGTAGGTGCTGGAGGGCCACCTTCCTGCCATTCCTGTCAATGCTTTCAGAGGACCTGGAGGGCTTTGATTCTCCTGCTGGGCTTCACAGACTCACTCCTGTTCAGTTCAGACTTTTCCCTTTTAGAGGCAGAAGAAGGAAAGAACACTTCTCCTAAGAGCTTTTTAAAACTACCATCAAAACAAAACTCCTCAAAATCTTCGTAACAAAAGTGTGATAAAGTCTATCCTTTCCCTGTCGATTTTTTACATCTTATTATCAAGTTCTTTAACAAGACCCAAACAAGCAGGGTATTGGATAGCTTTTAGATTGAAAGCTTGGTTATTTTCAATATTCCCTTGCACCTAATGAGGAGCTCAGCACGATTCGTAGATGTTAACATTATCGTAGCATTTTTATCTATTTACCTCAAGCTTTATGCTGAGCCTGGTTTAGATGGTTAAAGTCCTGGGTCCTCTCTCTCCACCATCCATGCCCCTGATGCAGCGCTCCAGTGAAGGAACACACCAACAATAGCCTGGTTCTCTGCTTGCCTGAGGGGTGGGTTTGGTTCATCGTGGTTGGCAGGCACCTCAAACTGGAAATAAGTGTGCATGAATAAATATTCCTTTGCTTCTGTCATGATGAGTTATGGACATATTACAAAAATAATTATCTTCCCTTCATAAATCAGTCTGATAGTTAACTTTTGTTTGCTCGCTAATTCACTGTTCCTGCTAAATGGTCTTTGGTTTGGATCGGATGCTTGAGCGTAGGAATAAATCACAGGTCTAAGCCAGAATGCTTTTTGTTACTGGGAAAGAAGAATAAGTCTAAAACCAAAATAAATGCCATTTGTAAGCAAATCTACAGTGCAGTAATGGCCCTAAAATGAGGTGCTTGTATTAGCTATTCTACCCTGCTTTGGAGAAGTATTTTTTATGTAGAATTTTGCCTAATTCATTTAAAATAGCGGTCACCATTATTTTTAGGTGGGCAGGTTAATTAAATACATTTGTGAAGCTAGATATACTGAGAGCTAAAATCCAGGAGAGAAATGGAATCCAAAAGTGCCATGAGCTGAGCCCTGGGGCACGCGAAACAGGTATGATACGTGTATGTTGTAGTCATGCTCGCTGGCAAATACAAGCTGACACAAATCTGTCTTTTGAGGAGAGAAAATCGAGCCAGTTAGAAGGCAAACGTTGTATGGAAGAAATACGTTGCCAATTCCTACTGCAACGACAAGAAGCTGCCTAACAAACCGAGTGCTGGGGCGATAGTGCCGGCACACTAGCTGTGTGTTCCACAACAGCATTTCGAGCCATGTTCAACAGTGTGCTTGCTATCGCTCCTCCATTTGTTGAATCCAGGATGACCTTTGCATGAATAAAGTCAAATAGGATTAAGGCAGGAATTTTCAACAATGGGAAAGAGCAACAGATGTAGCCGACTTTGAACGTGGGAGGATTGTTGATGCACGGTTGCCTAAAGGGAGTGTCTGTGGTGACAAAAAAAGGGGGGGGAGGAAAAAACCCCAACAATTTCCTAAAATATTAGCCGCATAAAAGAAAAGAAAATAAATAGAAAACAGTCCAGAGGAGCTGAGTGATCCTGGTTTTTATTGGCATCAGGCTGAAGGCATGATTTTTTGATTCACTGCCTCCTTTTAAATCTGTTTCTTTCTGTTCTTTCAGCAGAAGTCTGTTCTCTGTCCCTCTATGAGGGGTTTGTGGTGGGTATCGTATCTTTAGGTTCACGTGTTTTGAGTTGTTTTAAGGAAAACAAAAATGGAATATACAGGGGGAAATTTTTGCTGGGGAATTAGCCATTTGAATACAAAGTATTTTTAAATTTAATTTATCCTATGCAGAAGCATATAGATGGATCTCAAACCAATACAGTGTAAGCACTCTCTATATAGGGACTGACAGAAAAGAGGGGGAATAAAAGTTAAAAAAACATGTAAACATTACATTACATTAATAACTTTTTCTGATATATCTTAAGTAGTTCTATATTTTATGTGCCTGTTAGATATACTGAATTCGTTTTTATCTCAATAAAAAGAGGACATGCATATGTATTTTACGTAGTAGATTAGAGGAAGTATTTGGTTTCCTTTTTAAAATACAGTAAATTTTCTGAAACTTTAAGACTTAGTTTCATTATTGACAAGAGCTGTTTTGTAACATAGTAGGTAGCTGTGTTAACCCCTAAGTGGTCCTTCATAGTTTGTAGTAATGACTAATGAACAAAATTTAAATATCCTTCCTATGTATAATTCAGACAAATCAGCTTTGAAAACCATGCATGGGAAAGGCTTTTCAAGTGTGAATGAAATCATGTGCTCTAGCTCAATGAAAGGGCTTTAAAGGAGCTAGCTTGAAACTAAAGTAATTAAGGAAATCATGTTATAAATGTTATGAAAAATATTGGTGAGCTTAATGTGTTAGTTCAACAGCTATATTTAAGGGCTTGATTAAACACCCACTGATTAAATGCTTTCACTACCCTTTTAAGAGAGCTGTGCTGTTGAGAGGGCAGTCTCTCACAGTAGAGAAATCATTTGGATTCAGAGGACGTAGCATGGTAAAACATCTTCTCATACATCTTATCCTGCCCCTTCCTGTACTCCTTAAGAGCAGAGTTTGCTGAGGTGAGCTTTGTGTGACCACTAGCTGATGACATGCCATGGTGTCCTCAGTAATTTTAACAGGTCTCCCACCCCCAAAATAAGGAGTATTTCAAGAGATATGAAAAACCCCCTCAAAAAAACAAACCCAAACCAAAAAAATTTCCCCCGAACCCCTATTGTTACCTGGCACTGAATATCTTGAAGAATACAACTCTCTGGGTGCTGGAGGCTTCATTCCTAATTTTTGTTACCTTACTAAGGATGCTGTGATGTTTAATTTTGGGACTAGGAGCGACCTCATATGCATGCCTGGCATCATTAGCACCACGAGCCTAAAACTGTTATTTGCATGGGGTGGATTAAGGCCCACTGTGGCTGTAGGAAGTCGCCTTTATTTCCTTGTGGGCTCTGTACATCACTGCACACATTGTTAGTGAATGCACAACTGTGTGAAAGGCTGTTACAGTCACACAGCAAAACCACAGAAATGCATTTTGAAAGAACAGTTGGGTGCTGACTGTTTGACACCTGGATTTTTGTTGGCATTCGTGAGACTTGGTGCAGAGCCCACTGAAGGCAATGAGAAGTTGAGGTCCTTTAGTTGCTCCTGAATAAGTTCCTGAGATATGAAAACTTTCCTTCCAAGGTTCCATGAGTGTGTACTGGGGCAGGTTAGAACAGTTTCTAGGTCTTTAGTTGTCTTTTATCTGTTCCAAGGGCACTTAAATGTGTTTGAAGGAAGAGTGCAATCTCTTCTTCTTTGGTAGGCCAGATAAACTGTCTGTATTCCCTCACTTCATCAACACCTTTGAGACAAGGAACTGTAATCCTAATTGCAAGGGTCAAGTTTCTTGGCTTACTTCAATGCAAATAGAGCTTTAGAATCCAACTCAGCCAATCAAGCTTTAAAAGTCTCCTAAAATTTTACACCATTGGAAATAATTATAAATAAAAATAATGCTCTATTTTTGTATTATTCATTTTTTTCCCAAGTAGGTGGCTTATATTTTATGCTTCTGGAACATAGTGAAAGTCATTTTTACTTACAAAACAGATAGAATGTGTTTCTGTTATTTCAAGTAAACTTGGAGGGTTTTTATATATTGAGGGAGTGTATATGTATATTTTCTTTCTGTGTGTATGTATAGGTATATACAAACTTATATCTTAGTATATTTGTTACTGTGATAAGTATGGTTATTTGCTCTATAGAAAGATATATGTGATATATGTACACCTTTATATATAACAAATACACCTTTATTACCTGCATGTAAGCTTTCTACAAAGTGAATTCAGACAGGAATTTGATCCAGATGGCTTAACAGATCATAGTTAGTGTTTTATCCTAGAATCTGCTTCATAACTCAACCATGTTCCATAACACCGTGACCCCTTTTCAGAATGTTGCCAAAGTGCTCTCAGGAACTCTTCAAAAAGCTTTTTTTTCTCTCTTTAAAGCAATGCTGAAGAATTGATGCTTTTCTGAAGTGCCCTTCTGGCACTCTGTGCTATTGGTATGTAGTCTGTCATGATTGTCATTGACAACAGTGACTCAGGAGCATAATGTGACTCAGTCTTTTGTTTTGAGACGTGGGTGTGTAGGTCAGAACCCAATCAATAGGCTTAAGTAGGAAACTATAGCAAACCAAATATTGTTTCAGTGCTCAAATTCTTGTAACTGTAACCACAACCCTCCCATTGTACTTAAAATGCTAATAGAATATTACCATTATTATGTAAAATAAAAGAAAAAGGAAGATGAAAAATTCCTTTTGAGGGGTTTTTAGGGAAGGAATTTTCTCTGCAACTGTGTTTAACTGTTTTTACGTTTCTTTATAGCAACAAGATGAGGCTTTTGCAAAAACCAGGTTTGAGAAATAGATTCACATTTAAAAATACATATATTTAAAATGGGATATTTTCATATTTATTGAGTAAAAAGGGAGTAAGAGACAAGTCAAATCCTACAATAGTATGGTTTTCTCCCTTGTCCTTTTCAACTTAAGAGAATTCTTTTAAAAACTGGTTGGTGAGATTGGCTGCAAGTTGTAGGTTTAGATTCCATAGGAATTGACCTATTTTTGTGGTGAAATTGGTTGCAAATATATTGCTTGTGTCTGCTTTAGGACATAAAATACCTCTGTAGTGTTCCATAATTCATGGACAGGGATAGCATCCCCTAAGGCTGGTGTGAAGCATCTTAGTCAGAGTTCTGCTCTGAAGAGTCTTCCAAACAACGTGTCTCTGCCAGCTGCAAAAGAGGTTTTGGGAGACCCATCAGACCACTCTTGCCTACCTAAACTCTTCTTTTGAGAGTCCAGTGCCCTCCTCTTTTAGCCTCCCCCCACCCATCCCCAAGGTTCCAGAAGGGATTGTGAAGTAGCAGCACCTAACACTGCCAAAGTTTTATAAATAGGAGATAATAAAAATCATTGTTAAAGATTTTAAGTATTTACATGTGGTAAATAAACCTTACACGAATGCAACTCATTGAGAACCTAAACTATGACTAAAGCAGCATGCACAGTATATGTTTATCAACTCATTCTCCCACTGGTGCTCCTATTTGAGTACTCTGTAAAATTTTATTTTAACTGTAGGCAAAACTGCTCTTTGAACTCCCCTGCTGTGCAGCTTTAAAGGTATGGGAGGTGCTAGTCAAATGATGTCACTGTACTTGTTTCCCAGCCATGTCTTGGGTCATGCTTCTGCTGCTCAGTGTTGCCTAGAAGTCTGAACAGCTCCTAACAGTTATAAGAGGATGGCTCCTACACCTTGAAATAATTTTAAGGTGCTCACGTAACTTGGAACTAACATTCAATATAAGAACAAACTTTTTAGATCCACTGGAGGCTTATTTAGAGCAGTTGGCTTTTATAAAATTATCAAAACTTTGCAATTGCAACTGTTTTGCTGTTACCAGAGCTTTCCTTTATATTAACTTTCGTGTCCCTTTATTCTTCCCATAATCATTTCATCTCTCATTATGCAATTAGATATGTTGCTACACATTTATTAGCAAACTTACTGTCAGACTAGTAGTAATGCTCTAATTTACACTTCCCAAAGCATGGAAATTCCTGTGTAGGAATGAAGGCTCCCTTCTTTTCCCTCCTCCACCTATCCTGAGGTGCTTGTGCAGTGAGAAGTATTGCAGGAGACTGAGATGTGTGAGTGATAAGTGCTCTACATTTGTAACACCTGGGCATGATCAGGCATGTTAGAGATGATGTATGAGGCTTGAGTGTGAGTTTTCTAAATTTGTGTTGGCTGAAACTTTTCCCCCTGAATCTCCTTGGGGTTCTCTGCTAAGTCTGATCACATCCCCCAACCTAAGAGAGAGCAATTGAAACCTTTCCCCACGGCTCCTTCTAAGAGCACTGGTACTACTGGCTGGAAGACTGAAGTCTTCTGGTGCAGTCGTTCTATCCAGGAGTTTCCTAATTGTGTCTGCAGATGAGTATTTGGAATCAGCAGCAGCTCACACCAGAAACACCTTAATCCTTGCATCATCTGAGGACCAATTGAGAACCTCTCAGGAGTGCTTAATTTTACATAACACACCATGTAAATTAAGTCCAAAAGGCACTTAAAATGTAACCCTTTCTTCCATTTGTGGAAGCTCGAAGCCATAATGCCTCTTAAGGATTTTAATCCATTGGACAGTAATGTGTTTGGGCTTCAGTGATGTCAGCTGTCTGTCACTGTGCGTTAGGGACAGTTAATGAATGGGTTAATGATGGGAATAGTGTTGAAAGACCAGGGAGTCATGAATGTGTGTCTGTGGTACTGCCTTAGGAGGACAACCCCCAAACAGTGAGAAACACCTCTAGGGTTGTGTGTTCAGGAAAACCCATCGGGGTGCGATGCTCAGGTATATTGTGCACACTCCTCATGTAAAAGTGCTTGCTAAAAACCCTTTCCATTCCTCACATTACCATATTGGAGCAGTAGTCCTCTCTCTCAGCAGCTTGGAATGCCTCTTGTATATATGATCTGCAAAATTTGTTCCTTGAAATCAAAAATCAGCATTTTGTCTCAAAGCTTTTAATGTTACAATATTTGCTGTGTAACATTTTGCTCAAAAATGTTTATTTTTTATTTATCTGACAAAATATAGGGTTTTTTTTTACATTAGGGAACTTAAATCAGGGGAAAAAAATGCTGCTGAACAAATTCTGTAGTTCCTAATATTAAGCTAATTCTTAAAATGTTGACTTAAATACTATATTGAATTAATTAAAATAAAATAAAAGCCCTATCTCTGTGGGCAGCATCCTAACATTTAATGTTTTATTGAGTAGATCCTGGGGATCATTTAGGAGTTTTACATGTGCTAAAAAGAAATGAAACCCAGAAGACCTGAGTGCTGTGCATTGCTGTAACACCCCTGGAACGTGGCTAACGCCCAATTACTGCATGCTTAGACTTGGATGGGAATTACAATTGAGCTGTAAAATATTTTGACAGTTTCCAACTGTTGTGTGGTTATTAGCAGGCATCATAAGAGAATGAAATACAGTGATTTGATTTGGTTTGTATCGCGATCTGCTTAAACAAGGACTTTCAACATAAACATGTAGTGTAAAGTGTTAATCAGAGGCAGTATTTAATTATGGCCAGCTTTTCTTGAGTTCTGCAGGAGAGAATTCCTCTCTCCCAAAGATTTTGATTTCTTAAATGAGACTTGCCATACCTTTCTGCTTCAGCTTTTCATTTACAAGCTTTTACTTGTTGAGTGCTAAAAGCATAACCACACCAAATTTAATTTGTCGCATGAAAATTATGTGTGTATTTTTCAAGAGGATAGATTTGCCAGCATTGAAGATAGAAAAGCTTGTGTTAATTACATATTATAAAACAAAAAGGATATTTTCATTTAACAGGTATTTCTCCTTTTAGCTGAACAAGTTCTAGCAATTAGCAAATTTGGATAGTGTAAGAATTCCTGGAAAAATATATGTTAAGCCAAGTGGCACTTGAATTGCTGTTACTTTTACATGTATTTTTATTTTTAAATGAAACTAATAAAGCAAAAATATTCAAACTGCATGCAAATGAAACTCCAGATTGTGCCAGTCTTGTTATGTTCATTAAGCTATTGAATCCTTGAGTAATGGCTGTTATTCCACGGGGGCTATTCACAGAATAAGGTACTATTCAGAGAGGTAAAGATAACAATCTGCCTTCACACTGCTTAAATAATGCTCATTCTGTTGGGCAACTAAAACAAGAATATTCAAGCCTGCCATTCCATAATTTTTCACTTGCTTTTATTTAGCAATGCTTTTTTGTTTTCTCTGTTGTTTATGAATGGTGCTTGTGAGTGAAGCATTCTCTTTCTGGTGGAGAAGACTTTTTGAAGTGTTATCTTTTTTTTTCTTTAAAAAAACAACCCTCTAAGGTAATTTTTGTTTCCCAATTCAGTCTATTTGTGACATCTGTACTCTGACTGAGTCCAGCTGACTTGCTTACCAGTGTTGCTTACATCTTGCAGTTTGCCTAAATACCTGATTTCACCCCACTGCAGTCAGGTGGGGTTTTTTTCTGAGTCTTCTCCTGGGTTTGGCCTTGAACTGTTTTGCAGATGGAAAAACTTTTCCAATATATCCTAGATTTTAAAGTGGCTTTGTGACTTTCTGTGGAGGTGTGCTGAGTGGGAGAGAGCCTTCCTCTCTGGTAGGACTCATGAGGAGCAGTTGGAGTGGTGGGGTTACACTTCTTCAATAGCCAGTCTCCTAAATGACTAATAGAGAAAAGACACACTCTGTGCAGCTATTCATTTGGAGAGTTGTTAGTGTTTTTTGAACTTTCTGGGTATTCAGTTAGCTATTTGCCAGGAAAAAACCCAAAATACACAGTGCTCTGCAAGGAGATCTGATTAACATGGGGGCAGTTGGTGCAGGAGTTGCTTATGAGACAAACAGTATCAGCACCTCCATGCTAGGATTGATTTTTAAAATGAGAAGTGGCAGTTTTTTGGTGGGTGATGTGAGAGACCAGTGTGAAGTGGTGGTAACTGGGGGGTTTCCATCTTGCTTCCCCTGCTGCCAGGGTGTAGAGGGAAGCTCTGCCTGACTCCTGCTCGCTGGTGGCAGCAACCTGTGCAAGCTGTGTCCTTCCCTGTAGGCTCCGGAGTGAAGCAACACAGAGAAGTTGCATCTGGAACACTTGGTCTGTCTACTTGCCCAAAGGCCAAGTTTTCCTTTACAAAACGAAAGAGTTCTGCAACCTTTTGTTAAAGACCTCCAATAATGAGGCATCCCTGGCTTTCCCAAGTCTTGAGTGCTTCATTATACTGTATTTTAGCTTGCTCCTCCTGGTGTCTGACCTGTTGCAATTAAAGCCTGTAACTTCATCTTGGTAAACGTTGACATGGGGGTCAAAGGGTTTTCTTTTTTCTTTAGAATTTTATATGCTTGAAGACTTACCGTGTTACTTTCCTTTATAATTTTTGCGTAAGAATAATGACCTAAATTTGCTCCAGCTTTCTTCATGCCTTTTTTTATTCTCCCCCCCCCCGCCCCCCCGCCCATTTCTGGGCTCATTTTCCTTACACTCTGCATCAGGAAAAACTGAACATAGAATTTTGTTGTGGTTTTGTTGATGCTGAGTGGAGTGGGAGAGGCAGTATGTGTCCTGCAAGCTTTGTTCCTGTCTGTACATCTCAGTATGATGTTTGTCCTTTTCACAACAACCTGATGATATTGACTTTATGTTCAGCTTGAATAGACTGTTTCCCCCACATGCTTTTGTGAAGAACTTTTACCTAACCAGTTCTTCCTCATCCTGCATTTATGTAAATTACTCCCTCCTATGTTTTACTTGTACCTATTGAATTCCATACTGTTTCCTTCAGACCTTTTCTCCTTTTTATGTGGAGTTCTTCAGTGCATTTGATGTCCATCCCAGCTTCTTGTCTAGTGTGTTGTCCACCTTCCTAATTCAGACTTTCACTGAACCCAAGAAATACTCTTGCAGGACTCCTTTTAATGCATAATTCCAGGAATCATTTTAAACCAGTCTTGAATACAGTTTTCCAGCCTGTTTTGCACCTATGTGAGTCTCAATAAGGCTCTGTTTTCCGTGCTTCCTTATGAGAACATCTTGAGAGACAATTAAAAGAGCTCAGGTACTTTCATAATCTGTTATCTGATCCTTCTGCTGTCCCCTGCCTGTTTCCCTCTTAGAGAAGGAACTTGGTCTGATAGTCATGATTTGTTGTGACAAATTAATGTTTATTGCTCATCTTCTTTTAGCTTTCATATGCTGAGAAGTACCTTCATTATTTGTTCCACCTCTTTTTCATTAGCTTGTCTGCATTCTTCCGATTTGTCTTTTTCTTATGCATTTAAAGACTGGAAGGAAATACAGACTTTTCCTGCTCTTCTAATATCTCCCCTATGTTCAGATTTTCAGACTGACCATTCATTTCAGGTACTGTTTCGTATTGGTTTTTCCAGGACCCTGGGATTGCATTAAATGCGTTCAGCTGATCTGAAAGCATCTGGCTTATCTAAGCTCTTTCCACACAGGGCTGAAATTTGACCTTTTTTATGTCTGTATGAGTAATGCTTGTCTCCAACTTGCATCTGACTTGGAGAATAAAGACAGATGAAGGAAAAAGAAAGGTATATAATTTCAGGTGTTTCCTCATCATCTATGGGCAGCTTCTCCTTACCACTGAGGGATGAAGCAATATTTGTATTAATCTTCATTTTGTGATTGTTTGTTTACACAAGTCACCTTCTGATGCAGTGGTTTATCAAGGCAAAAACTTGTTTCCATTAAATTCTCATTTATCTCTAGTTGTCCTAAGGAGCTTTATCCATCTTTATGCCCAGAGTAAGCTCATGGACACCAGCATCTCATGCAGGATTGTAGAATATACTGATTTTTTTTTCTGCTGTCAGCCAAGAGGTTTATTATGGCCTTCAGAGATACTGTGTCATCAATACCAGACTTAAAAATACTGAGTGCTCTAAGCTCCCCCAAACATAGAGATTGTTTTCCTTTGTTAGTGCAATACCTGCACAAATCTGGCATCTGTGTTCTGTTCTCAAGTATTTGAAACAAAGATTTCTCATGGGCAAAGCCTAATGCTTCCATAAATCTGCCTGTGGTAGTGCCTTAATATATATGATGCAGTAGATTTACAAGATAGGTAACTATAAAGTTTTGTGGAGCAATGTCACCTTAATGATTCAACATCAGAAGGTTGCCTGAAAAAATTATGCCTGTTGAAATGTTCAGAAGAGTGGGATAATGACTTGTGTTTATTTAATGGCTCTGTCAAGAGAAATTCCTGCAAAAGCAACAAGAGTTCACTGTTTTTAGGAAGAATTGGCAGTGCCTCTCATTTTTAGTTTGCCTTGTGCTTTCTTTTAGAAGAGATTCTTGTGACCTTTTCTGACAAGCTCTAACACTTCCATTGTTTGCTGCAGGCCTTTGAAATGTGGCAGAGATAGCCTTGGGCCCAGGGAGGTGTGTTCTGCTAGTTCAGTTCACATTTAACAAAGTTAAAAGCTTTGAAAATTGCTATTCCTCATCTGTGGTTTAAGTTGCTTAATTCTGGCAACCTGCCCAAACCCCTGAACGTTCCCATCGTGGCAGAGAGCCAGGGATTGTGAACCAGCAGCATCCTGGTAGCTCATCTGGGCTTCCAGCACAGATTACATGAGAGCAGAGACTTCAGCCCACATGGCACCGGGGCAACTGGAGAAAGGAAGGTGGACACAAGGAAACTGCCTGTCTTCTGAGAGCAGAAAAATGAGGCCCCATCCCTGCATGTGATCTGCTCATACTGTTACATTACAAATATGTGTAATCATCAGAGACTGAGCGCCGCGTTCGCTTCTGCTTAATGGTATGAATTATAAACCTTTCTTGTTTTTTTTAATTGAAAACATGCCGTTCAAGACAAAGATTAGGTGACCTCAGGGAAGAGAAGACAAGTGAGCCTCGGCCAATCCCTTTATAATGGTTGAATCTGAGAAGGAGCTCTCTGTAACTTTTTTCCTGGCCGTACTGACCATCAGGTGAAATTACTTGCACATAAGTAGCCAGTTCATTATGTTGTCTCAGATTTGTTTCTCCTTTACCAGCTCGTTAACATCATCTTCTCTTTGCCATTAGCTAATAAATTTAGGGCTTCCCAGCCTGGTGAGGTGGCTGCCCTCACTCCTGTGCCATGCTGTTCTTCTCTACTAAGAGCATCCACAGGGGAAGGTACTCATCTTGAAATAAATAGTCTGTCTTGCTCTTAATTGATTGCCATGAGCAAGACACACTTGGGTCCTGTTGCCCAAGCGAGGCAATTGTCCAGTAGTAGATGTGTCGTGGCTTTTGGTTCTGAAGGTTTAGTTTAATTCTGAATCCTTGGCTTCTTTTATCCTTTTAATCCCCAACAATGAAAACCAACCCAAAACCCTAAAAGACTCTGCTAAGAAAATGTTACTTCATTACCGGACAAAGTAAAAGGCAAAGGGAGGCTGTCAGATAATTACAAACTTTACAAAATAAAGTATTTAGCAGTAGCCTCTGTTACTGCAGTCTCTCCCATCTCTATGCACTGTGTGCCTGTAGGTTATTTGCACATGCACATTTCAATTGTATGACCACACACCATAATTTCCTACCCGACCACTTCCTCAGTGCTCAGAGTAAAAGTAAGCAGAGGCAGTTGTCTGCAGGGCTGCTTTCCTTTCTTTTGCCAGGCATAGTTCAGAAAAGCTCTTTCCAGACTCATGGCCATCAAAATGTGTAACAGGCAACTGAGAACCCTTTAGCATGAAATAATCTGCCCTACTTGACCAGCAGCTAACTTGAGGTGTGTCCTGAGGATTTCACCTTCCTCTTCGCCTTGCCAGGTTCAAACATGAGAGCTCAGGCAGATGTCTGAACGTTAAGGTTGTGATTGAACATGGACTGGTTTGGTTGTGCCAAAATTAAACCTGTAAAAAGATAGGCAATTAAAAGCTTATGCCTAAGGTTTTTAAGATAGAATTTTATGTTTTATTGCCTATCCACATTAGCTGTAGGCACAATCAGAAGAGTGAGGAAGGCAGAGTTTTAAGATGTCTGGTGCTGATGAAACCTGGAGGTTGCCTAAATAACTGGTTATTAGTCACACACAGGAAATAAATTCCGTGAATCTGTAATGTGTGCCCAGCAGCTGAATTTTCATATCTCCTTCATTTTTAGGGACAGTAGGAACTAGGGACATTTTGTGTAACACCATGCCAAAGCAAACAGAGAGCACAAAATTCGTGTACTCCTAAAGTGATGTGTTTGTCATTCAGAGTAACAGGACAGCAGAACTCCTAACATTTTTTTCTAGGAAATGTGTATTTTCTAATATATGGATGCTCTTCCCTTACTAAAGGCAATGCCACTTGTATGTTGTTGTGTCACTGAAGCCATCATAACGTTATGGTGACCTTGCTATGTAAAAAAATAACTAACTAGCCTAAGCAAAGAACATCTCAGCACAGCTGAGTCGCTAGGATGTTTTTTCCATTTTAGGAATAAAACAGAAAGCAGTTTTATTCTATCTTTGCACTCTTCCCGTATTGTATTTGAAATTTGATATCCCTGTTACTAGTAAAAATCATCTTTTGTCTAGGCCCAGACTGTTCCACAACTCAGGATAAACAAAACTGAATGCATGTGGGACATGTACAGACCTTGCCAAAGCCATAAATTCTATTAAATGAGACATATTCAAATTTTAATACTCACAGGCTCCTGTGGGTGGAGTCCTGTGGTGTTTAAAATATCATCTCAATGATACCAAATGATCTATTTGATTGAAATGTATTTGGTGTCTTGTTCCTTTTGCACCTTATCCAGCCTTTCAGACTGCTCCGTTCAGCTGAGTTTCCTAAACCTTTTCTGCATCCAGCCACATGCTGCACATTTTCACTCACCCACTCGTGCCTTACTTTCATTTATCTTATCTTGCATTTTAATGGTTTCACAATTTCCAGCAAGCCTCGATAGGAGTAAGGGAAAATCCCTTTTGTTCTGCTCAGTCAAAGAAGTAAGAGACTAATGTCTTACTTGCTTCTTGAGGAAAAAACCTGTTTGTTCATTGTTTGTAGGTCGTCCCTATTCTGACTTTCAGGTCTCAGTCTCAACTTCCTCTCCTCCTGCAGTTAATTACCAGTGCTGGGTTGTTCTATCATCTCCTTTCCTCTTTGGGGAGTTGTGTTCATTAATATAAAACTCAAACCACGTAAGTCTTCCACCTAGATCACATACATTTTTTTTTCCTTCTCAGCATCTTTCCCTTCCAGCCTTCAGTGCTGCCTCCTGCTTTCTTTAAACTCGGTGCATCCTGTCTGCAAGCCCTTGAGTAGCTCAGAGCCCCTATGGTCTTCATTCTGGCTGCTCTGTGTGTCTCACATGAGGTCTTGGTCCATTGCCCCATGTTCCCATCAAGAATTTCAGTCTTGATTTCCTTCTCCTGAGTGCTGGCCTGTGTGTCAGAGATGCAGCTCTCTCTGTGAACCATCAGTGTGCCTGCTGCTGTGTTCCTGAGAGCAGCAAAACAACTCTTGAAATATTTTCAAGTGTAGGGATGCAGACTCATATTTAAAGCTGTTGTCCTCCTGTTAACGTAGAGAAATGGTCTGATGGGATAATCTCCCAAGAGGCAGAATGCATACGCTATAAACCACATTAACTGAGCTTCCAGAACAAGTAAAAGAAGAATAGAGACTTCAGTGCTTTTGTTGAGTGTGAAACAAAGATACCCTGAAGCTGGTGCTGACTCCAGCTGATAAATCCATCCCCATGATGCTGCATTTAGATCAGAGCTGAGCATGTGAGGGACCAGCTCTGGATCCTCTGCACGTCCCATGGGGTTATTTCACAGCTGGGTAAAAGTCAGTTGTGTTGGATTCCATAACTGTTGAGTGAGCAGGTCTAGCAATCTGGTGTGGATCTCTCATGCCTTTTAGAGGCATTTCCAACCAAGTTCTGGGTTTTGAATTCAAAAAGGCAAGTCATGGCTGCCGTGTCATTTGGAACAGTTGTGTAGTCAGAGCTTAATAGAATGATATGAGAAAGAGTTCATTACATTTTCATTCATCTGAGTAGTTCCTGCCTATCTTACAGAGCAAATAAATGCTAGAAATAGGCACTTGATAGTAACTGTGTTTGTACCAAACCAGTAATTAACATGTATAATGTACAATATTGAAAGGAAGTGTTTTTCATAAGGATGTTTCACAGAAAAAAAAGTCACAATTAACATTTGTTAACACGTCTGAAGGCATGTCAAGTGCTCACACAAAGTTCTGCCTTTAGTCATGTATTTCCAATGTGTCTTGAGTGAAATGCTTTTATCATATATTAAATAACAAAAGCTTTGACTGGAGTGGTGATTAGGAGCATAACATTGTCATAGTATTAACTTCACCTTTTTCCAAAAGAACTTGGACTACTAAGTGTGCAAAGAAAACCTTATGTAACTTCTGCTTTATCTGCTAAGAGAAGAGAAAATTGTGTAAGTACATCCTAAATCTTGCATATTCTGGATAAAATACTTTTAGAAAATCTAACATAAATGGAAAATCTAACAAACATGGAAAAAAGCTCCAGCTTAAGTATAGATTTTGGAGGAATTTTAATCCAGCTGTGAAAAAATTGATACTTTTTAAATAAAATGTGAAATTCTGCTAAATTTAATTGTTTAAATTGCTTTGGCTTTCAGTTTATTAGATGAGTAATTAAGACATTTGAATGATAATATTGCATAAGGTGATTTCAGAGTTAACCAGAAAGCATTTAGGTGGTGACTGGAACATTTCAAATGTTTGTAGAGAATTTCAGCAACAAGTATTAAGACACTATCGTTAACATTTAATGTATCTGGTAAGTAATGCTCTATGATTTGAAGAAGTAACTTTGGCCTTTAAAAATTTGTTAAAATATCATCTTTCCACAACTTGATAGAGCTATTTTTTTAATTATTGCCTCTCAGCAGTGTTATTTTCATAAATGCATTTTATAATAGCAAATATATTTTAAGTAATGTAGTACCTTAAATTTTAGGTCAATGGGTTTTGCTTCAAGTCGTGAAAAAAACCAGGAGAAAAACATCATCATAGTTACTTCGCTCTGAATCTGGAGTAGTTCCTATGCAATATTTGTTTATCTGATTAGATCTAGTGGATGGTAAAGAAAGTTTATAATTTGTTGCTGCTTTTCCTTCCCTCTTTTATGTATCCCCGTTTAGCTCTTAATTCAGTGTATTTAGACATATGTGTCTCATTGTTAGTGGATTTGTTCATGCTGACTTGAATCATTGATAAGACTAAAAAAAGTAAGCAATTTTTAGCAAGTTATTTTATACGTCTGATGTAGCATTAAAAAAAAGGTCTCAGCAAGGTATACATTTCGCACTTCCTAAATGAGTTAGCAGTGCTTCTATCTGAATAGGAGGTAATGTGTTTATAAAACAACTTTTTAGGGCTGATTGTGGCAGTAAATGAAAAATTCCTCCCCTGGTTCTGTATGTTTTTTCCCTCCCCGAAGCAGCGAAGACAAACCAGTCGACAGTGCTAATTGCTGAGCACTGACAGCCTTCAGTCAAGGGGGGGCATCGTTGGTCTTTCACAAATAGACAATAACCAATAAATCCGTTTGACCGTAAACTTAAGTGGCTGTGAGATAGTAAATTACTTGCTCTATTTATCTTAATTTGGGAACTCTCTGGATCCGAGGTATGTCAACAGCTTGTTTGTTGTGTGCATATGCTTTTCTTTGTGTTTCATTGAAAATATAAGTGAGCTCAGTTCTTTCACTGTAATTCAGATTTAGGATTTGCGTCAGTCACATTATGCTTAAGAAGTTTTTTAAGCGATGGTGTATTTCTAGGGAAATAAGTGTGTGAGCCTTGAAAACATCAGCTGCAGCCAGTAAGTTCTCTGCTGAATTTGAGGAACAGCGGATGGTCTGCCAAACCTGCCTGAAATATCCTATTTTCATTCTTAGTTCATGCCCACAAAAATGTTACTAAAAGGGTCAAAATAACCTTTTTGGAAATGGCCATTACTAGCTAACGACTCCTCTTAGAAACCACCTCCTGGTAACAACCTACATCCGAAATTCCTTTTCCATGTAGAAAAGCTCGAGCCTGGAAGAGGAGACTCTTTGGGTACGGTTGGAAGTGGCTGTTTAGAAGCCCCGTGCCATAATTGCCTTTCTGCAATTGTACAGAGGGAGCGCCAAGCCCTGCACAGTTCAGCCTGCAGGAGGGCGACATACCAGTCCTATGTCGCGACTCCGACCCCCCCGATTGTGGCTCATGGCAAACCCTGCCCCTGCTCTGCCTGGCCCTATGAGCCAGTCCCAGTGTTAGCCACCTTGAGAGGGCTTTTGGGAATGCTTTTCCATGGCTGCGCTTTGGGAAGCGCTCTCAAGGCCGTGCAGGACTGTGCTGTAAGTGTTTCAGCACGTTGTTTGCACTGGGACAATTCTTGGCCTCTTCCCCAAGAATCCTGTATATCTGCATCCTTTGGAGACAAGTGCCTAGGGCAACAACTGGAGATAATAACTTGCGATTTGTGTCTTTTGCAAGTTACAGTCATTGTAAACTGACAGCTGGGAAGGACCTAAACTCACATCAAAGGATACAGATCATCTAGTTAGGTCAATTAATGTTAATTCTCGTCTTCCATTAAATTCTTTTATCATCTTCTCTCTTTTTCTTTTCTTCTCTTTTTTTTTTCTTTTTCCCAGCCAAGCCCAATACCAAGTCCTGTTTTGGGGAGAAAGCCAAATGCCAGTCAGTCATTGCTTGTGTGGTGCAAAGAAGTTACAAAAAACTACAGAGGAGTGAAAATCACCAATTTTACTACATCGTGGAGAAATGGTTTATCCTTTTGTGCAATATTACATCACTTTAGACCAGACCTAATGTAAGTTGTGTACTCTTTGCCTGCATAAGCTAACTCTCATAGAAATATAGTGCAATTAAGTTTATGTAAAAATCAAATCCCTGTTCATTTCAGATGTTGAACTGTTTTCACCCTTTCCTTTCAAGCAGGGAGCCATCCTTTCTAAGAAACCAGGTTTATGAATGCTCAAACTTTGTGACCTCTCTGCTCTCCCTTGTTGCATAAACAATTATTTCTCTCCTCTCTGTGATTTGTTTTTCTTCTTCTTAATCTTATACAAAGAACTGACTTCAAGATGATTATGAGAATTGCGCCAGTGTTGAAATGAGATGAGAGGAATAAGCTCTTTGTACGCTGACAAGGACGGATTACCTCCTGGTAAATTTGGTTGTCAAGGCCGGCCTCTAGTCCCTGCCTTAACTTCTTTTTTAGATGGAAAGCTTCAGGCAATGAAACATGTAATCGGTGTTTATTTATTTATTTATTTATTCCTTTAATTTTCCACACTATTAGTTTTGTTGATTGAATTGCTGTGAAATTGCTAGTTACTATATGATATTATTGTATGTCAAATTTTCAGATTTAGTTTGTTTTAAAAACTGCTGCTTTTATCAAATACTGTACATACCCACTGTGCCATTTTCTCCCTCAGTGACTACAAGTCCCTGAATCCTCAAGATATTAAAGAGAACAACAAAAAGGTAAGAACTGCCAGGACAAAAAAAAAGAAAAGGACGTAGCCTCAATTTTGACTTCACTGCAGGTTTTTATTAATTTTGGGAAAGTGCGGTTGTTTCGTAAGGTCATAACTGCGGCTCACAGAAGGTATTCAGCCTCCCGTGGCTCGAATCAGATGCATTATTGACTCGAGTTTGTCAGGGGTTTAACATTCACAACAAGTTCCAGGCTGCCATTAGAGTTTAATATTTGTATGGCCTGCATTAAGTGTGAAAGCCTGGTCAGCCTTCTGTGAGCGCTGCTGATTTTTCCAATCAGCCACGTAATTTAAAGAAATTAAAAACGTAACTGCGCTCGGACTGTGGTACACAGGGCTTCTCTTGCTGGTGCTTTACCAGCCCTCTGGGAATTGGGCACAGTTGATGTTGCTTTGAGGGTGATTTTCCGTGTTTTGAAAGATGAAATTTTACACCCACTCTTGCACTGCACCAGGTGAATGGAGTGGGAGGTATATGGAACATGGGAAGTTTATGGTAAAAAGTGTTGAGGCAGTACTTTGCAAATAAACTGAAATATTAGGAGAATAGTTTATAGCCTTGTGCTGGGCAACTGTTTTGAACCATTCTTTGTAGGTGCAAAGATCTAAAAAGTTTCTCTGGAAGAAGAATTCAGTTTGAAGAATTCAGTTTGGGAATCACTGGAGACTTTTAATTTTTGCTCACTATTTTAAGCATTTTACAAGCTTCAGTTGGGCCCTAGGGACATGTTTAGAAATTAAAATTTTTATGTGAGTCATTGATAATGAAATTGTTCCTGAAGGTCATCTGAAAATTGTTCTTAAGTATCTGCCTTCTTAATGCTGGGATTTTGTTTTCATACTGCTTTGAAGAGCAGTAAATGTAACTGGGATGAAGGTATAAAATTACACTTTGAATAAATTAATCAGGTTTAATATTAGATAGCAAACATATCTACAGTCTAATATTATTTAGTTATGTGGAATTTCTGAAAGTGCTTTATTAAAATGTTGTGCATATATTTTAATGTGCCTGCACACTTATGTGTTAGCCAGGGAGTTACCTGTCTTTAATTTAGTACTTATGTATTATAAATAGTGAAATATCTCTGAGCTGCTGCTATCTAATGAGTCTCTTGGCTGTTGATATTTTTTTCATAACAATATGAGGATTTATGATGACCTAAGTGGATTATCTGTGATATCACATTATTTTCTGTGACCAGATGTTTTTGTACTTCAAGTTTTGTTGAGCGTCTGGGCTAATTAAGCCGGATTATAAAAAAGAAAGAATAGATTATTCATTAAAAATGGTAGCAATGTGATCAGTCATCTTTTTCTTTATGAAACTGTGATGGCAAACAGTGAAGTTTTTAGCCCATCTTTCTAACAGGATATAGTTCCCAGAATTGAAGAAATAATGGTTGTTGTTATTGTGCAGTTTTTCCTTTCATCACTTTGCCAGCCTCCTCCTGACAGCCACCCTGAGTATCTCAGTTGCTTCCTGCAGATTTATTTCCTGGTCTCACACAGTTCTGCCAGATAACCCCGTGTGCCCTTGGTTGGAGTGAATGCAACACTGCCAACAATGGCTGCCTGGAAATTCCATGCAGATATGTAACACATTTGACAATGATTCCTCCTAACCAATTAAAATAACATCTTTGGATGAATAGGATGATTTTCTTTGTCTGAAGCAGCTCTTTTTTTTTTTTAATGTCTCTTTTCCCCCTGCTCCCTCTCTAGAAGGCAAACCATAGATTAAAGGTTAAAGAGTATATCTTTTAGGAGTGCATGACCTTGTTTGTATTTTAATAAAAAGAAAGAAGATATCTTAAGAGACAACTATTTCAGTGCAAATACTGAGTATAATTACACATGGAAATGCAGTTACAAAAAGCACATCATTGGAGGTTCTTTATGAGACATACCATCCACTTGCAAATTTGATGCTGCCACTGATGCTGAATAAAAAAGGGTATTTACCTGTGACATTTGATCTTGGCCAATATGTCAGTGTGTTACAGAGTTGGGAAATGATTCGAATACTGCCTGTGGTGCTTGTGATGATGGATCCCAATTGATGTCTGTCAATCAGCTTGTCAGTAAATTAAAAAAAAAAAAGAAAAAATCTTCATAGAGAGATTGGTAAATAGGCTTAGTATCCTGAGTATACATGCACAAAAAAAATCCCAAACAGCTACTACATTAGTATCAGTCCAAATTGAAATACGGTTTTGGTGCACATTTCAAATTCAAGTTTCTGTCAGCAACAAAAGAGAAACCAGGATTATCTTCGAGAAAATCAGAGGCATTACTGAGATACTTTCCCTGATGGTCCAAAGAGTTGTGCTTCTGGTTAAATCTCAGCTAACTACCTATACAGCCTTCCCAACAGCACTAACCAGCTAATTTGATTTAATATGTCCATTCAATTGTTAGTAAATAATAATGAAATTAAAAATCATGGCAAATGTATTAAAATTGCAGCAGGCTGGCACTATAGTCCCTTATCAAGAACAGGATTTTTTCATATTGCTAATAACATGTCCTGCACTTTAAAAATGTAAGCTACTAAACAACACTTGGCTGGAGCTTTGAGGGGATGAAGGAATGAGAAGTAGAAGGGCACAACAGTGTGATTCTAATAATGAATTTCTGGTTTTAATTATTGTTTAGAGAAGCTTGTTTCATTTGAGAGATTATTGCGTGAGAATAGTAATACATCTTTTGGATGTTCAATTGGCGCTTTCAGTTTTTGGGATACTTTTTTTTTCCCTCCAGGTTTTTGGCATTTCTGAAAAATGCCTCAATACATTTGAACATAAATGAATGTCGTAACAAAATATTCCATTTTTAAAACAAATGCTTTAAATTACACATTTAAACAGAAGAATTCAGAATTACAGAGATAGTATTGAGTCAAAATGGAAAAAATTCCTTAACTTTAACCTGGAGTCATGTTTTTATAATAGGCGTTCCTGCTCACTTCTGCAATTTGATTCCACAAAATCATAAGCACGTATCTAATTGCATGTTTGTGAGATGCTTATTGGCCTCAGTGGGATCATGGAGGAGCAGAGTTAAACATGCAGACAAGTGAACATTTGCAAAATCAAGGCTGAGTTATGCCTCTGTTTACCAAAACGAATTTGACTTGGAAAATTTACTCTGTTACAAACTAGTTAGAAACATGAGGCATTTGTATATATGCTGGAATATCAAGAAGCTCCCAGCTTTTTTCT
This sequence comes from Campylorhamphus procurvoides, assembly GCA_013396655.1. Classification (NCBI taxonomy): domain Eukaryota; kingdom Metazoa; phylum Chordata; class Aves; order Passeriformes; family Dendrocolaptidae; genus Campylorhamphus; species Campylorhamphus procurvoides. The sequence continues at coordinate 507,217 of WBMV01005958.1, read as the reverse complement.
GTAGTGAAGGAGAATCCACCACACACAGTTGTATGGACATGTCCAGAACACACGCTTGCGATTGCTAGAGCTAATGTCTGTAAAACATTGGCATGCCAATCTGCATACTTAGTGTGTTTTAAAAGGAAAGAAGCAAAAATGTGTCTCATCCAGAATGAGAATGTGAGTGGATGGGAAATAAGTATCCAGCATCAGTGGGTAATAACTGTGTTTAATCCCAAGCATCACTGGAAGAACTGAGCAGGCAGCCAAAAGTGATTGCAGCTATACTGGGAATATCCATCATTCCAAATTCAGTCCTGCTGTAGTGTTACTTCTAAGCAAGTACCTTTCCTGACAACCCTGAAACACTGTCCCCACCTTCATTTTATAGACCCTGGGAGATACTCCTAGGATTTAGTTTTATTAGCATATAAATAAGAAATTAAGAGTATAAAAAGAGTTCAGGTCAAATCATGTCTGTGGGCTTTGGCTGCCCTGCACTGCTGTGCCTGTCCTTAGGTCCTTTCATTCCTCAGGTGGTAACTCCCACTACCTGCAGTGTGGGGTAACAAGTTATTTATGCCACTGAATCAGCAATGACCCACTTAAGCAAACAACAAATCCTGGTGTTACCTTTAGTCCACAGACAGCACAGCTGGCTTGCTACGCGTTCGTGCCCAGCCAGTTTTCTGCTGTCAAATGAGCATTCATCGTTCCTGGTACCTGCCACGGCTTCGGCTGCCCACCCAAAATCCTGCCCTGCTCTCCTTCAGCTTGCCATTCTCTGGGCTCCTCATGTCTGTTCAGTTCCACCTGTCTTGTGTCCCTCTCCTCCATACCCAGCCTGATCCTGCTCCTCCAGCTCTGTTTCCCAAGACCAGCTAAATGGCAGCTGTCCCTCTTCTGCCATCTGAGTTCATTCCATTCCCTCCCACCTCTCATTTTGCTGCTGTTCTGCTCCATCTGGAGTTCTGTATCGGCAAATACATCAGTCATGTTTGCCACTGCGACTCCTATATCTAAGCACAGCTCTGTGTTTATAAATGGCATAACAATCTCTCATAATAAGCCTTCCCAAGAAGTGATGCCACACCAAAGACCTGCAGTGATTTTGGGCCAAATCATTTTGCACGGGAAGAGCTTAAAAATAAATTATTCAAACCATTCCTATGCCTAGATAAACTCTGTGAATCATTTGTTATAGTGATATAAAATTTATTTCAACCAAAACGCTTTGGCAAGCTATACCTGAGTGCGAGGGAATGCAGAATTTCAGGAAGATAAATTCCAGCTTTTGGTAGCAGAGTTTGAAAAGTGGCTGAAACAAAAATTGCTTGACCCTCTTGTAGGGAATCACATGGCAAGGGGAAGGAAAGAGCCTCCTTTTCTCAGAGCAAGCAAAATGACCAGGCCCACAATCTGTCTCACCACTGAACATTTACCAGGATAAAAAAATTCATAATTGGTTTCTCTTTTGTGTTTTTTTTAAAATATCCTTCTAAAACTAAAGAAATTAAAAAGTGTAAAACTGGGGTTGAGTTGAAGCCAGTGATGTCCGTTATTGTTTCCCTGCGAGAGGACAATTTTATCTTAAATTTAGCATCTGCTTTTGTTCAAAATAGTGTAGAAACAACTGTGAACATCGCAAGCCCCTTCAGAAGATGGTGAAAAGGAGCTGCAGGATTCCTGGGGGAGGAGAAGCCCCCATGCTTTAACTGAGTGCATCTATGCTAACAGGAGGCCTTTTAAAGGCTTCCTTGAAACACAATATTGTCTTCCAAGGTTAATCCAGGATAGTAATATTTAATTGTAAATTGAGAAACGGCTTTAATTCTTCAAAACTAGAAAAACCTGATGCACCAAGCCCACTCACTTAAAGGGCCAGCAGTAAGAAGACAATGTGGCCTCACAGAGTGGGAGGCTTGCAACTGTTTAGCTTTTAGAAATGAAAGTGAAATGGGAATGATTTTCACATTCTCTTTCTTAACAAATTTAGCAGCAACAAATGTTTTTTAAATGCATTTGTTTGATGGATTAATGTGATTTATGCCTAGTGTCAAGCAATCTGTGGTGGTGTTCTTTTTGGCAGTCTGGACATAGTTTTTCATCAACAGAAATCACTGCAATTACATGACCAGTAGAAGGCAGAAGGTTGATCATCAGTGATAAAGCTCAAGATGGATTAGTGTTGTGTTTCTTATATCTTTGTTCCTTATCTTAAAAAGCCATCCTGAGTTGCCTTTTTTTTTTTTTCTCGTACGACTCTTGGACTTTTTTTGTTTGCTGGTTTCCTGCTACTTGAGTGAGACCCATTGAAGGTAATGGTAGGTTTTCTTAGTGCAATAAAAAGGGCTTTTAAGCTGCAGTTTCATGAACAACTGTTTACTCATGGAAGTGCTATAATTTTGAGTAACCAAAGATTTTAGTATCATATGGCATCAAAATATGTTAAAAATATTTAAAACAATGGTATTTTGTTGTCTTTGCTGGTTATATCCTCTCTGTTGGCTTTGCTATGAAGATACCCTGGGAGATAGATAGAAGTTATCAGGAAAATCTGATGAGTTGGAGGTTGGATGGTGCAACAAGAAGTAATGACTATAATGAAAGAATAATAAGTAATAGAATTGAAGCCATATTCTTCCTGTGATACTGGATGTGTTTTAGGCTTGCTAATTTTGACTGAAAATTCTACTTGCATTCTTGAAATGTTATGATATGTAAGAAACTGCCACGTTGTAACCTTTATTTTGTCTGTTTTTAAAGGCATACGACGGGTTTGCCAGTTTAGGAATATCACGATTGCTGGAACCCTCTGACATGGTTTTGTTGGCGATACCCGACAAACTGACTGTTATGACCTATCTCTATCAAATAAGGGCCCATTTCTGTGGCCAGGAACTAAACGTGGTGCAGATAGAGGAGAACAGTAGTAAAAGCACATATAAAGTGGGTAACTACGAGACGGACACAAACAGCTCTGTCGACCAGGAAAAGTTCTATGCGGAGCTGAGCGACCTGAACCGGGAGCCCGAACTGCACCCACCAGATGGGGGTTTGGCAGACTTTGCTTCTCAGGATGACTCCGTGTTTGTAAATGACAGCGGTGTTGGAGAATCCGAGAGCGAGCATCAAACTCCTGACGACCATTTAAGCCCAAGCACAGCTTCCCCTTCTTCGCGCAGGACTCGAAGCGACACGGACCCACAGAAATCCCAGCAGAGCTCTGGAAGGACTTCTGCATCTGAAGAAATTGGGAAGTGTGGCAGTACAGACACAACACAAGTGCAGCCTACGGTGGGAAGGAAGAAATTGCTGATAACTGACACTTTAGACTTCAGTGACTTAGCACATGTCAGTGATCAAAAAGAGGATATGTCTCCCACAGTTGCTTGTGAAGATAACAACAAGAAGAGACACCAGAGCTTAGACAGTACCCCTGGTTTCTCAGAGCAAGAAAAGCTGGCATGTATAGGATCCACAGAGAGCACAAGAGCAGATCCCAGTTCACCTGTCACAAAACCGAGTTTATCTCCTACATCTAAGCCTGGATACTCCTATAGTATGGATACAGATCTTGCAAAGAAACCACACGCTTCTCCAAGGCAAACAGAGTCTGATTCTGACAGTGATGCCAGAACAGCTTTAAATCATGCAGATCAAACTGCAAAAACAGCCCAGGTAAGGAATTTATGCCTGTGAGTTGGATGGAGATGGTGTTCAAGTTCTTTCTCTGTGAGTGTGATTTGCACAATATCTTCAACATGAATGGTGAGGTGAGCGGTGTATTTTTATTGTTGGGCAATAAATATTTTGCCTAAAAAGTAGGTGGTGCTGAAAAACAGTCATTACATGAAAAAATTAATTTATAGAAATATAAATTATTAATCTAAATATATATTTAGAAATATAAATTATTAATCTTCCCAGTCTTTCTCCAGTTAAAGGAAATTGTGTTCTCAACTATCTGGAAAATGTCTCCAAAACTTTTGCCACTGATTGTGGCACAAACGTTTGTTCTCAGTTTTGCCTCCTGAAGCAAAAACTGGAAAAAGACATCAGTTCATTAAAAAATGTAAAGCTTTGAGTACCTTCAAATTTACCAAAGATATTTGAAAGTCTTGTTTGAGAAACCACAGAGCCTCTTGACTATCCCACGCTGGTGGGATACAAACTCTAGTCCATTAAATTATGCTGTCCATGGAGTGGCCTAAAGGGCGTTACTTCACCACATCATTTTCCTTTCTAGAAAGATAAAAGTATATGCCCACCTACCTTGCAGAATGACGGTTGAATATTATATACATATGCTGAGTATTATCAATAAATCATATAATCACAAAAATATGTAAAATATGTTACCAATTCTGTTTACAAAAATGCCAGAGCAGCCTTATAATTTTACCTCCGTGAAGAGCTTTTTTCAGTTTTGGCTTTGTGCCAGTCTTTTGGTGTGTTTGCTTCAAATATTTTTATGGGGGTTTTTTTGAGTAAGCACCATAAAGATTCATTTTATTGCAAGAGAAGCAGTGCATGGATGGGTGATAATGGCCAAATATTAGTTCCATAGCCAGCTAATTTCTTTCCTTTAATCATTGAAGTCTCATGAAGTTGCTCTTCATCATCATCATTATCTTTGTGTACTGGATGAGAAAGGAACAGCTTGGCCCACATAGAATAAAAAGGCAGGAGGAGATGGAATTTGTTCTCTATGAAGTTTTTCAGGGACAAGGGTGTAACAGGCCAAGAAAAAGCAAGAGTTGACTTTAAAAACAGTTCTTTATTGTTAATCATCAGTGCATGGGCACATGGTAGTAAAATCTCAGGTGCGAGGCTCACTCTTAACCTTGAACACTCAGTTGTTGGTTGCAGTCAACCATCTCCATTCCCAGGTGGTTGTTGCAGGAGCACAGCAGGCAGCACCTGTCCCATCTCTGGCTCCTGGAATGGCCCAGAGATGCATTTTCCCAGACTTCACAGCTGACCTTGACCAAGAAGGCAGCCCTTGGGAATGTGTATATCTGGGAGCTGCTCATGTTCTCACGTTGCCTGTGCAGAACCCCCTTTTGTTGTTTCTGCTATGCAGATACACTCGGTCCTGTGTATGAAGAAGGGACATTCTTGTGGATATTCATAAATTAAGTAGAAGCAGGTATTTTTGCAGGGTTTTTTGCCTTGTACCCAGCCTCTTTGTGTTCAGTTTAAGTTATGAATGAGCGATGCCCATGTAAGTAGCCAACAGCATTATATTTGCATACATATTAAAGTAAATAAGTAAACACATAGTATGTTTGACATAGCTTCTATGAAACCAATTGGGTTTTTTCCACAATTGCAGTTTAAGGGCATTAAATGTTGGTAGAAATTAAGAGGAAGGGAGAGAACTCCTATTTACATTATAAAGGCCTAAGACTTTTTTTTTTACATTTTGATCATCTTTTCATTTCTATAGAATGCTCTGTCACCTCATGAAGATGTAATTCATGTGCCTCCTGACCTTTATTATATAGGAAGGCTACTGGCTATTAACTACTGTATAAACGTTCAGTCCCCCGAGGCTGCCTTGCTGTTAATTATATTTCTTTATTTTTAAGCAACGTATGTTGTCAAGACAGGAAGAACTTAAAGAACGAGCAAGAGTTCTGCTTGAGCAAGCAAGAAGAGATGCAGCATTAAAGGCAGGGAATAAGCAACTAAGCAATACGCTCATCCCAGCCCGCAATAAGCAGCTGAACGATGTAAGAAATACTGGCCAGTATTGCAGTTTGCAGAGTTAAAATTCGTTGTATGTGCTTGGGGAGGGGGGGCATGTCCTTGCTAAATATTTCTTCTCCACCTTGAATTGCTCTGATGTCTTGTGTGTCCTTCATTCACCTTTAAAGCCTGTTTCTCCTAATTTTGTGGCCAGTGGAAAGGTGCCTCCGACCTCCCTGGAAGCAGAAGTACCTTCTTTGATCGGCACTGCAGTTTTTAATGGGTTGAAAACTGCAAGTTACTTGTTAAATGGTAGCAATTTGTGCTATTTTTGATTACTTCTCTTTTTTTCAGTTAATGTAAATGGTTTCCCCAAGCCTCTGATGTCAGCTCCTTGCTGCTTTTTGAGTGTTGTTGCTGTGACTGAAGCTGCTTGTGTCAGTCTTTTGGAAGAGTTAGTTGGTGGAACAATTCCTGTTTATCACCAAAGTTGATTATGTTGGTGAGAGGGGAAAGTGGAGCTGGGGAATGAGCTCCAGTGTTGAAGCAGCTGTGGTTGCATCTCCAGTGGCCTCCATGGTGACCTGGAAGGATCCATACTCTCTGGAGATGCAAGCTAATTAATTTTTATGCAAACCTTTGCAATATGGGTTTTGTGATTCTAACTGTTGTGCACTAGAGACTGTCCTGGCAACTGAGAATGCAAATGTAGCTGAAAAATAACGATAGAGAAAGGCTTGAATCTTCACAGATTGCCATCTTTCAGAGCTGGGTCCTGAGGGGCAGGTTCTGCTCTTTACATAAGTGGGATGATACAATCAAAAAATGACGATGGTGATTTACATGTCTCCTTTCATTTTCTCAACTCTCTTGGATCCGTGCTGGACTTTTTTTCTTTCCTTAGAAATTCCTCTCCCCACACTGATGCTTCATTTTACTTTGAAACGTATTCATATAAGCAGACAAGTGTTGTTTGTATCATGATATAGAGACATTTTATGTAGCATTTTATTTTTTTCCTAGATAAGTATATTTTTGTATAAATTTCACTTTAGACTTTTTTTTTAAATTAGCTTTTCATAAAGAAAATGGGGTTAGAGGAGAGTTACTATAGGCAACTACTCAGGCAGAAACAGCTGTAATTAAAATTGCCTAACAATTTTTATTACAAGCTCCTATTTTCATAGGGTTTACAACTTTGCTAGTATTTCATTGTTTGAGCTGAAGTTTTCCCTGTCAGCTCCTCTGCCTCAGGGTAATATTTTTAAATTTTTCTTACTTAAAACCTGTTCAGCCATTTCTCTGTATTAGGTTGGATGAAGCATTGTTTTATCCATGTTAAAAAATTGCTAAAATTTGGGAAGAAGGTTCCATCCCCTTGAAAAACCTGTTCAAACCTAAGGAAGTTGTGTTAATAGCACAATCTTGTCAGAGAGCCTCGAAGTTCAGAAAAGTTCATATCAGCAAGAGCATCTTTTACTGGTGCTCTCTTAAGGCTGGGGGCCATTCTGATGCAGATTATCATTTTGGAAAGTAAAACTTTCTCTTTTAGACTCCAACTCCTACCAATGAAATCCAGACAGGAGTAAAAGGAGCTGCCCCACTGGCATACAGAGTAGAGAGATGCCCTGGATATATGGCAATGTGAGGTTAGACAGAAATGAAGACTCTGTCTAGGTCATGAAAAGCAGCTGAAGGACAGGTGATAGTGACAGGGTTTTCAGGGTGAGAGTGAGGTTTGTATAGGTTCAGGCAGCCAGATTACCCATGGGACCTTACGTCATTTGTTACAGAAGCTGAAAAATTAATTAGAAGCCTGCAGGAAGGGGAAGGGCAGTCTTTTAGGGCAGCTTTAGCAGAGCCAAAGTTTCTTGCTGCCTCCATCAGAAGCTCAAGTTGAATTGTGCTGGCACAAATGGTCCTGGCCCATGTGAAACCCTGTGCACTCTGAGCAAACTGTAATGGGCACTCTTGACTTGAGCTGATTGTCACGTTAGAATGAGAAAAGCTCCTCAGCTCAGAAGTGAGTTTGGGAAATGTGATTTGGAAACTCTTAGATATGATAGTAAAGAGTGCCACAAAAATGCTCTGGAATAAATCGATAGTTCTGTGTTCACAGAAAAGTTTCAGTAGTGTAGTTGGAAAAGGGTGTATGGCAGACAGTGAATGAGGAGGGTGAAGTGAGCTGCTGAACAGCTGTTTATTCACTGAACATGGTCAGTCATGGCTGCTGAAAAAGACAAGTATCCTGTAGGGGAAAAAATGTATGAGTTATGCAGTTCAAGACTATATGCAGTGAGAACCAATGCAAGGTTATACAGCTGCTGTGATATCAACACCTCCTAACTTTTGAGTGCTTGACTTCCCAAGCTCAACATTCTCCTAAGGCATTTCAGTGGGAGACATGAATTGTGAAAGGGGAGTGTGTTTAATGGAGGCTGGTACAGTGTTCATATTTCACATATAAAGCTGTATATAACATATACATGTGTTATATACATATCTGTACATGTCTGTATTCTGAATGCAGATGCATGTGTGCATCAACATATATAGGTATAGGATAAAATACATTGATTTCTGTTCTACTTTAACATATTTGGTCTTCACAGAGACAGGGCCTTTTGATGTAGTTATGGCAGTTTTCTACAGGTCATTGCTTATTTGATTGTTAACATTTAGCACAGACTTATTTCTATTCATGGTTTTTTGGTCGTTAAGGTTAATAAGAAGAACTTTGACTCAAAGCAGTGTTGTATGTGTCAGTGTGCTGTAATGTGTAGTAGTGTGTTATCCAAATGAGAGTTATGATAATGAGAATCACCATTTAGTAGTGGAAATTGGACTAGGCTCATTTTCGGGATGGATTGAGATTCAAAAGAAAACGGTTTAAAACAGGAAGATCTAATTTTAAATAAGAAAACTTTGAAGAGATAGCCCAGGGGCAGTACTTTTGAAAGTAACTCTTGAAGTTTGCAATTGCACCTTTTTTGATCCCTCTCACAAAAAGAGCTTGAAGCATCCTAGTCTTCCAGAATGTGCTCTGAACGTCAGTCACCCCAGCTAAGTGAAGCCTGCAGTCTCATTAGTGACTTCTTGAAAAATCTCATCTCACAGGCCTTGTTGTTACCACTTTACATTTGGCATGTGGCATGAGGGAGCCAAGTGAGAACAGAGTGCATGGGGAGGACAGGCTGTATCACCCTCAAGGTCAGCAACAGGGAGGAAATGTCCAAGTCTGTTCCATGGCCATAAATACAGGTTACTTGGTGTGTGCTCACCTGATTTATTTTGGTAAAACTCCATTTTGACGAAACCAGTGTAGGCACAGAGCAAACACCGTAGACCTTCTTCTGCCTAAGCCTTACCCTTCCTCTGTAGGCCAATATTGTGGGCGCTTTTTAGTAGTCATGTCCTCTGAGCTTGCTTTTCTTTTTTCTTTTCTTTTTCTTTTTCTTTTTTTTTTTAATTTCTGTTGCCTCTTTTTGACCCCTAATTGGCCTCTCATGAAGTACTGGCTGTTCATGTCCGTTCTCTTGGCCATTTGCCCCTCTTCAGTCTTCTCTCTTGCTGTAATGTTCTTCCATCTTCTCATGTCTGTGCTCTGGGGTTAGAACTGTGTCAGTATTAGCACTTGTCTTAGTTTTTTTAATTTTTTAACTCAGAAGTTGATGAAGTTCTGGGAACAAAATAATAAGGCCCTGAATTTGCTTGTCTACCTGCTAACTGAATCCCCTTTCCCTCTGAATCCTGTTTCACATTGCATCTCAAGCTGTATCCTCTCTCCCTTCTTTAGTTTACGTCTTCTTGTTCCTTCCTGTCCTTCAAACCATCTGTCTGCCCTGGCCATGTCAGCTCCCTTTCTTCTCCTTTCAACTTTTCCTTCTTAATACCCTCTGTCCTTACTCTTTCTTCCCTTAGACATTTTCCCTATGTGCCATCTGCCCTGTCTTTCATTTCTGTTCAATACACTTGATTTAGTCCTGTCTTTCTCTGCTTGCTTCCTCTATTTGTATTTTTATTAGCCCAATTTCTCCCCTTTTTTCCCCTCCTTGCAGCAAGGGAGAAGTTTTTCTTCATTTTATGTCTGTTTACTTGGTGCTTCTCAGGAGCCTTCAATCTGCAAGCTGTATGCATGCGGAGTGTTTGTGGAGGTATGTAGGCAGGTATTTGAAGTCTAAGAAGAGCCCACATTGATCAGAGCCTCCTTGAAATCGTGCTCATGGTTTGGGAGGATCATAGCTGTGTCATTAAAATTGATGCAGCCCTTTGGAGGCTGGAAGAATTAGCTTAAGAGCTCTGTGAACAGAGTTACTGATCCCCTCATGGATCCCTTTCTCTATGGTAGATTTATAAACAGCTCAGCCTTTCTGCTTGCTTTCTTGATGTATGTGTGCATGTGGTGACTCTTTTACGAGATGCTTCTGTCATTTGCAATCTGGTATAGCAGCTGTAATCACTTAGCTTTTAACCAGGAGAGCCTTTTTATTAGCTTACTCATTTTTATTTAACTCGCCTTTTCTCATGGTGAATATCACAGGGCTAGAAGGGACATATCTGCTCCCAGCAGATGCTGTAAAATATCAACCTGTAGTGATGGTTGTTAGCGGCGGCAGCTTGGCTGGAATGTGCTGTTGGAATGGTGAGGAGATTGGAGCTGCCCTGTGCCACCTGACCAGGAAAGTGGCAGGCTAGAGGGGACCACGAGTGGGAAATACTCAGAAGCCACAGACCTAAAAGGCTGTTCCAACAGGGAACTCTCATGTGCAGAGCGGGGAGTGGAATCCATAATTCGTGAATCTCAGTATAACTCTGCTGTCAGCAAATATCTGCAAAGGCCCTTGGCAAAATGTTCATCTTATTTTCCTTTAGTGACTGGTCCACATAAAGAATGGAAATTTACTGCAACTGCCATTTGCTCTGTAAACTCAAATGGCTATGGTTATGGAGTCAGCATGATTACAGAGAATGGAATTAGGAGTTAAGAAATGCACAGGCAACTTTAATTAACCTCCTTTGTGTATGTGCATTATGATGTAGTCTTTAATTATGTGATCACATACTATTTTCCCCAAAGCAATTGTGTCTCATTTACCTCAGAGGATAGAGGTGATGTAGAAGGCTGTTTGTCCAGAGGACCTCTGTAGTTTTGATTGCAGAAATTGGAAGGTGTACAACAAACAAAGCAGAGATTGCAAGGAACAAAAAGATCAGGTCGTGGTTAAGGTGCTTGAAAGAATTAAACGTCCTGCTGCCTTTATCTGAGTTCCTAATCAGGGCTGCTAGGTCTTCTGAACCAACCTTCCTCCAAGTGGTCACTATTTGTATATCTTTCCTTTCTGGATTGCTTTGAGGTGAAAGTGTGATTTGCGGATATATTGAGCATCCAGATCTGTCAGGGAAATCAATTGGAGCTCTGCTTGAGACCTAGAAAGGGCTCTGTAAGGCTTAGTATACTAAAAAAACCCCAAACAACCAAAATAGGCTTCCCAGAGCAAGCACCCAGTGATAGATCCTTTTAGCTGGGTCTCTCCATCTCAGTTCTCAACAGAAGAGCAGGCTAGTAACTCTCCCATGGCATGTTGTGAGAAGGGAATGTGACTAATGCTTTTGAGGCCCTTAAATACCTTAGTGGTGGGCACTGTAGAAAGAAACCAAAAGGGGAAATTAATAATTTTGTCGTTGGAGCAAGGTTGGAATATTGTGGCATAAGGAATGATGCAGCATGTTGATGGGCCTACATACTGAACAGCAAAAATAAACCAAAGTATTGAACTGCAGTGGGTAGAGCTCAGGTCTGGGCTGAAGACCAGGACATAGTGAAAGTAAAAGTGATCCACAACAAGGCTCTGTTTTAAAGGATACAGAGCAAGATGAAAATTAAGGTTGTGCCCACTGAGTTTTATTTCTGGCGTCTCCTAAGTCCTGTGTTAAATTCTTTTAACTTGTTTTTGTAAGTGAGCTTGAGCAGGGAATGCTGTATCACATGGAATTCATGAAGAATAGTGCTCATCTGGCAAAGGATGTGTTTTTCTCCCTGTTTGGGCCACAGATAATTTCTGAAGTTATTTGGGTTTTGCATGAGCTAAGGGTTCCTCCTTGGTGAATTCAGGTATAGGACTGGGCCACTCATGTGGATTTGTCCAAAAATTTTGCATATTTAGGACCTAGCATAGATCGTGGGATGCAGAGGTTCAGTAGGGATGGAGGGATTCACTCTGTCTTTTTGTGAAATAGGAAAATAGTCATTCTTTCTTCACAGGAGCATTTGAGGATAAGTATGCTAAAAATTGTGAGGGACTCCATTTGGACAATAACTACTTAAAACCAGATTAATATAACCTGAAGGGGGTGAGGTTTCAGAGAGTAATCCTGGGGTTGCTGCTGTGCTTAAATGTAACTGTTGCTAACCTGCTTTCTGTACAGAGAAAGATTGGGGTTTAGTTCTCTCTGCTAACATTATTTTACAATTATTCAAATTGAATGACAGCAATAGCTGCCTCAATATATATAGATTTAAAAAAGAAAAAAGGGTTGAAAGAGCAGCAGGGACTATATTCAGCTTTTTTAGTAGAATTTGCACATATAAAGTACTTCACTGAAAAGCTGTTTCCTCCAAACACACCAACACTGTGTACAGAGGGCAGAGGAATGGGCTGTGCCATGAGATTGTTTCTCATTGCTTAGAATATTGCTTTTTATTACTCCCTTGCTCAAAGGACTTGTTGCAGCTGTATCTAATTCATATTTAATAAGTTCTTTCTACTTCAGGTGTCAATCTCTTGCACCCATTGCTTTTCATTTTCATAAATATTTGAGTGCAAAGTGATAACATTTTTTTGCATGCACTAGACCAGTGGAAATGCAAGTTCTCCTTAGAAAGGCTTCAGAAGGTGACAGAATCTGAAAGGATATGAGTCTCTATGCTCTTACTTTAATTTTTTGGTTGCATACATTTGTACAGATATGGGATGTGCTGGCTGCAATAAAATAAAGACAAAGCATTGTTTTAAATGCTCTTAAAAATGAGGTTTAATAAATGGTCCTATTTAGTGATCATGTCCTGCAATAATCTGCTGCCCCTCTGCACTAAACAGCTCCAAACTGTTCTGCTCCAATAATGACCAAAAATTAAACTCTAGCCAACATGAACAGAAGTGGTACAGAAAGCATATTCACAGCAGACAACAAAAATAGAATATTTTAATTTGGTTAAAAGACGCCTTAAACTCAAGGTAGCAACGCAACTATTCTTTCCTCCAATTATTTTAACATGTTCTTGAAAACGAGTACAAAATAGCTTCATTCATTTTGTTGCCCTCTGTGAAAGCAGAATCCCTACTTCTGTTGTGTTAGGAAAGGCATCGAGCTCATGAGTGGATTTTTTTGTAGTCTCCTCAGTTGGAAAATAAATGTCTGTGATTGAGGTGGTAATGTTAATTCATTTGAGGAAGCACTCCCAAGTTATTCCTGTCTTGTTTCTCTTTTAAAAAATAGATAAAAATATCTGAACTTTATTAATTAAACATCTAACATGAATTTATTGAGGTGTAGGACTTTGCAGACAGCAACCTTGGCCCTTTAATATTAATTGGAAAATATTGATTGAAAAAAGACTAGTCTGTCATGCTGATAATTGCAACCAGATTTAGATATGATCACTAGATCTCCCTGAGATTACAAAGAAGCAGTTACCATCTAATTGGCAAAAAGATTGAACATTATTTTGGTAATCCCTGGGCTTTGGTAACTTATTCCCTGTTGTTCATTTATATGTCTTGTCTGTATGCCACTATAAAGTGGTTAAATATGGTGTAAGCTGATAAGACTATGCTGTAGAGTATTTACATTTCATGAGCATTCTAAGTTTTATAGCTGTTTTAACAATATACTTTTCTTTAAATGAGGGTTAGACCTGCTGAATGAACACTTCAAAACCACAGCTGACCTGATATTTACTTCTTTATAACGACAAGCTAAGGTTGAGATAGCCTGATCTCATTTCCTTGATGGCAAGAACAAGCAAGTTGTTTTATTTAACATTACTCAATACATGAGAAATAAAAATAATCTGTAACTTTCCAAGAAGGTTCTGCATCTTTTGACTTCATATTTGATCTGTTTAAACACTTTCTTACTATGAAGTTGTGATATTTCACTGTACAAAAATACTGCTGTAGACAAGTCCTTGATGTAGCTGGGAAAATAAATCAATTAGTGCAAGTAAACTAATTTTGAAGAAGAATTAGTATGCACTGTCAGTTTTATACCAGGAGGGATTTCCTGAATAAAGCATAACCTTTGATAATGCAAGACAAATGTTAGCAGTTTGAGTTTTAAATATAAATGCTTGAGTTTCTCAGCTGAATTTTATTGCTTTTATTTCCATAAGCTGTACCTATTTGCACCCCTTAAGCATCTGGCCTAAATATATAAATACACAATTAGTTATTATGTGGCTGTAAATTCAGGGTGCTGCACGTTCTGCAGTCGTACCATCAACTTGCACGCTGACAGAAAATAGGCTGTCGGCTTATTAAGGGAATTTTACCATCCTCTGAACAAAAAGGAGTTCAAAAATTTGATTGCCTTCTATCCATTTATAAATATTAGCCGAAAAAACCCCAAACAAGTGTCTGTTCCAGAGCTGTCCCTTTGTGCACAAAGCGAGACCCGGGTTTCTCAGCCCCTGGAATGCTCTTTTTCTCTCGCTGCTAATAGCTGTGGACGTTTTCCGTGTGGATGTTCAGCACACGCTGTTGTGAATCCCAGGATGATATCGCCATTACTTAGAGCTGTATTTTGCATTGCCTATTCTGTTATTGCTCAGCATGCACAAGGGTAGAGTTAAAATCTTTATTCATTTCATTTAAAAATGTTTCTTTTGTTCTCCTTATCGTGTTCTGGCTTTCCCAAGGATATATGCCTTGAACGAAAAGTCACATGTGCATTACTAATTGTGTGCCATTGTATTTACAGTTCCTAGTGGTGGCACTGTGAAGCTACTAATTCTTTTGCTTCACTTGATGTAAAATAATCTGAGTGTCTTTGATAGCAGTGAAACAGTATTAATTGTTTTGTACATTTCTTGGTCACTCTTCTTAGGTGGTCTTCATAATCTATTAGAACTTTCAGCCAGATTTTTGTAATGTCATGCCTCCAGCAGTGATTAAATTGGTAATTAATGAACAGTCCTTGGCAACATAAACCACATCCCATTAATTTTCCCTTTTGAGTTTCTCGAAGTTGTCGTCTCTGTCAGAAAGCATTGCGCCACCTTGCTACGGCCCCTTGGCATGGAACCACGGCGGCGGGATTTTTTGCAGCCATTAGTAGATCAGAGCAGTAATTTCACAGTATTTTGGTCAGGGTAATTATAGTACCAAGTACCGAGTAGAGTTGGGAATTCACACAAGAAGTCCAGAAATACCAGGTGAGCTTCCTTGTGTTCACTGGGACGTTATGATTAGTTTAATTGGGCTTTGTTTGATTTCAGCCGCGGAGACTCTTTGTGCCACGGCACTGCAGCCACTTTCCACTTTAGTGTTTCTGACCTGCATTGACAGGAACTGGTGCAAAAATGAACTCTTTGAAGTGGGACTCTTTGGAGAGGGCAACTAAAAAAGGGGAAGAGTGATGTGTAAGTAGTGTACTGTAGCAAAGCTCGACACCAGCCCCAATACTCTGCGTTTTACGGGTGATGTGATTCGAGTTCTTTCATATTTTCACCCAGAACAGATAATATTTCTGCTACGTTTGTGCAAACGTCGAGTAAATTACTGCCTTTAAAAACACAATCGTTTTTTAATCTCTGGCTTTTACGTAGTACCTGCTGTTCTACCTTCCTTTGAAGATACAGTTGTTTTCTCCCACCAGAAATTCTGTGAATCGCCTATTTAGTCCCGCAAACAAATCTGGGCAAATGCATTAATGAGACTGCAGCTGCACTTAGCAGTTCACATGTCACAAAATAGTAGGTAAAGGCATTCATACTTGAGTGACTGACTATAGGTGTAGTGGCCTTCAGCAGTACATTGTGCACATTAAAGTTTAAATAGTCACTTGCCTGTTGGCTTCTGAATGAAAGGACTGTCACTGGTCACTTCTCCTAAAGCCTTAATGAAACCAAATAGTTTGCTACGAGTTTGGGCCTAACCATTGGGGTGTTTCATGCAGTCTTGTCAGTTGATGTTCATGAATTGACTTGAACGAAGATCAAAGTGTTTCTCAAAATGGAGAAGCGGGGAGAGAGACAGCTCCTTCAATTGCACCACAAGAGCTAATCAAGCCATCAGTTCTTTATGCACTCTGCGTGCCTTTAGAATTTAATACCCAATGGTTTGTCAGGACAAATTGAAATTCGGGGGCTGGCGGGGGGAGGGTGAGGAGGGAGAGTGTCCCTCCTCAGCCCACTGAAAATAAAATATGTGCCTCACTCTTCTGGAGGATCGTTCTGATAAATTTTATCCTTTAATGTAAAACTGCAATGTTGATTAAATGTTTGGGGTTGAAAGAAGTAGTTACGGTGGGGGATTCAATGGGCATTACGCACCTTAGCCCCGAGTAAAGATTCAGGATTAAAGTGAAAGAGAAACTAAACTCGGGGTGATTCTTTTTGTTGTTGTTGTTTCTTGGATTGCTAATGAACTTTTTTTTGCTAAAACATTTTAAATTGGGTTCAGAAGATAGATTTTTGAGTGTCAGTTAAAACAAAGTCATGTGAAAGTGCCTCTCTCTCTCCCTCCCTCCCCTTCTCTCTTTTTAATTGATACGATTTAGGCAGAGGAAAATGGTAAGGGGGATTTTTCTATTGCAGAAGCAATTTTTAAGGGATTTAGTCTTATTTAGCCTGAAGGTCTTCACACTAATGAGAGCACTTAAGTTACGTCCAGGCGTTGATTAGACAGCTCATCTATCAACTGGAGCATGAGAATTTGTATTTTGGGTACCTTTTATACATTATAATTTTTTTTTATTACTTTACACTTTATTTTCTGCAAATTTTTAATTGCCTTCTTTCACATCCAGGGTGTCTCTAATGCAGCTGACAGAGCACAAAGCGGGCGGGGAAATACATTTGATGTAGAGTACATTTCGATACATTTCAATAACATCGAAATGTCGGTAATGTCGAAACTGTATCTGTAGAAATTGGTGTGCTGGATGCAAATTGCTACCCAGATACATTCCTTAAACAGCCACAAGCCCCCTTAAAGTCTGTATACTTTTATTCAGGAAATCCGGAATTATATATATTTTCAAATGCCCAGCTACCCCCCTGCCCTCTTCTCCGAAATTGTGAATGCTCTCTCTACCTGTAGGTTTTTTTCGCCACGTGTAAAACACAATAGCATCTTAATTATTTTCTGAACCACTCTGAAAAGTACAGCTTTTGTAACTTTTTGACATTTCAGGTTTGGAAAAAAAAAAAAATTAAAACGTTGCCACCAGCTTGCACTATGAGCAGCCTGTAATAACAGTTAAAAAAGCTTTCTGAACTATTTGACAAGATTTCTTAGTGCTGAGGCCATATGCTGTAGCCTTTAAGCTATTTCTTCCTATCAGTTTCATTATCACCTGCCTCTGAGTCTCCAATATCATCAGTAAGCACATGCAGAATCATAATTATGCCATGTACAAGTTCTTTGATAACATGTACAGTTTTCTTCTTAATTCTTTATCAAATGCATTGATCGTGGCATGTGTGCATTGATCCAGGTCCACCATCTGGCTGTGTGTGATAAGCACAGTGGCATCTTTGCATTTCCACTGTCATTCATTGCGCTACAATTTGGCTGCAGGGGAGTAGTGGCTGGGATTAGCCCTGTTCTGCTACTTACTTGCATTTTAAGTTGACACCTCTACAGCGGCTCAGACCACATTACAAACTGAAACACATACGCACGACTTAGTGATGTGACACTCCTCAATAAGCTTACTCCACTAGCTACTCAACAATCTGTAATTGGATTTGTAGGAATAACAGCAAAAGATTTCCTAAGAATTGCTGGGGACAGAAGGTGAAGTTTTCTCATTATTGGCAAAAGGCTAGGTATAGATCTTAGGCGATTGGTATTTTCCATTAAAAAAACCTGCCAGCAGTTTGCAGGACATTTTCAAAAAAAAGAAAAAAAAAAAAGAAAGAAAAACCCAGCAAAATAGGGTCCAGGGAGATGTAGGGTTTGCACTTGTTCTTTTCATTCCCGTCGCACAGGAGCAGACAGGGATCTGGTTACCCTCCCCCAAAAATTAAGAGAAAGGGGTAGGGGGAAGGCAAACCAACTTTGGGAGGCCCCCTGTAGCCTGCTGGCTTTGTTGTGCTGGGAGTGACCCGGGAGCATTCCTCAGGAGGGCACGTCCCCTCCCTTGCCCGCCTGAGGAGGAAGCTTCCCAGGATGGCAGTCTGGGAGATGCTGCTCTCCAGCTTACGCATCCCATACACTTGCCAAAACTCTTTGTTTCATAACGCCACCTTTTTTTTTTCTTCTTCTTCTTTCCTTTTTTTTTTTTTTTTTTAAATTGTAAAGTCAAGTTTACACAAGAGAAAATCCCATAAGTGGAGCTCCACGAATGTTGACTCCTACAATGAGTAAGCAGCTTTCTTAACTTCTGTCTGTAACTCAGCTGTGGAAAGGCACAGAAAACACCATCTTCAGTCTATTAATCTCTGATCGGACGTTCTGCCCTGTCTGGATGATGGCACTATTTCAGAATATTTCTCAGCCTGCACAATTGAGCCCCTGTTTGTGGGTAATGCCAATAGCACTGACAGTCATGACGACAGGCAGAACAAGCCTGTGGATCTCCCAGCACCTTAGGTGATTGTTGACCTTAATTATACTTCCTGGATGGGGGGGGAGAGCACAAACTTGCCTAAGCAGAGAAAATTCCAGGGAAGAAGTTAGCAGAGGGCTTTGTCTCTGCTTTTGGTTTAGGTCAGCTTTCTGGATGATCTTTCCTGGGCTGCTCTCGCAGTGTTTGCTGGGGGAGCACCTCGCTCTCCGTGTCAGTGCAGGTGAGCGGGAAGAGAAGGG
This sequence comes from Campylorhamphus procurvoides, assembly GCA_013396655.1. NCBI lineage: Eukaryota > Metazoa > Chordata > Aves > Passeriformes > Dendrocolaptidae > Campylorhamphus > Campylorhamphus procurvoides. The sequence continues at coordinate 488,507 of WBMV01005958.1, read as the reverse complement.
AACCAGAAAGTATCTTTGGAATTAGATGTCTCAGCCTGTCCCTAAAACTTTCTGCAGAGCCAGGCGCGGTGTGAGCCAGGCGTGTTCGCCTCTGTCCTCGCAGGGATGTGCAGCTCCCAAATGGTTAAACAGGTTAAATCTTATTTATCTGAACAGAACTTCGGGGCTGTTTTGCAGAACGCTCCAGCACAAATACCTGTGGTTCACTTTGACGTTACAATTTTTTTTGTTGGTTTCTTTACTTATAAATACTTGAACTGTTAGACCTTTTACTTTTTTCTCTGAGAAAGATGTATTTGTACCAGATTAGAAAAGCTAAACTGTTTCTTTACATTGAATAATCAGCCTGTCATGACAAATCTATCTACTTCTGCATGAGTAGGTGCCAGTTTGACTAGCTTCTTTTAGGCTCACACTGGGTTTTAAGCTGGATCCGTGTGCATGACTGGCAGTGCATTTGTTGGACCAGATCTAAGGAGCCAGAGAGCGTTCAGCTCCTTTTTGCCTACAAAAGAGCAGCCAGACAACCAGCAAGAGGCCTTGGATGTAGCACAAGGTGATACTTACTTAGTCAGCCATTCTTTTTTTCAAATATTCTTTTTCCATTCAGTAAACTAAGAGTTTTTCAGTTTCACAACAACACAAGGAATTAAATTATCAGTGGATTGTTTTTCTACAGCCAGCATTCTTCACACCAGAAATACTGTCTCAAGTGTAGGTTTTCCAGAACAACATAGATTATATTGAAAATAAAATAAAAATAAAAAATTTGCTGGTTATTTCTTTAAAAAACCTCCTTGGTTTAAAGGGACGTTTTCTATTTTACAGCCATGCAACCCCAATTTATTGTGAATTTTGGGAGCTTTTTTTTTCTTAAGAGGGACAGCTTTGCTAAGACATTGCTTGTGATTCTTCCAGTTTTAGACTTTGGGCTACTTCTGTTTTCATTCCGTCTTGTTTTGTCAGTCCATCAGTGCCATGGCTCGTGAGCTAATAGCTACTTAAGACAAGCAGTTTGAGACTTTTTGTGATATGCATTCAGGAGAAATTATTTTCAAGCTACGTGCAGTTTACTGGTAGTAAGGCAGCTGGTGTAGACACCAGGCAGAAGGCAGAAAACACCTAAGATTTACATCTGTTTTTGCTTCCTACCATCTGACCAGCCCCAGAAACCCAAAGGCACTTTTGTTTATGCCGAGTGTTCCCTGCTTAGCAATCCATATTTTGCTCACTACCTGTGTGTTTGGAGCTGCTCTGAATCGGTGGTAGAGACCAAACATAAATGTGGTCCCCAGGGTGATCAAAGATTTAATCTGACCAGATGGGACAAACTTGAGAAAGATTTTGACTTTCCACTCTGTTTTGCAACAAGAAAGGCTGATTTTTTTTTTCCTCCCGTCCTTTCTTTGTTAGCAAAGGCAGAGATCAGGCCATCCCCAGAGGAATGAGCAGGTGTGGCCATTTACAAGCATGTCTGGTTATATTATAAACCAACATAAGAAAAGTTTGAAATGGTTTGAAAAGATCTGCTAAACAGTTTTAATGTTTCATCCCAAATCCTATTTACTCAAACAAGAGCCGATCAAGGTCACAGTACAACCCAGCCTGCTCAAACCTTTAAAGCTCGTGTAATTTTATTTTTTTTTATTTTTTTTTATTCTCTCTTCTCTAGTGACTGAATAGGTACATTTTGGTAATCCCAAATAGGTACATTTTGGTAATCCTTGCCTCTGGACAGGCACAGAAGTTTTTTTCTTGCTGAATGGCTAATAACAGAGCCGTTCTTCCTGTCTCATGATGAAAGAGGTGGCAGTCAAGTTCTTTCTCTTAGAGGTGCTGTGCACTAGGGCTGACCACGAACCATTTTGAAACCTACAGCTACAGGAATCTCTCCCCCTCATAGGTACAATTCTGGTTTGATTTTGTTGCTGTGGATTATAATTAATTTAACTTCTCATTTTATTTTTTTTTCTCCCAGTCTATGGGCACGGTAAAGAATTTTCTTTCTAAACATCAGATAAATGCAGTTCACCAGACTGTATTTTTTTTATAGGGAGGGGATGATACGTTATCAGACTTCTGGTGTAAACTCAGTTTGGATCCTCCCAAAATTCTGACAAAGGAGGACTGAAAATCCCTGGCAAAGGTTTTGGTTGTTTTGGATTCTTTTTGGATTTTTTTTTTTTTAATGCGAGAAGATTGCAGAATTTTTAGTCATCTAAAGAGATGGTTTTTAAGGGAGTGCTTGGCTTATTTTTTTCCCCTGCAAGAGTCCACAGCTCTCAGTATTTTGCTGAGCTCCCCAGCTCTCAGTTGGCCGGGTAATGATCTCGGAAACTGCCCCGCCAGTGTTTCACATTCGAATTCACCTTCCCAAATCCACAGCATCATTTTTGGCCAAAGTAATGTCAGTCATTGCCGTCTGCGGCGAGTACAAACAGGACCCCCTAATGGCAGCCATTTTTATTTGTTTCTTAAGATCCAAAGGCTGCTGAAAGAACAATTGGATAAAGTTGAGGATTGGAGAAGCTTGATTTTCTTGTTCCAGTGAAATGAAACTCCCGTCCTTTTTTTTCTTCCCCTTTCCCTTAAAAGCCGGAGTCAGCTAGGGGGTTGTAGCTGTGTCAAAGCCGTTGGGATGCCACTGCTGATCACTTTAATTACTAGGACTAAGGAGGATAAAATTAAAAGTAGCACCATTGAAGCAGTGGAAGAAAGCTTGCCGAGATGTCAGTGAACTGTGAAATATAAAAATTGCATACCAATACATTTTTATAGGAGGGAAACAAGGAATCACATTACTTATTCTTGAAGAGTTTGTCCTTAAATAGTGAAGTTTTCCTCGCTGTGCATCTGCATGGCAGATCTTTAAACCATTACGAAGTAGTTGGGGGAAAATAACAGAGCAAACTTTAATGTCTCTTTGGCATGTCAGGTTCATGGCAGAGGGTGAAAGATTTTACTGAGTTTTCAACTGTGCAGGGAAAGAAAATCACTGTATGTGTGTTTGCTGGGTCCTTTCTTGGTGCACTGCTTCTCCTTGTGTCGCCAGGGGTTTTTTTTAATATCTTTGTTCATGCCTCCTTACCTCTCCTGAGCGCTTTCCTTTCCAAATTCTAGGTTATTGATACGCTGTTTAATAATTTTTCTGTATCTCAAAACTTAATCTACTTTTTCTGCTCTCAGTTTCACTGCTCCTTCCACGAGTGTTTCTCCTGCCAAGCTCAGTAACCGAGGGTTCGAATACCTGAATTGAATTTAAGCAAGAACTAGGGTGGTTTTTCTCTTATCCGCTGGTGGTGATTGGCTTAATCAGCACAAACACAAGCCACCATAATCTGTGTTTGCTTGGAGATCCCTGGGATGTTAATGACTATGCTAATAATTCAGGATACAAGTTCTCTTTCAGGAGGAGGGGAGGAAAGGAGAGGGGAGAAATCAGCCTGCTCAGTTTAGGGCATTTTTGTCACAAACACATAACTGGCCTTATTTTAAACTACACGTGCTGGAGTCAATTAAATTGTTTGACGTTAAAACCACACGGAAATGTTAATTTTGCACATTCCTTTTTAAAATTTAAGTCAAATCTGCAAGTTCCTGTATCCCAGGACTTAGGAATATTAGAGATTTGAGCAGTTTTAGTTCCTGTAAAATTCTCTGTAATTGATGTTACCGAATCCTGTGGGTCAAAATAAAACCATTTGCTGTGTCAGTTGGCTAGCTAGAAATTAAATTAAATTGATCTATTATAGTGCATAGGAGGAGGTGGGGGGAGGCTTTCCAGTTGTCCTTCTAATGTGTACTTTACCAAATAAATTTTTGCTAGCACTGTTGCACTGTGCCTTCTGGGAAGTTAAAGGGTGAGAAAGCAAACAAAGCCCATGTGCCATCCCGCTGCCTCGCAGGGCCCAGGCAGAATTGTCTTTCCAGGGGAGGACATTAGGAGAAAAGTAAATCAAGGCAATCTGATAGGGAATCAGGACTCTGTCACTCACAGGCGAGATATTGTGCTGTGTCCATATACTTTGTTTACTGTAGGGTTTTATGAGTTGTAACCTGCCCATGCAAGCTGTTAATGAGGCTAAATCTCGCTGCTTGAGGATTGAATTACAGCACACCTCTGGGCTAATGGTTATAAACAGAAAGTCCCATTAGGGCCGCATTCTGATTCAGTCATTTGCATTTTTTCTATTGTGCCGAGAACAATGCTGAGTAAATAGCTACAAACAAACAATTTACATGGAAATGGATGAAATGTACCTAATTAGTATTTTGCGCTTGTTTTATTAATGATTGCTTAAACTAAATAGCACTTAGCAGCAGCTCTCACCAGTGTCTGCAGGTGTGGGATGCTCAAGTTTCTGGGTTGGTGGGAAGCCTGCCAGGATGGCTCTCCAAAATTAGGCAGTTTGTTATATTCCACTTAGTTCAGGTCAGCAGCCTTTACCTGGGATTTATCCAGGTCATTATGGCAATAATACGAAATTATTGGCAGGTTAGACTTAAAGCCAAGCGCTGACTTTGTTGCTGAGCATTTTTATGAGCATTTCTGATACTGAGGGGAAGGGGAAACCAGTCATAACTTTGAAAAAATCTGGTGTTTAACGTGAAAACTTCAATGGTTTCCCTTATGATTTCGTGGAGTCTTGTAGATATGTTTAAACAGGTCTTTTTATTAATATTTATTTTTGGTATGGTGTGTTAGTCTTTTACAAAATTTCGTGCTACAGAACTTTGCTTTTTTGTGTAACGGAAACATTATCGTGTTTCTAAGAGCTTTGGTGGGACAGCACTATCTGGCAGGGTTCCAACGTGATCTCTTTAATTGCTGACCAAAGCCCCACCAGTAGGATGTTTTAAAGTGATGCAAAGTCTTTTCTGCTCTGAGAGCACCTATTGTTCTTTCAGTAATTTTCATTAGTTTATTTTTTTTAAAACAAAAAGTATCCCTTGAAGTCGATGAACTTGCCTCAGATTTGATGCCACTTTACATTTTGAAGTCAGCTTGGTGCTTGGAGTAACCAAGAGCAACGTCTGGCTTCTCATTTCAGTTCTGTCTATTTGAGACTACTACTCAAATGAGTAATTCAATTTAGCAAAACCATTTTATAGCCACAGTAAAACTTCACTCAAATCGCTCATTAAGTGTGATTACTTTAAGACTAAAGTGTCTGCAAATTTTCATCAAGGTATTTTTATAGAACAGAAGTTATAAAAGCTTTGCGTAGCAAATCATTAGGTTTCTAATGCAGTAATAATTTAGGGAATGCTTTAAAAAAAAAAAATCTGACGCATGGATGTCTTTAAAAATTGTGGTGTGACACCCAACTGATATCGAGCGTCCTGTTTATAATGTGGGCCAAGCACCATGCTGTAAACCAGTTCCTATCATGATGATCAGATTGAGAATGAAATTGCATTTCTGTCAATTACTGAGTTGGCAACTGTTCAATATATCTTAGCAGCAAGATGAAGAGCGGCGTCGGCAGCTGAGAGAGAGAGCTCGTCAGCTAATAGCAGAAGCTCGATCTGGAGTGAAGATGTCAGAACTTCCCAGCTACACTGAAATGGCTGCAGAAAAGTTGAAAGAAAGGTCAAAGGCATCTGGAGGTGAGCTGAGGAACCTTGTATCTTATTCCTATGGCAACCCACAAACCAGAGACCTTTCTGGGTATCACTTTTATTCACACTTCAAAATGTTGTTGTTCATCAGGTGAACGTATCAGAAGACCTGGCTGCAGATGTGTTTCCTGAATCAGCGTTGTGTCACTTAATTTCCAACAATTTAAAGAAAAACATATATGTGGTTGAAAGAGAAAGGTGTTCTATGAACAAGTCGCTCATATTGGACCATAATTTACAGATTTGTCATTGCCCACAGCTTTTTAGAATTTTATGACTGTTGCTTCTCTTCAATACATATTTTTATATAGGAGCACGGGCATAATTTTAGGGTAAAACAACATTAGCCATACTTAAGAAACGTTATTTTTTATTAAATACGTTCGAAAACCTGCTTGGGAAGAGGATTTCAAAGGTGGCCTGTGAGAAGCAAGGGCAACAACCTTTTGATTTTAAATGGCAGTCTTTTGACATACCACTTGCATTTACAGGTTTGGAGTTGTAATATTGCTATAATATTATTAAACTGACTTTGAAATGTCATTAAAATTCATACACCTGCCAGTGCTATGAGCTGGAGTAATGTAGTGTCACTCAAACTCAGATGGGTGCTGAGCACACATTGCAGTATGGGCTTCTTGCTCTTTTAATGTCTTCTACATATTCTAAGGGGAAATAGTGTTTCTCATACTAGCACGTAATCATAAGCCGAAGTGTAAAGAAAATCCAGTTTTACGCTCACAACGCATGTAGATTCAACAAAAATATTTATTTCTTCTCTACTGCATGTGTTTTATATGCATAAATATTTAAATACAGTCTTATTGCACCCTAAACCCTACATTTCTGTTTGTTTAAGACCAAGGAGAAAGCAGTGAGTTGTACATCTCCCTTTGGGTCTGGGCTTTAGTTTTGCTCTCTTTGCCCAGTAAGCCAAGCTTGCCAACACAACTCTCTTCTGTGATAAATAGGGGAATTACAGCCTTGATGGGGAGGCAGTAAAGACAGGCTGAGCCAAACAACACAGTCCTTGGACATTACATAGACTATGGTGTTCCTCATCCCTTTTCACAGTTTATGACTCCCCATCCTACATTATTTAATGACTTCCTCCTCACTGCTTCATCATGTCTATACATAGCTGTTCCTGCCATATCTTCCCTCAAAGTAAGGTGCACAATCTGGATGAATCCTGAGTGCTCAGCTGCACGCCAGTGACCCTGTTTTGTGGCAGTGACTCACTTGCAGTGTTGCTAAATATCTCAGTGTGATGCCTTCTGGGATGTGGCCTTCCTGTTCAGATTTTCCTCTGTGTTTTGCCATTGCTCTTCCTGCCCTTCCTTCAAATTGTGAACAGTCTCAGAGGCAGCTGTGCACACGTATTAAAAGAAGTATTTATAGAGGGAGATGGCATGTGCACCCAGAGAGTTTAGTGTTATTAAAGCAGACAGTATCAGTACTGATGACAGCTCCTTTTTAAAGTTGCCACCACTGTACCTATTGGGTTTTATCCAGTGCAACGATTTCACAGCTTTCTACTTTTGCCTGTGCTTTGAGTTACCTCCTTTATTTGTATTTCCTACTTTAATTTTTCTTTGTCCATACAGTAGTTTTGCCAATCTGTTTGAACTTCTCTTGGACTTTAAAATTTTCCCTTCCCATCTTGTTTTATTCGTCTTTGCTCTTTTCGTGTCAATGTGCATTTTATAACATTTCCTTCTACTTACTCCTTCTCAAAAAGGATGGCACATCTCCCACATACTTCTGCCACACCACTGGTGATGTCAGGTGACACACTAGATCTTCCACTCAAGAAATTAATTCTTCTAAACTGTTGTAGTTCTGTGAAATGGCACCAACACTTAACAAACCAAAAGAATTAGAATTATTTGGGGGTTTAGTCTTTTTTATTTTTTAATTTATCCTGGAAATTAGGCTATAATAAACAGTTTCCTTATTACAACTGGATTCTGAATGTTGTACCTAACTGCATTCACACTTAGTAAGGTATTTTTCTGTGATGGTCCTGTATTCCCTATACAATACCCAAGACAAACCTATTGTGATAGCTTATGTCTCCCAAGCTTTCTTGACCATTGTGCTTCATTAATCTCTTCTTCTACATTGATTACAATTGGTTTTTAGTTTACAAAAAGGGAATGCACCGAATAATTTTCCTCTCTCACAATTATTTCAGAAGAAAAGTGACATTTCAGGTTTGGGAATCTGGAGTTTTTAAAGACTAACTCTTCCTTATGATTGTAGGTAAAAATGCGATCTCTTTCACTGTTTCTGTGTGCTCATTATGAATTTCGTGCCTTGGCACTGGTGCAATATTCTCTGTTAAAAGGCTTTATTTAATCGTGGTCTGGAAAACTCAAATGCCTGTGGCAAGTTGAAACTTTCCTGGATAAGCAGCATCCTAGCTATGAAACCCAGTCTTTTTCATAGGTTATTTGGCATGTGAGACAGAAAATACTTTTTCCTGCCAACTGCCAGAGGGTTTGGGATGGCAGCTTTATTAGATGTCCTACTAGCTTCAGGCCGATAAGCGGATGCCTTGAGATGGATGCAGGGACAGTATCAAGATAGAAATCCAAATTTCCTAGCAGCAGTGGGACACAAAGGAATTGACATATTATCTAGTTGTTGTCCCTGTGCAGTGGAACACCCGTCTGCTCTTCTGGGACTTGGGTAGTGTGTTCTCTTTTCTCTCTGGCACATTCCACCCTTTATTTGAGATGGCGTCTCTGTGAGGATGTGGCTCGCATCTGGGGGTGATGAGCAGGCAGTGAGGGGAGGGGACAGCAGAGGGGAGAGGGTATGTTCAAGATTTCACTTCTGAGACAATGATTTTTAGGGAATGTAACCTGGCAGCACAGGCTTACTCATCATGCTTAGTCTCCAACTCATGCAACAGTGTTAAGTCCTCAATATAATATTTTTAACAGGCAGCATTTTATCTGTTGGCAGTTACTGCTGTAATTTCTTGTCCTGACATCTGATTTCTTGTATGTGGAACCAGTATTTCAACTCTGCATTTCTTCCATTCCCCGCCTTTGTTGCCTTTATTACTGTGCAGAGACTCCTGTCACATCCTGTAGCCTTAAAGCGAACTCTGTACCTGAAAGTAAATAAACTAAATATCTCAATATCCGCAAGCTAGATAGATTTCCCAGAGACAATCCTGAAGGCTGGAGGCATCTTCCCTAAACAGCAAGTCCTGTTTGTGCATCTCCAGTGGCAGCTTCCATATGCTTCTCCCAGTAACTTGATCCAGCCCCCATCAATGCTTTTGCTTCCCTATGAAAATTACTCCTTTTTGATTTAATCTGGAAATTATTGCAGTCTGTTGCAACTACGTCTCGTGTGGGCAAGCTTAAACCAAGTCAAGAGAATATGAGTTTAACCACAAATTAAGCCTGACCTTAGTCTGAATAAGACATGAGCTATAAAATGCCTCTGGATCTTTTTCCACCAACATTCTGCTATGTCCATTTGGTTCCAAAAGATACTTATTTCTCTCTCTCCAGTCCAGACTGCAGTCCATGCTGTTTAGTTGTTGACATCATCCTTTATCTTTTATTTTGTTAATTTCTTCATGATGTAGTAAAGCTTTGCTGTCTTTCTAGGATTCAAATTTACATATTTTACAAAGAAGCATTTCTTCAGTCCTCTTCTAAATATGTGCCCTGGTTCTAGACCAAGTGCTTTAAGTTTTTCACATTAGCAATTTGTTCTTTTCATAAAAGATATCTGTTATCTCTTCGTCATGTTGTTCCTTTTATCATTTATAATTGCAAAATCTTGTTGTAACATGCTCCCTAAACACATTTCCCTTTTAACGCACTGGAAGAACAAAACCCTTGAAAAAAACCCTAGAGTAGTTTAAATCAAGGAATCTAGATTTTTAAAGATATTTGGAAGTTTCTGAAATGACTTCAAATTACTGCTTTTAATTGATTTTTTTTAAATAAAGTGTAAATGTTCTGATAATCATATTCAGTCAAAGTCTACCAACTTTAAATTAAATACTAGGTCAGGTCATTATCTGATACTAGAAATTGGTGTCTTCGACATACCCATCTCTTTTGTTTCCTAAAATGGTGGTGTCAAAGGCAGTGCCTCTGATCTCATCTTGCTGTATTAAATTAAAGAAAATCGAATAATCTAATAGAAGCATTCCCTTAGTATGCAGGAGTCTTAGGCCCTGTCATCTTGTTTAGATTCTTTTGACACTTCCAGCATCCTGTGGGATGACTGGTAGTTGTGAGCCAACCTTGCGAGCTGATTCCTTTGGGTGATTCCAAAAGTCATTGCCTTCTCCTAGACTCGAGGTGGATTTGGTTTCCCTCTTCCAAATGTCTGTAGTCATGGACAAATGTCCCAGTCATGCTTTGAGTCGAGCTCCAGGATGGGTTCGAGAGTACCATGGCCTGAATGGCACTGAATTCCTCCGACACCGTCCTGAAGGATTTTGAGTCGTGTGCGAAGTTTCACTCCTCATCAGAAACAGCAGAGATGCTTTGAAGGAAACTGAAAACCATCAGAATTGTTGCTGTGGCTGCTTCTCCATTCTCTGTTTTCTTTTCAGTCTGTTTTTTACCTCTTTACCCTTTCTCCCTTTTTCCATTTCATGTGCCCTTCTGCACTATTCACCAAACTCTGCGCTACCTGAAACGACAGGATCACCTGGGGGAGTTTCAGGGGAAACAGAAAGGGTGTCACTCAGTCATGAGTGTTTCTGCCCACCAACTTGAACACCTGAAGCACCATCTGTCAGGTCTCAGGTTAAAAAAGAGCAGTAGACATTAAAAAAGGCAACAGGCTCCTAAAATGGGACTTACAGGGGGCGTGGAGACAAAGAGGTAAAGGAGAGATACATTTGTATGACCTTTGTGACAGCAGGCTGGGTCTAAAGTGCAAACTTCAGGTCTGGGAATGAGGTTTCGTGTGTTTCCAAGACTGATGATGGGTGATCAGCACCAATCCTAGTACAGACTTTGGTACTCACAGTTATGGCATCCTGGTACTGTGTTTAGGATCATTTTTGTTTATTTGGAATGCACCCATGTCCTGTATTTATAATTAGTATTTTTTCCTGTTTTAGGTGGTTTAAAATTCCTTTAGTTACTGTATGTCTTGTTTCTTCACACACAAGCCTACGCTTTTTTATCATTTTGACACACATGCAAAGGAAAAAATGTTTGTATAAGTCTGAACAAGTGTAGATAGCATTTGATATGAGATTTAAAAGTGAGTAAACACAATGCATTTACTTACTTTGAAAGTACTAATCTAGCTTTTATGGACTTTAATTTCATTATATATTTGTATTGAAAATGTGAGTCAGGATTTTTTCTGGGATCTGCTTCACAGTTCAGAACTTGCTATTTGATCTTCCTCAGGTTACTTACTCTTTCTGTGCCATAATTTACCAACATCATCATCATAATTGTAATTATAATAATCACCTACTTCATAAAACATTATGGGGCTCATTTATGTGTGATATTCATCAGCTACTCTGAGAAACTTGGTAGAAAGATCCCATAAAAAATATAATTACAATTTTTATTTTATTTAAAATGCATGTAGCTTACAAACAATGCTGATTAAAAGCAGTGCAGTGAAGCACTTTTAACTTATTCATCAATGACTTGGATGAAGGAGCAGATGCCTCCTCAGCAAGTTTGCTGATGACACAAGGCTGGGAGGAGTGGCCAATACACTCGAGTGCTGTGCAGCCCTCCAGAAGGACCTGGACAGGTTGGAGAGATGAGCAGAGAAGAACTGCCTGAAGTTCAACAAGGGCAAATGCAGGGTCCTGTACCTGGGAAGAATAATCCCAGGCACCAGTACAGGCTGGGGGCTGACCTGCTGGAAAGCAGCTCTGTGGAAAAGGACTTGAGAGTCCTGAGGGGCAACAAGTTGTCCATGACCCAGCAGTGTCCTTGTGGCCAAGAAGGCCAAAGAGATCCTGGCATGTATTTAGGAAGAGGATTGCCAGCAGGTCAAGGGAGGTGATCCTGCCCCTCTGCTCAGCCTGGTGAGGTTCACCTAGAGTGCTGTGTCCAGTTTTGGGCTCCTCAGCACAAGAAAGACATGAAGCTCCTGGAATGGGCCCAGTGGATGGCTACAAAGATGATTAGGGGACTGGTGCATCTCTCTTATGAGGACAGGCTGAGGGAGCTGGGTCTGTTCAGCCTCGAGAGAGATGACTGAGAGGGGACCTTACTAAGCGTGATGTTCCAGAACGTAGTTGGCCTCCTCGTATCAGAAGTGGTAGGAGACTTTAACACATAGCAGGGTACAGTTCTCACTGCTCTGTGCCACACTGTGCCAAATGAGGAGCAGTAAGTGTCACCGAGCTGGGAACTCAGTACTTGGAACTGCTGCCTTTCTCAGGAGACCGCAGCTCACAGGTGCTTCTGCTGGCCAAACCCATCTGAACCTGCCACATGCCATATCTGGCACCCATTCTGCATTATGGAGAACTGGGAGCATAGGGGAGGTTATTTTGACTCGAGTTACCGAAATTCAGCACAAAGAACAGCCATGGCTGGGGCCAGACTTGACCTTTATTGTAGCGGGAGTTTCCAGCAGAGACCCCCATGTGTTTATTGAATTACATCAGTTTAAAGATAAATCCATAAGTGGACAGAATAAAATCTCCTTCCAGACTTATTTAATTATTTGCATTTTTATCATAACTCAGCTTGTTCTCTAAAGCATTCATTTTTTTTAGTGATGTGTTGCATGTACATACAAAAATACTAACCTCCATGCTGTATGTTCCTACAGATGAGGATGAGGATGATGATAATATTGAGATAGATACTAACGAGGAGGTTCCTGAATGCTCTGTTTCTGGAGGTGGAGATGAACTTACTAACCTAGAAAATGACCTTGATTCAACGGGTAATTTAAATAATGGCTATTTTGTGTATTTTGCATGACTAACACTCCATCATCAGATAAGTACTGTTGTGCTGCTTGTCTTTCTGTCGCGTTTATTCCCATCTGCCTTTTCAGGTCTTTTAAACCCTAACGCTTAATATTCTGCATTCTTGTTTAGTTGGAATTTGAAATCAACAAAATCAGTATTTCCAACCATGACAAATTTCAATGTCTCTTGCTTGTTTGATGGGGAAGGGGACCCCAGGCCAGATTAATAAAGCAGAGCCAGCTGAAAGCACCCTGCCTGGATTGTGCCAGGCAGGCAGAGGAGTGAGCAATGGCATGGGTGAGTACAGCTGCCACTCTCTGCACTGCCATCCCAGCCCTTTTGCTCAGGGAAGAGCAGCAAATGTGTCTCTCTGTGTTCCTATAGACTTGGTTTCTCTCTGGTTCCTTCCTGGGAATCCGTTCCTGTATTTACACCTTGTTGCTCCAGTAGGGGCATGGAGGTATAAATTGGAACAAAATTAGTCCTATTTACTTTACAATGTTCGAGTAATAGGGTTTTTATTAACACATTAAGGCACAGGAGAGGTATTTCCCCCATTCAAAAATATCCTAGCAAAACTGGAGTGCAGGTGATAAATTTGATGGTAAATATGTTGGAATCTTACGAGGGAGTTGCTTATTTTTTAAGGAGCTGCATCTTCAAAGACGCTAAAGGAATGGCCCAGCCATAAGAGGTTCCTCTGCCTGCAGAGAGCTGCTGAAGGGGTTTGTCCTCTGTACAAGTCTTCTTGATCCAGACAGCCCTGGGGAGTGCCCAGGGTCTCTGTTCATGCTGGGCTACTCTACCAGGGCCTTTGTGCTCACTGCAAGTTCATTCGAGCCTGGAGGAGGTTGGCCAACACAGGACTGTGTCGTGAAACAGGCTGTACAAGAGAGAACATCTTCAGCATCCTCTGACTTGATCCTGCCCATACCAGCTGGGCCCAAGTGTGTAGTCCATAATATATTACATCAGAACTTAATTTAGTGCTCATTCTTTGGAAATTAAAACCAAGAGTGATGTGTATATAGAACTTTCTAGTTTTGTTTGAATGCAAAAGATTTGAGTCGTGTCCCTCCTTTTTTTTTCTATTTGAGGATTTCCAGAGCATAAGAAAATATATTTAGTATTTCCAGCACTTGGATTTAACTTACTTAGAGCAGAATCCTGTCAAATAATTTTCCAATAAAAACTGGTTCATTTTAGGAGAAGTAGAAAATCAGTAAGTGAATATTCCTGTCACATTACCCCAGTGACTTACCAACATTTATTTCTGTGGGCCTTTTTTTCCTGAGAGATACCTTCTCAGGGACACAAACCCACCACCCAGTGCTTCGTGTCCATCACAGGGAAACATCCTGAAAAAAACTCAGGCATCATTTTGCAGTTCAGTCTGCACACAAGCCAAAGGAACAGACAAGCAAGAAAGAGGACAGGCAGTGATACAGACTGAATCTCCTGGGAACACCTAGAAGTAAAACTGTTTCACATTTGGGATCATTATCGACCATCTTAATTAGTTGTCCCCTGCTGAGTCTTAGTCCCTCCCATTTCTCTCAAGAAGAGAAAACTTTATTTTTACTGCTTCTTGGTTTTAAATATTGCTTCTGTCTGTCAGCAGTTCTACCATACACTGTTGTGAACCTCTTATATCATAGTTATTACATGGTGTTTATGTATAAACCCACGAGAACCTGCATGTACTTACATGTGAGCCTCAATTAAGGACACTCTGGATGGGTGTGCCAGAGGAAAGGGAAACTATCCCTCGTGATAATCCAGCCCAGCCCATTGCTCCTGGAGGCAGGCAGCCTTTGATTGCCAGCATGCCAAAAATGTTTTGGCTAATACGAATTGGAGCACTCCAAACCTTGGAAGGAGCTGTGTGGCTGAACAGTCGTGACTCCACTTTCCACACCAGCTAGAAGTCCCCAGCCTGCAGTGAAAAGGTTGTGCATCTAGGAAAACATCCCACCTGCTGTTTCCTCAGCCTTTGGCCCAAGGGCCAGGTGTAAGTGCATCATCTGTGCAGGTGATGCTGCACTCGCTCCAGTTCTGGGGCGATTTCTCACATGGGGCTGCATTTAGTGTACGTGTCTGGGGGCTTCTGCCCCAGTGTTACTGTGCTTCCCTCCCCAGGGTTAGCTCCTCAGTGCCATACTGCACCTTGTTGTTAACACCTTTCTCCTTCTTGTGCATGTGTGTAGGTGTGTTACAAATTCATATAGTCAGCATTCAGATACGGAATGAGCGTTACTGGGAGGTCAAATTCTCAGCTATTATTCATGTGGGCTCTGATTCCAGTTGCTAAAATTGATGATCAACATTTTGGGGCTTCAGCAGACCTTGAATATGTCCCTTCGATGTAGTTCTGAAGTGTTTTACAACTCTCCCAGCTTCCACATATTCCATAAATCATAGTAAATTATTACTAGAAAGTTGCCTTTTTTGATATTGAAATTTTACTGTTGAGAAACTGTGCCAAGAACTTAGGATGAATTAGTAGTTCATAAACTTGAGAGGTTATCAGTATGTAAATTATGTGATAAATTGTTAGATATTATATAAAGGGTTCTTTAAGGGTGTTTTTGTACCAAAGTATAGGTATGTACCCATTAGGAGTAACTTTAAGCATTATCTGCTTTCTGTGTTTTTCATCTGCTGTCTGCAAGCATGTTTACTTGTTCAGCTGAGTGTTATATATGTTTTTTGAGAAAACTTAGGGATATCTATGTGCGTTACAGAAACCTGCACCAATCCCAATTGCCAGAAAAATTCCATCTAGTTTGCATTTTTTTAGTTTAAAATGATAGCAAAGTGAATTAAATCTACCTTTTAAATTGCTACATTGTTGTAGCAACTCTGCATTGAAATGCATCTCACTCTGTTGTATGTGGTATTTGCATATTTAGCAGAACAAAACAGTAAGTTGGTGGATTTGAAGCTGAAGAAGCTCCTAGAAGCTCAGCCACAGGTGGCAAATTCACTCTCCAGTGCTGCTCAGAAAACTGTAACAGATAGCTCAGAGCAAGACATTAAGGTAAGTTTTGCTTAATGCTTTTGTTTTGGTACCTGTGTGTTATGATTGAGGGTTTGTATTTTGTGAGGAGGAAAATAATTTCTTATCAAATCCTTCAGAGCCAGAAACACAGAAGATCTTCATGGCAGTGCAGTTACATGGTTTGCAATGCATTGCGGTTTTCCTGTTGATTTATTAACACGTTTTCCTTTTCTCCTTTTTAATCATGATGCTTGTCATTGGAAAAACACTAACAAATTTAAGAAGCATCTCTCGTTTCTGCCTGCTCAGGTTGTTATTGATAGCAGAAATGCAGCATGGGCTCCATCCTGCTGCTGGGTGCAATCAGCAACAAGACTTTACCTGACTTGAATGGGAGCTGAATTGGACTCTCAGGGATTTGCTTCCCTCCCAGTGCTGGTCCTCTGTTTTTCCTACATTAAAGTTAAGCCATGATACACTTTAAAGGCGTACATACTTTGGGTGCTCGATGAGTACTTCTAGAAAAACAGACACAAGTGTGTGGTGTATGTGGGCATTTTGCCTATTCTTAGTGTTCACCACTTCAGCATAAAGTGCCCACCAATCAATTTTCCATTTCATTTTCTTAATTAGACCCTTGTGTTCTTACTATTCTATTTTTTTTAAATAGTCCCTGTATGTCATTAATATCCCTATGGCTCTGGGGCACTTCCAGTTGGGTATAACTTTTCACCCACCTGCAGTCTGTGGGGAGAGCACTGCTGACTGAAAGGATTTCCTTCCCCAGATACAGAGATGCTTTGAAGTCCCAAAACAATGACTTTCATTGCTTTTCCCTTACACTGTCGGTTCCTATAAATTGGTGATGAAAGTGTGTGGCAGCAGCAGAGGACTTTCGGTCTCTATCTTTGAACAAAAGGAAGCCTGGATCAAGTCTGATTTTTGCGTTCAATTTAGCTTTCTGCAGTGGATTTAATGCAAAATGAAGCTGGCCCAAGAATAATACAATGGATTGAAAAGGCTAACTGAATTAGTGGGCTTAGAGGAATACATTTGTAAAGTGGCAGAAGTCCCCAGTCATAAAAAGGTTTCTTAAAATGGGATTTGCTAGCTAATCACACTGATATTTTAGCATGTTGCCAGGCCTAAAAAAATTAGTCATGTTTGTTTATTTTGGTAAAGACTCTGGTTTAGGCTGTCAGATGGTTATTGTGCTAATAACAGGAAACCACCTTTTATTTAACCAGAATCATAACCACCTGATTAGTTGCAGCTGAAAAGTCATCCAGGGGTATAAGCAATAGTTTAAGCTTAATTCTGTGAAAGGACACACAGGCCGCCTCTTAGGGTAATTTGGTATCACCTAACCTAACAAAAATAGTATTTCACTTTATGAAAAGCTTTTGTGAAGGAGTTGGTTCTTTTTAAGGTACTCCCACAAAAAGGTGCAACTTAGCAGTTTATCTCTGCGTGCGTCTTTCCTAAGGAAGAGTTGAAAGGCAGCGTTATAAGGAATATATGGTGTCCATCTGTTCTCGTGGAGCTCTTGGCATTGAGGTGGATTTGTTTTTTAATAAAATGCAGTTTACAGGTTTCTAAATGAGGCATTCTGTGTTTGTGGAAAAGGATAAACTGTTACCTTCCCTTGGGGATTGTGTATCCCCGGCCTCCTTGAGGCGAGAGAATAGGCGGTTGGAGAACTCCCTCATTACCGATTGTCTCAATGCAGAGGAAGGGCAAAGTCTTGGTAGCTTTTGATAACCAGTTTCAGCATTCAGCAGGCTTAGCTATTAGTCATGCATCTTAGCCTTTCCCTATTTACTTTCAAAACACTTAATAAAAATAATAAAAGATTAGGTATAAAATGAAATATTTGTTTGGTACACAGCACCTCGGTATCTGCAGTTTCCACACACCACAGTGGTTCAGTCTTCTGGGATATTTCGTGTTGATAGAATCATTTGAATTTGTTACCAGTATTAACATAGGAAGCCCTGGAAAAGATAATTGTAGTTTCCTTAGCTGTAAAGGGCTTACTTACAAATCTGGCTTTGGAAAGTTATAGCTGATGAAATGCAGTTCAGTGGGGTAGCATTATAATCCTACCTTTTAGACTTCATCCAGCATTAGTGGTTTATCTCAATGGGCATAAAATTAGAAACTAGTTCTTCTTGTCATACAAGTCTATGGGACTACAGAAAACGACAGATTTCTGTGGCGGGCTGGGAGAGAGGCTGAAGGCAACACACTTTAAAATGATAGAGATCGTATTGAGGGGCAGAGACGCCGCGACTTGGCAGCAGCACGCGTGGTGCTTGGCAGAGCTGAGGTGCAAAGGAGGGGTTTTTTGTTTAAAATCGGCATTGCTGGCAAATGCCGGGCACAACGAGTAGGTCTGGCTGGTAAGGAAGTAGTGACTTCTGCAGGAGGGTGCCCACAGAGCAAAAAGCCAGTCGTTGCCACCACACGTTAAACAAAAAAAAAACAAACAAAAAAATAAGGCAAAGTTAATCACTCGACTTTTTTCCCTGCAGCCGATACTTTCATGCGGCACAAACCGCAGCCCGAGCTGTGAAATGCACTTTGTGAAAGCTGCGTCCTGTCCCCTCACTAAAACGTACCTTTCAAATGAAGGTCTTCCCGCCTGTAAACAAAAGGGACTGTTGTGTGTGTGTGTTTTTTTCTGCCAGCAGAATGGAACAGAGGAACACCGTGCTGAGCGGCCACAAAAAGCAGCAGAACGGTTTAGAAATCCCGTTGTGTTCAGCAAGGACTCGGCCGTCAGGAAAACTCAGCTTCAGTCTTTCAGTCAATACGTGGAGAGCAGACCAGGTAGGAGAAAATATAAAACCTGTTTTCCCCATCTTATGATTTAATAATATTTAACAATAAATATATGAAAACCCGATAATGTAAGTCCACATTTCAATACATAAATATCAAGCTTTATAATAATTTTACATGTCTTTTCCCTTTTTTCAAGAGATGAAAAGGCAGAGATCAATACAGGAAGATACAAAGAGAGGAAATGAGGAGAAGGCTGCGATAGCTGAGACTCAGAGGAAGCCATCAGAAGATGAAGTGCTTAATGTATATTAATTTTTTGTCTGGTTTCATGATTGCTGATAATTCCAAACTGTATGTGGAAATAGTGCCTTTATTTGTTAAAATGAGATGTTAGGGTTTTTTAGATGTCAATCTCCAGTGCATTCAAAGCAGAGTGAGAGGGGTGCACTGTTGAATTAGTCTGCAGTGTGGTGATAATTGTCAGATAAAAAAAATGAATTTTTCAGAGTTCCACAGCCCCAGCTTCCTTGAGACATTTCCATCAGGGCACTTCCCATAAAGAGATTCCAGTATTGATCTACCGGGAGGATTTTAATTATTACAATAGCAGATACCGCAGAGCTGCAGTTAGAGGGAAGAGTCACATGAGACCTGCTAGAATTTCTCAGCCAACCCATTTTGTTGGCTTGGGTTAATGGGTGTTCAACCTTTCCATTATCCAGATCAGCCGTGAATTACTAGCTGAATGATGTTTGCATTAATATAATATATATGGTAATTTCTTCACTTAATTAACGGGGAGGTTCAGCTCAGTAGGGGTATGGGCTGATCATGTGTAAAATTGATTTGTGAGGGAAATATTTGATAGACCGCAGGGAGAAAGCTGGTTTTGATGGACAGCTGCGGGACAGAAGCAGGAAGAACCAAGTTTTAACCTGAATTTTTTTTGTCTGGAAGCGCAACCCAGCCTTTGAGGGTGGATGTTTGTTGCTCTCCACAGTTTATCTGAACACATTTGTCATTTTTGCTGAAGCAATCTAGAGCTGAGGAGCAATTTTGTACCGCTGTCATATCTACACCAAAACACTGAACTTTTTACGAGCCAGAGTTATTTTTAGCCCAGTTGTACTTTTGCAGAGCTGAAAAGGTCTGGCACAGTGAATTCACATTATATATGCAGATGATACACATGAACTCTTGGGATATTACAGCCTGACACAGCATTTCTTTTCATCTTCTAATAGCAATTGTTAACAATTATGCATGCTGACATTAGGGAAGTTTTCATACTATTTTCAATTAATTATAGTTGATGAAAGGCAATATATTGCACATCACTTCAACTCCCCAGACTGATTTTTTTTTTCTTCAGGGAGTGCTCTCAGGGAGTTTTGTTTTTGTTGCTGTTGTTTTTCTGGCTATACAACAGGTAGAAAAAGGTTTTCCATTAGAGATGGTACTGTTGGCTGTTGTGTAGGAGTGAAGGACCAAATTAGTAAGGACATAATATTCTTCAATTCGGATAGCCCAAATTTCAAAGTTCTGTTCCTGGGCCTGGGAGCTCAGCCACACTTTTAGCTTTCACTTTGAACATGTCTTTATTTGAAATAATATTCTGATGGGTATATTATGCCTGTTGCCTGAATATAAAGCTGAATTGATGATTTCAGGCACATTTACAGAAAAACAATTGAAAACATTTGGTCAAAGCATCCGAGACCCTTATGCAGCAACAAGTTAGGCTCCAGTAGGGAAATGAGCCTCATAAAAAAGCCTGTTTATTTTTCTGTTCCCAAAGGACAGTGGGTTTTGTTGCATCCTTTACAGATTGCAGATGAAACATGATGAAATCATTTTGTCAGTTTTTTTCCCCTATTTCAAACATTCACCAAGGCTCTGGATCAGGCGTAGAAGGAAAAAGTGCATGAGGTTTCTTGGAAAGAGTAACATTTTTTTTCATAACTTATGCAAAATCATACTTCAGGAATGGCATTTCAGCCACAACACTGTGAAAACTGTTGAGCCACAGGAGAGTAACTTGGAGTTACTGCCTGCCTTTGCTTGGGCTCCTTTGAGACAGCCAGGCCACTTTGGACACACTTGGAGATCTGTGTGGTCATCTGCGGGGCCATGCTGAGGAGTTACAGGGTGCAAGAGGCAAATGTGACTTGTTAGTGTCCCCACAGCTTTCCTGGTAGGGTTCAGTATGATTTATCAGCTGGACATCCCAGGGCCACCTCCTGGCACAGAGGCAGGACAGCTTGAGCTGTCCCAGTGCACCTGAGACACCTGAGCGTCCGCCCAGGGGCTGTTTGTCACCACTTTTCAGGATAAGAATCACAATTAGAGTAATTAGTGGTATTTTTACAGATGACCCTGTACCAGGCCAATTCCTTCAGTCAGAGAAACCCAGAGGGGTGTGATTGCCCAGACTGGGGAGCCTGGCCATTACAGCTGCCTCAGAGGAGCTAAACAAGCCAGGGAGCTTGTTTTGTGTTTGGTTTTAATCTTAAAAGCCCACTTTTTAATTGTCATTAGAGACTCTTGTGCTAGTTCTTCTAGCCCCTAAAGTTAACATTTTAAAATTTAATACGTAGAAATGGTACATTAAATAGTGCTTTATTTGGATTACCTTTCTTTTCATGATGCTTTGTTAGGGCACCTCTTATGTACTTAGAAATAAATGAAGGGAATTTTAAAATATCTGCCAGGTAGTAAAAAACTGCGAAATCAAATGTTCTCTAGAGAAAAAGCAGGGTATTTTAATAAACAAATAAGGACATTTGGCAAAATCATAAAGTTTATGAAATGTGTTAGCTTTTTGGTAGTGAGCATGATATTTGGTTGTTTAGGTAAGTGCCTTACTAAGTGTTTGTGGAAAGGAAAAATGCAACTTACAAGTGATGTTTTTTCTTCTTGTTTGTTCTCTTTAACAGAAAGGGTTCAAAGACACCAGTCAGTATGTTGTAGGAGAATTGGCAGCACTAGAGAATGAGCAAAAGCAAATTGA
Organism: Campylorhamphus procurvoides; assembly: GCA_013396655.1. Lineage (NCBI taxonomy): Eukaryota > Metazoa > Chordata > Aves > Passeriformes > Dendrocolaptidae > Campylorhamphus > Campylorhamphus procurvoides. The sequence goes on along the minus strand of WBMV01005958.1, from coordinate 467,138 downwards.
CACCCGTGCCGCGCTGGTGGAGAAGCGCCTTCGCTATCTCATGGACACAGGTACGGTGCCCAATTACACTGTAAACAGTTTTGGCAAATTGAGCGTTCACAAACTCTTATAGAGTTTTGGAAGTGTGAATCTTTGAAGCCTGAATGTTCAGCAAAACTGCCTTGAAAATAAAAAGGCTGCGATTTGCAGCCACCTCTCTGGGCCCTGGTGATAAGAGTGCCTTCATGGGAAGTGATAACTTGCCCTGATACCGTGTGAGCCAGCACTATTGAACAGTGTGCTCATCCATGCAGAGTTGGAATACACATCTGTGCCTCATTGATATGCCACTGCTTAAAAAAAAAAAATGGAAAAAAAAAAAAAAAAAAAAAAAGAAAGATCTTCACTGTTCTACTGATTCAGTGGGAAAAAAAATTTGGCCAGCTAAAGCCATGTACTGCATGAAACAGAGCACAGTACATGGAGGAAGGCTCCACTGACTAGATCTCTGAAATTTGAGAGTACTATCTGGCCGCTGATGCTCCACAATTATCTTATTTGTTTATTTTCAGGAGGGTGAGTTTTAAAAGTCTGTAGTACGTGATGTTGTAGGTGCCACTGAAAGGATTAAAGTATATGGGCAATTTTTTGTTAAAAGCATAATGGTTGTGACATCAGTGATGAACATTAGAGAGGTATTAAGTGCTGGTGGTCATCAGAGGTGGAGAGGTTTAACTGCATCCATTGGAAACAAAAGGTACATGGATATTTCAAAAATAAACAATATCGTAGGTCCAAAAAGTGCTCTTCCTGTCCTTTGGGAGAACAAGTTTGGCTGGTCCAAATTACTTTGTGGGTAAATTGTCTTTGAAAGTTATATGTCTCTCTGGTGTTATAAACTTGAAGCCTGCCTTTTACTCAAATAACAGGTTTTAAAGTAGATGTGAATCCAATAGTGACTTTAGTTAAAGTTCAGTACTTCAAAACGAGCCTGCCACATTTATCCAAATACTGGGGTGGGTTTTTTGAATGTATTTATTTTCTCATGTCCTCAGGTTGTTTGACTTTTTAAATAATTTTGCAAAAACATGTAAATCAGAAACTATTTTCATGCTGAATGAATCCTTGTTTAGTAGGACTTTCACCTGTTACGGTCTTTTAAGATACTTTTTCAAATGCATTACATGACCTTTAGTTATTGGGCTAGAAAAAATGTGTATGTATTATCCTGCACTTTCTTGGGTATTTTTTTAATATTTGTGAAATGTATGTTCTGCATGAAAAAGTCACAGTTGTGCATTGTACAAGAGTACAGTGTTTCACAAGTCTCACCTGTACTCCAAATACCATCTATAGATACACATGGAATCATCAGTGTAGCACTTGGAGGACTTGGAAACTTTAATAACCATGTTACTATTTGATTTTTGTCACTTACTCAGTTTTAAAAGAGGTTTTCTGTGAATTTTAATTTCTTATATTTTGAATTATGACAGAAGTTGCTCTTGTCTTCCTGTCATACCCATGATGAGGTGGGTTTTTTTTAAAGTATGCTGCTTAAAATCAGGAGTCTAGGACAGAGCTAGAGAGTAAGCTGTAAAGTTTGTAACAGGAATGCTAATGAATATCCATACTAATGAAGGGGACAAGTGGCACAGCAATTAGAAAAAAGTTACTTTTAGGTTGACCGTATCCTGAGCGTTCAGGATTTAACTTAAAGCAAATGATTTGACAAGTCCCTCATAAACATCCTATTTATGTTCTCAGCTTAAAATGCAGTTTAGGAGAAAACATGTGAAAACTGGAGGGTTTTACCTATGGTTCCCTTATGGGCTTGCAAGCAGGGATTCTCAAACTTCTCTGACTGTGGTACACATCTTACCAGAGAGCCTGTCTTGTGTACCACCTCCCCTGCCAGTCAATACCCCACTTGTCATCAGGCAACACCCCTGTGGCAAGGACTGTGACTGCTTACATGGAAAAGTAGCATTAGGAGGGGTATTTTTCATTTGTTTTCAAAACAAGCATGTGATATGGTTGTGGAGAACCTCTCTCTTTGCTATGCCTGTGAAATGCTGTTGTGTGAGCTCTGCTTCTGTGCCCCAAATGCAGCCCCTTCCCCTGGCTCCTTGGCTGCCTCTCTGCTCTTCAGGCTCTGCCTTCTCCTTTGCTTTCCCTCTCTGGTACCCGCTGCAGATGCTTCAGAGGATCTGCTGCATCTCGTCTCATTAGTGGCTCCCTTCGTCAGGATGGCACTTGGTTTTCTTCCATGCCTCTCTTCAGGAAATAATTCCTCATGCGGACACATAAGAGGCTTGTGCCCACGTCTCAGTCCCGGCTTCTTCTGACAGAGTCTGGGCGGCTTTGCCTGAGTGTCTGACTGGGAGAGAAATCTGGAAACCAAAGAGATGAGTCAACAGCGTATCACCTGCCAGGTTGCCACGGACCACCAAGTGGTCTGTAAAGCCAAGTCTCAAGGAAGAAAGTAACCACAGTGTGATATCTAGAAAAGCCCTGAAGGGCTGTTGATGGTGATCTCAGGGTTTTGCAAATGCTCCTTTAGGTGTTGGTGCATACCAGAGAGATGAAAACCGTGAAATGCTGCCAGCCCTCAGAGTTACTCTGAAAAGTCTTTTGATATTTGGGGGTTTTTGTGAAAATGGAGGCTTTAGGAACAAGGAGGTCACTTGGGCAAGTGTAGCTGAAAGATGCTGAAAACTCAATGTGAGGGACAAGAACCACAAATTAATTAGTTTAATAATTAACATTCCTTTTTAATTGCATTTCTTTCTTAATTTTATACTGCTTGGGGTTGTAATACTGGAAAACCTCAGGCAAACAAAGGTCTCTACCAACCTTATTCCTCAGCAGTTGAAACAGGGTGCTGTGTTTGTACAGTTGTGTCAGGAAGGGCTTGCACTGAATTGTCCTAACAAATGTTTGCAGGATGGTAGTCCCCATCAGTAGGAGCACATTTTGTGTTGGGATTTTCAATGTTGTTTCCATGTGTGCCAGAACCATTAATGAAACTACTTAGAGACTCCCATCATGACTCAGTCATTGCCTTGAAATTAAATTCAAGAAGAAGGTAGAGCATGGTCTGTTCAACCCTGTTGTGTTTGCTGTGGACTAGACCATCTTTTCCTTCTCTGCTGTGCTTGGCCTGGTTCTTTATTAGACTTACCAGGAAGAAAGCACTCTCTCTTCCTTCTCATCCTTCTCCAGCACAAAACTGGAGACGTTTTTTTCCAGTGGGGAGACTCTGCCACCTGGCAGCTCTTCATCCTTTGAGTTTGAGAGTCCTTTTTGTTGCTCAGCCAGGAGGGATTTTTTTCAGGCTGCAGCTTGGGCATCTATTCTGGCTATGTTCATTTCACAGGGAAAGGCTTTAGTCTCCTGCTTCCATGTATCAAGACATTTGTTTTAATGTTCCACCTGTCTTGGTGGGAATTTCCTTTCCATGGGCTAGTGGTAAGACCAGAAGAATATAGAGACTAACCTTTGGACGCTGCAGGCTTTGGTAAACGTGGAAGAATTCTTATGGTTTCACCAGAAGAGAACCAACTGTAAGTGTAGACAATACATGTTCTTGGTTAGATCCCAGCTCATGGCACTGCTTGACTTTGTTAGACATTCCCCTTACCTTTTAGAGAAAGCTTCCAGCTTTTAGGATTACAAATAAGAGGGTGAAAATGCCACCTTAGCTTTATTAGGGCTGGGGGTGGCTGTGAGGAGTGGATCTTGGAGGTCTCCAGTGCCCCACTCCCTTTCTGATGTGAAGCAGGAGGAGAGGAGTCCCTGACACAATAATGCTCTCCAGGCCATTCCCTAGGATGCCATCTGGGTTGCAGAGGTATCCATTCCATTACTGCCCTTAGGAAAAGGGCATCTCATGGAAATGGGACTGGAGCAGGAGAGCCCAGGTCCCATCTGCATGTGTGTTGCCATTTTTCTGCCCTGCTAGGGAGCCTTTTTGGGCTGGGCAAGACGAGCTTCTGGCTGTTGGCCAAAGGGGAGCTGATATTGTCAAAGTTCATCAGCTCAGCAAAGGGTTTGGAACTGGCTGGAACTCTGTGTTTCCAATACCAGCTGCTCAGGATTTGACTAGAAACACTTTTCTAAGATGTGTGAAAAAATAAAAGTTATTAAAATTCCCAGCTTACTCACTTCCATTTGAATCTGAATAGTCATGCTTTTATTAATATCTAGTAATTTATGTCACTGGTGGTGTAACCTCAGTCCTTGGTCTTTGCACTTAAAATGGAAATGTAACTCACCTTGTCCCTGTGCAGTGGAGTTCACTGCTGCATTGTGAGGCTGTGAGGGGAATCAGTGCTTCAGTGCCTGGAGGTCCATAGAACAAGCTGATGGCACCTTTGTATCCCTGTCTGGATATATATGAGTTTGTAGGAGGGGTTTTGCAACATACACCGTCACAAAACACTTGGTGGGTGCAAGTTTTTAGAGAAGACACAGCAGAGAGGTTCAAGTAAGCAGAATGAGTTGGATCAAATATAAAAATCATAGTCTAATATCATTAATCTTTCTTCCTCCTCTGTTGTACTGGTTTGACACTAAATGATGACAGAGGTAGGATTATCTGGCTTTCTGCAGGATTGTTCTTACCCATGTTGTGCCTAACCTGTTAAGGATAAATAGTTTTGTCTCTACTTCTGGCAGTGTCTTTCTCCATGGCACGTTCTTCTGTCATTGTATTTTAAGGTGTCTATCATCTTGATATCCAAGTGCCAATTAAAATGCAGAATTGTCACATAGCACAATTAAAATAAAAACCGAAGAATCCTAGTCTTCAAATCTCTAATCAAAGTTTATCTCTTTTTCAGTCACTATTTCTTCCCTAATTACAAAAACAAGTATTTGAAAAACAATTGTAGCTATCAGATATTTTGTTATCTGACCACAGGGTACGAAGTGGTTTTAATTGTTTTTCTGATTAACTGCAAGCTCCCAAATTCAAGAAGAAACATATTTATGTTTTCCCTGTGAGATCCTGTACCTTACCAACAGATGAGTGTGTTTGTGGTACTGTACAAGGATTAATGAAATAAAAAAAACCAACCCTCTGCTGCTGCTGATTGACCAGTGATGGTAAATGTAATTGAATTAGCAGTGCACTAAAATAAATGTAGACAAAATAAATATAGACAAGAAAATCTGGTGAAAGCTTCTGTAATGTTTTAGATTAATAGGCATACAGAATTCTTCACATTTTTTATTACGTTGTCCCTAGATGAATTCAAAGTAATTGGGGTGGTTAATTTTATTTACACAGAGCCGTTCACAGCGCATTAAATAATAGAGATAATTGAACAAGAATTGTCAAGTGTGTACTGATATCAGACATATTACAGAAGGGAATGTGCATAAAACTTCATTTCTATGCAGCCATTGTTTATGGTAATTAAGTACACAGATTTATCCCTTGGTTGCCTTCCAAGCTTATGGCAACTGCTATTGTTGTGCTCCATTAATATGTAATCAGGAAATAGTTTAATTTTCTAATCTGCAGTTTGAGAATTCACTTTCTAACAACTCTTAATTACTGCATTGCCCTAATGATGCTCATGGTTAGGAAAACTGAACCAATAAACTCCATGGAAGAAGCCAGAGGGGATTATACTTCCAGAGGTGGTGCTTACTTAATAAACTTGTTATGCCTTCACCAGAGGGAGCTCAGTGTCCTTCAAAAGCAACTAATTTTATATTTCAGAGTTGTACATACCCACGGTGCGAAGAGTTAACGCGCGGCGTGCGGTGGGGGTGGCTGTAAATGTGATTCACTAGAGAACCAGATAAGCGATCCTATCACCATTTTGGTATTTTTCCTACTGTATGCTAATTCTGGAGTTTAATTGCGCAGGAAAGAATGCAGGTGGTTTAATCTATTGTTTTAAACTGTCCTCTTGGGTTTATTTTTGTCAAATTTGTTTTCTTTCATTAGCCACATTAGCGAAACGCGGTATCATAAAATCTTGCCCAGACAGATAAGCTCCGTGTATTGACAGCTATCTTATAGTTACGGCTTTCTGGGTGAGTCTTAAACAGTAAAAGGGGTTTTTATTTAGTCATTTCCTTTCTCCACTGGCCCATCGTTCACCTTGATTGCGATTTCCATGCTGCTGCTGTACCTAATGCAACTCTACTGCCAGCACTGAAGTTGTTCTGGGTCTGTGCTACTGCAGCCCAGCCACTGGGATCTTGCAGGCTGGCTGTGCTGCCCTTGCCCAGGAGCATACTGAAGAACGAGAGTTAACATCTGCTGAGATTTACCATTGCTGGAGGATAATGCACCTTGGTGGTTCCTCTTAGTGCAGGTGGTCCCCTGGGGTGGATCTTGACAAGTTCTGCCTTTTTAATGGCAATCGCTGTGGCTTGAGAGTCTTCTGCACATTTATCTTCTGAGTTTGAGGTGTTGTTTTATTTTTGTCCAACTTGTACCCAATTTCAACACTGCAGGTACTCAAAATGGGGCAGGATTGCCATCTCCCAGCCTCTGTTTCACCCCTCCTTTCTCAGTGCATAAGCTTCCTTGTCAATAGTACTAATTACACAGTGAACCAAACAACAAACATTAGAAAACCTGTAAACACATATGTTGTGTCACTGCAAATTAACTCTTACCAATCGAAAAAGCAGCATATGCTTTGTTGTCACTTGTGAAAGGAAAGTCACATGTATTAATTAGTTAGCATTTTACACGGCTTTGAAGATATAAAGGACTGAGGTTTGTAAGAGGGAAACATTTGAATTTCATAGAAAAGGAAAAAGGTTGAGCTAAAAAAGTACAGGCACAAAATGGGAGTTAAAACAGTTGATTTACTCTCTTGTAACAGAATGAAATTTTCACTTCTCATATTAAATCTCGTCCTGGTATGGATTTGTATTTGATCTTTTTGCTGTACTATTTCTTACTGTCCTTTGCCTGTGTCAGGGCACTAAAACTTGGGTCCCGGGAGATCTGCTCTGCCTTTTAGACATATTAAACAAAATGGACACATGCAAAAGATTTTAAAGGGGTAGCATTTGTGTATTACACACAGCAGTGTATGAACGTATATGCATTTATTTTAATAGTGCATATATGCATTTATTTTAATAGCAGTCCAGGGCACATATATAATGGTATACAGTGCCCAGGTACATATTTAATTAAACCATACATGTTGTCTAGCATCAGATAATAAGAAATAATGCGGCTTTCTGCTTGTCTGGCTGTCTAGCTTTTGAGGCATAAAATGCACAGTTTCTTTCTCTGAGACCACATACAGAAAAAAGAAGGAAGTGTAGAAGAGAAAAGGGAGACAATAGGCACTGGCTGGCCATCAGGTAGCTGAGAGCCTGAGCTGTTGTGTCAGGACCACAAGCTTCCCTCTATCTGCCTCATCTTCCTCGTAGTCAACAGCTGTGGTGAG
>WBMV01005958.1:429726-454726 GCA_013396655.1 Campylorhamphus procurvoides | reverse complement strand
CATCACTTTTACACTGGGGATCCTGCTGTCCTACAAGAAGAGGTTAGGAGAGAAGAGGACGTTTTGCAACAAATAATGTGCTGATCTTAACAGCTCCAAAGTGAAGAGGACTTTTTGTTCATTTTCTACACACCGTAATTTCACATTTGGGTGCTGTGTCTGCTGCTTGCTTCAGCATTTGGGGCTCTGGTCCCAGGTTTGCAGTGCAGCGTTTCTTTTAAAGTGCAGGCATTGCTGTAGCCAGAGTGGACATCGTCGTCATTCACTCCTATGTATTTGGGAAAGTACTTACATGAAGATCACAAATATGCGCAGTGCAGCTATCTAGTTCTGCAAGTTTAATCCGAGCCCCAGAAAGTTTCATTGTGGCCCCTATGCAAATGTATTTACATAGGAATGGGTCTTGGGTCCTTTAAAGAAGGCAACAAAGTTGGAAGACTGAGGCCAACAAATAAATGAAAGTTTCTCTAAATCCATTGGATAATAGAGGCAGTGTTAAGGCTAACCACAGTGTTGAACTAAACAGAGGGATTACTCCTGGGTTTTGCATCAGTTGTTTTCTGCCGGGTGGCCTCACTTGTCAAAAAAAAAAAAAAAAAAAGAAAAAAAGTTTAACGGGCAAACATTCACATGGCACATTGAGAAAAGAAGTATGCTTAATTCCATCAAAGCTCAGAAATCAGTCATTAATTTATTCTAACCTCCAATTGTTGGTCATTTGTGAAACATCTGGCCTTTAAGTCATAAGAACCTAAACACAGATACAATGTGAGTTCTCCTGAGGGTGGAAGCTGGGTGTAGTTTAGTGTATGTTCGTGAGCGTGAGTGCACGTATGTCTGTGTATTGCAGAGGCTGCAACTGCCACTTAATTTTGGAGACTTTGAAACATATTAAAATGAATCCTTCAGTTAATTTACTCTCAAAATTAGATTACTGTTCATTTGCATCTTGGAAAAGTTCTGCCATTCAAAAGAGGCTCTTTCTTCATGGTGGGTTAACAGTTAGATATTTAGCAATCTTGCAGCTTGCTAGTCAGAAATAGTTTCTAATGAAGTTGAAATTTGAGATAGAAAATATATAAAAGCTTTCAGGAAAGACATACCCTATTTTCCATATGGCTAAGTAATTGTTATGATATTTGTTTTAAAGCTGGACTTAGACACTCCTGACTGCCCTCTAATTTGATATGGCTGGTCCCGGCGATTCTTCTGGAGGAAACTTTCGTAGTAGAATGCAGTGAAGGAGATAAATAATTTTGCAGCTATAAGCACATGGCAAAGTATAGAAAATAATTCAGTCGCCCTTACTGTCGTGCAGATAACAGTCTCCAGGTTATTTGCCTCTGCTGGGAGTTGGAACCTGAGTGAAAACGAACTGAGTGTTTAAAAGGAGATTTGAAATAAAGGTGGCATCTTGGAGCTGGCAAAATTCTGCCTTTTGTTAAGCTTAGAATAATGTCTGCTATTTAATTCTCAGGGTTAGGGTGTTGCTCTTAGTTGGGGAGGGAATATAGTTCTTCATGTGTAGCTCAAATGTGGCAACATCTATGATGAAATTTCTTGTTTATCACATGAGTGAAATGAGAGACATAGAGTGAAATGAGATTATAAATATGATGGAAGCATTTAGACCTGTCAGTGCACACGGCTGTGGGGATATCTCAGAGCTTTCTGTTTTCAGGCACTTACCTTCTTGTGCTTTTTGTTTGTTTGTTTTTTGTTTGTTTCTTTGGCCTGACCATTTGCTTTTCTTGCTCAGGAGGGGCTGGTTGCAGCTCTCAGGCTGTTTTGATGGCAAAGATAACGATGCTATCCAAATGCATAACAAAAAGAAAGAATTCTGAAGGTTTTATATAAAGCATCTCTTTCTCTTACTATTTGTTTCTCCTTTCCCCCTTGCTAAGTAAAGAAGTCCTGAATCCCTACTCCACTGTGAAATTTCCTGTATTCCAAATCTAGGCCATTGTAACTCCTTTCAAGTTGGGTTTTATCCTTTCCTATTAAAAGAATATCTGTGATTTTTACCGCCTCAAAAAAAAAAAAAAAGTCCAGTGAGTAAATTAGGGGTGACTTAACTTGGTTTGATTCTTAGTCTTTCCTTGTCCCTGCCATAACGTGGCTGGGATTTGGTGAAGTGACTGGGAAGCGTGTGGGAATCCGTGGGCACTCCCACGTTGCACGCCGCGTGTGCGAGCGCGCGTGTACGCCCGACCCACCAACACAACACGTAAAAAGTCACGTTTCAACTTTGTTGAACCACTCATTTCCGAGGCACTGATGTCCAAAGTATTGGTAGGATAGTGGAGATGAGAGGGAAGGAAAAAAAAAAATCTCTTTAAACAGCTTGTGAAATGTAATGTTTGAAACGGTTCTTTGAGAACGTGCAGATTATGGCTTGTGTAGTGACTCTTCCCAGCTCTCTGGGAAATGAGCTGTTGACATTCTTTTGGGTCATCATCCGAGATAGGAGGGCAACCACAAGGATTTAGCAGATAAATTCATCCCAAAAGACCTTTATCCATTTCACTGCAACTTGGAAACGTTCATGTCGAATAGCAGCATTAATGTAGCCCTTTTAGCCCTTCAAAGTGAGCCTTATGTTTAAAAAAATATAAAAAATTTAAAAAAAAATCAAATGACCAGAGTAATGACTTCTATAGGTCTTCTAAGAGGTAATTCATTATTTACGTAATTCTGGAGCATAAACCCATCTTTCCTTCAAGAGACTCTGAAATAGAACTGGGCATCTTATACAGTGGAAGAGTCTCTTTTGAATTCTAATCAAGTGGATCTGCCTCAAATTCATTTCTAGTTCGTTGTAAACAGTGGAATTTAAGTTAATTTCTTCTTATCTTTTCTTTTGAAGGAAACTAGCAACATGTTTCAAAGGTTTTATTTTTAAATACAGCTCAGAGTTTATTTTATTTTTGTGGGTTTGGGGTGGTTTTTTTGCACTTTATAAACCAGGTGTCGGGCTTTGACAGCCATATGACAATTATGCATTAGCATAGGTGATTCTGAAATAAATAGGAAAAAAAATTACCTTGGGTTTTTTTTTTTTACTTGAACTCAAATGATACTATATAGGCTGAATGTGCAGGCAAGGTTCCCACAATGCACTGTGAAAACCTAGGCTAACAACCACCCCGCTGCGTTGAAAACCCCAAAAAAAGACAAAAGCACAATGAAATAGAAAGCTTACCACCGGTAGCTTTCAAAACGACAAACTAGGCAAACTATACATCTCCACCACTCCAATTTTGTCAGAATGCTAATGAGCTTGCTCTGATCTTTACTCGGCTTCCCGTGTTTTCTACATCTTCAAGGACCACATGGCGCTAGCAAAATAAAGACAACTAAATGAGAATTTCGAATGCTTTTTGTGTTGGGACCTGGTGCCTTTCAGTTGACGCACTCGTTGAATATTCTCAACTTAAAAGCGTACAACAGGGGGCTGGGTATGAACTTTTTAGCAGGGGGAAATTTGTACAAAAGTAAATGAGTGTGATGAGGAAAATATGAGAAAAATTTCTGATTAATTTCCGCTCTATAATATCAATGACACCTTCAGCCCCTCTCATGCTCCTCTAACAAGAGATGCTGATAAAAGATGAATGATTCTGTGTTGTTCACAGTGAATGTTTAGTGGTTTTTTAATAGCGGCATTCTACATAAAAGGCACCAGGAAGTACTCCGCATTAGCAGTTGAGATCACTAGTTAATAGGATGATGTCTTTTAGCTTTTGTCACAAGATTATTAGAAAGGATGGGTTTCTGTTCTCATCCCGACATACTTTAGAGTGCTTGTTGAGTACAAGTGCTAAAATACAGGTTTCTCGGTATTGTTTCACATGCAAAGTAAAAGCCCTTTTAATGCAACACCTTTTACTTTTTTTTTTTTAACCAGGTGATTTTTGTCATTGATCTCTTATCTGCCCCCTTTAGCTGTATTAATCACTTGGAGTGGTCTGCTTCTCAATGAGGGCTTGATGATGTATGTGTGTATAGATTCACTATCAAAAATAAATCCCTTATATGCTCTGCACCTTCACAACCCTGATTATCGAGCTGTATTTACCAGCCTGTATTATACCATCTTGAATGCTCCTTACTGGAGTCGTCCAGTCTGCAATAGAAATCCACACTAGAGGAGGGAGGGGTGAGCTAGGAGGAGGCATCTTATTTCCCAAGCCAAATTTCATCTTTTAAAAACAATTGAATTCACAATTCTCGTTGGAATTCCCAAAAGTAAATGCAGATTTGTATTCACCCGTGTCAGTGCTTGGGGAGGACAATGATGAACGTTCAGTTTTGCCTGAGAGAGATGAATTTAAAAATTGGTTTTGTTACCTCTTCAAGCTCGCAAAGCAGACAGTATGAAAAGTATCTGTGCATGTACATAGGGAGAAAAAAAATATCACGGTCCTGTCGTATTCTCATATCTTGCCTAAATGAGAAACGATTAATTAATACCATTGTAAGTTTCATAGCAGTTTGTCAGCCGTGCTCTCCTCCACTGTTGTTTTGCTTAGCTCAGCATCATTAATCTCAGGTGAACCAAAAACTTGCCAGACCATGAGGGGGTAGTGAGTTGTCCAACCATACTATGAAAGACAAAGATGCACATGCCAAAGCAGAACAACAGGGAGGACAGTATAGCAATGACCTTTCTGGTAAGATAGAAACTGTAAAAGTATCACTGAAAACAACATCTTTGACACTTAGCTTTTTACATTTAGCGTAAGAAGTGAGTGAAAACCTTTCAAAAAAATTCTGAATGTGTGAATGATACATATGTGACACTGGTTTGGGTCTCTGCTGGTGCTAGTTTGTGGACATTCCCTACTGGAGATACCTAATGATTAGGAGACCAGAAGGATATTACTGACAGCAGTTTGTGTTGGGCAGAAGGAAAAGTTTTTGACATGAGCAAAAGAGTTAGTGATTTTTACTGTAATGTGGTAACAGTTCACAAAATTCTGCATTGATAGTTACTGCTTGTTTTGGAAGCGAAGCAATATTAGAAAGCATTTGATAAGATGCTTCTCTCTCCAGTATGCAGAAACATTAACTTGCTGCCAGGATTATGGTAATGGGAGTTTTGACAATGACCAAAACCCTGGGTGAAAGAAGTGCAGTGACACTGTGATTAAGGTTTCATTTGGCAAAAAGGTCTCAGTATGGTAACTGTGCTTCTCTGCTGCATCTGAGTGTGACTCGAGTGACCCAAACCCCACAGAGCTATGTAGAGTTGCCTGCTTGGACATGCAGTGCAAAGCCATGCATGAAAATTTGTTAATGCAAATAAACTGGCTTGCTGGTCTTCAGGGTCCAGATCACAAACACATACAAAAATTTCTGCCCAAATCTGGTTTTTATAGTTGCCAGAGTCATGCATTTTATGAACAACTGAGAACTTCTTGAGTTCTTGAGGCTTGTCAGCCGCTCTCCAGTTTCCCTTTTGTGATGTTGCCTCCACAGTGTCTGGCAAACTCTTTCCAGTCTCCATCTCTTCCCATTAGCAGTTCCTGCAAAGCAATCTTGACTTGCTTTTGGTAAAGGAAGACCATCTGGCCATACTTGTCCAAATACACAGCATTTCTACATCTGAGAAACTTCCACAAAATGAAGCCCAGAGTTCATGGACCCTTTGATTCACCACATCTCTTCAGTCTTAGGTCTGTGCGTTGGTAGGCAAAAGTTCACACGAGGTGGTGACCTTTCCAGGACCAGACGTGGGCAGCGTGCGTGTTCAGCCTTCCCAGCCCAAGTTCATTAAACCATTAAAGCAGCTCAGCAGCAGCAATGACCGTATTTCTTTTTTTTCTCCAAGTAACCCAGAATTGCCATTGGCTGCAAGGGCTGAGTGATAAGTCGGCCTCCTCTCCACGCACTTCCCTGGCTTTTGTAGCCTCATCATTGCCTTGAAAGAACCTGTCACCAGGTTGAAGCCAGCCTGAAGAAGAGAGCCCAAGCACAGCACTGCCTGCGTAGCAGGAGAGTACTCTGGGAGAGCCCCAGGCACTGTGAATAGACTTGCAAGCCTTCCAAAAGTCTTACAAGACCCAACAGACACTTGCTTCTTTTAATTGATTTCCATCTTTCTTTGTGGTGTTGGAGTATAAATGCCCTTTCATGTGGTAGGCATAGTCTTTGGCTTTCTGCCTGGAAGTTGGCTTTCTCTACAATCAGTGTCTGCCTCTAAAGAGAAGGCGAGGAGAAAGGCCCTTCGGTCACCCCGAGGCTCCTGGCCCGTGATGCCACTGTAGTCTGCAGAGAGCACTGTTAGTTTTTCTTGGTTTTCTCCCATTTACCACCAAAACCACCTTTTCTGTCAAAACTGGAAACTGTAGGGCCCTGGGACACCTCAGTCTAGCTGCACTTAGCCCTGAAAAACTTTGGATCCCAGTAGAAAAATGCCAACTCACAGTAAGAGTAGATGTTTTCATGAACACAGATACAAGGTCACGTTCATTGCCAACCATCATCTCACTTCTCACAATTGCTTCAGTTAAATTCAGCCTTGTCCAGTAAAGAAGTCATTTTATAATACCCACCACCCTTTTCCAGCTCCAGGAGAATATGTCCTGAAGGAAGTAAGGCAACATTTGGTAGAAATGGAATAAGATGCTGCCTAGTAGAGCACAGTCCAGCAACTCTAGGTAAACAGCCTCTCACTTCAGAATCTTACCCAGGTATCACTTGCCAAGTAAACAGGTAGTAAACTGATCTAAGGACTAGTTATGAGCCATAGAGAAATTACTGTCACTCATAACAAAGCATCCAACTCGTCAACCTGCAAATGAAATAGTCCATCTGCCAGACCATCCTCCCTTTCTTGGTGGATTTTCAAGCATGATCTACCATTTTTAACATGGTTTCAAAAGTTTGAGTGTATCAGTTAACTGTGCATGTTTTCCTGTGCTGCAAGCAAAGGTCTCATGTCTATTTTTGCCAAGCCCTTGCATCTTCCAAGTTGTGCTATGTGAGAAAATTTGGGTAAAAATAATACCAGAGGTTGGTAAAGGACAAGAGTTGGTTTTGCTCAGTGCTGGGATCCCTGCAGGCACATCCTCAAGGCACCACTTTCTTACAGCAATCTCTCCAGATGTTTCAGTTGAATCTCCCCTCTTGCCTGAATTTTGGGGCACAGAATTTCTTGGTCTGGATTGGTGGTCCCACATTTTCAATATATTTGTAACCTTTATCCAGCCCAGGCATTTTTTTCAGTTGATTTTCTGATTTTCCAGTGGCCACTGTGTTGACTCATCATACAGAGAAAATCAGCAGTCTTTCAGGCAATTTGTCTTTTGTGGAAGTTTCAGTCCTGTGATAATTTTAGGCTGCCCAGACTGCAGGCCACAAATGTTTTGTCTTCCTGTGAGTGAGTCCCACTGCAGGTAAAATAACTCCTCGCACGCGCCGAGATGTGGTCAGAACCCTGACCTTCTGTTTACATGGCTCTCAAAATTTTTAATAGCCTCTCTGATTTTTTGTGTTTCAAGAACCAAAGAAATTGCAAGTTTCCTGCTTAATATTAAACTAATTTGATGTGTGCTCATGATAAAGGCATTCCTTCAGTGGCGGCTCCGTTTCATTAGGGTTACAGTACTTTTGGGGGCTGAAGTAGACTCAGACAATGCACTGCAATGTAGCTCTGCCTGGCAGATTCTTGGCAGTCGTTACGTACCTTTATGAGACTCCATTGTGTGGACATCAATGTCTCCTTCTCAGCTGCTCTCAGACAGCAAGTTAGTGGCCATGAATTTGCCTTTCTAATGTTCGCGTTCGTAACAGGCGTTTTCCCATCCAGTTCAGACTCAAAAACTTGTGCTGGGGTTTCATCTGCTAGCTAGCACTTCTGCAGTGTCACCTAAACAACAATCCCGTCTGTTTATCTCTTGGTAGCTATTCTAGGTTCTTTTCAGTGGCTTTTAATAACTGAGGAGGTCCTCATGCACTGAACGGAGGAAGTATTGTGGAAGGATGCTGGGCATGGCAATCTGAAAAGCGAGGCTTGAAGCTCAAGGTGGAGCAGCTCATCCATTGATGCTGTGAGGTGTCTGTTGTGGGTTCTGTTTTGACACTGAGTACCTGTAAAAAGTATTTTATCCAAAATTCTGAGGTTTTCCTCCTTTCTCCTGAAAGCAGAGGAGAGTGATTTTTCAAAAAATAGGTCCCTCTTGGGATACCTCAGTTTCACTCACTGAAAAATTGTGGATCACTCATTTCAAGTCAGTCATTAAAAAAATCTTCACCAGAGCTTTCAGTGATGTTGGAGGCATTTTGCAGTAGGGCTTGTGGAACTCTCCTTCACAAAGAATAGCTGACGTGAATATAGGCTTTTCTGCTTAAGTATTAGTTAAATTCAGTAACTTGCATTAAAAACAAGAGCTTGTCTGTGCATAAGCTGTTCACAGTGAGCAAGATGAGAAGACTATTAAAATCAGTGGGAAGTCCGCCACTGACTTGGAAGCGGTTGAGACCTTCCACCAGCCTTTGTTAGCAACATGAGGTTGGTCAGCTAAAACACCCGGCGTTGTTCCTCGTCCCTTCCCGTGTTTCCTTTCAGGAAAACTGCAATTGCCACAGTGGGTCAGCCCCACAGTCTGATCCGGAACACTCGAGTGGGACAGGTATGGGATGAACCCAAACAGGGGCAAGGTGCTGTGCAGAGGCCAGTTACAGGCTAACCTGGCCCCAGGGAACATTTGCTTTAACCTCTAAAAATTAAAGGTTAGCTCGTGTCCTAAAGCAAGAGGATCCAGTTCCTACCTCCCGTGGTTTTTTGTTTGTTTATTTGAATATTTATTGCTAGAGCTCTGCCTTTCCATATTCAACATTCAACCTGGTTTTAATTCTTGCTGAGCTCTTAGTTTCAACACTGCCTCGTGGCGACGAGTTCTACTAGTAAATGATGAGGCTTTGAGGAAAGATCATTCTTTTTATCGGTTTTAAACACACCACCTTCAATTTCAGTGAATTTCCCCAGGTTCTTAGCAGACAAGATGAGACACATCCTAGAACTATTCTTTATTTGCTATTCATGTTCTCCTTCAGGTAAACAAGCCAATCTGTCCACTTGCTCCTAATACAGAAACTTGTAAAAACTCGTCCCTGTGATTGGGTGAATGCAACTTTGGTTTTTTTAAGCAGGCAGATAAAGACAGTGGGGTCTGTTTTCAGAAGACCTTCCTGTTAAATTTGTGGAATTTACTGGCATTTGAACTGCACTCAGTAGTCACCAAGCTTCTGCCAACTGCAAAATAGCCCAGCAAGAGGAGCAGAGTGAAATCGGCCCGTTTTTGTTGTTATTTGCCCCGCTCCAGTTCCCATGCACTGGCATTCTCCTGCTGGCCTCTTCACCCAAGTGTGTTGAGTGAAGAAAGCTTCTTCTATTCTATTTTAAAACTGTGTGTAAACATCAGCAAATGGATGAAGAATGGGCTCTGTCTTAAGTAGGTTGTTTTTCATGTAGTTCTGTTGAGGTAAATGGGGAGACATGGGAAGGTTTCTGTGTTTAACCATGACACCATGGCACACACACTACACACAGTGCAAATAAAATTGAAAAACAATTACTGCTTAAGACGGCACACGGAGTGATTTCTGTAAACCTGTTATTTCTTGCCAGACTGAATGGGCTGGTTTGGGATGCTGATGTAAACCCTTTATTATTTATCTTCCACAGGTTGTAATTCATTTTTGCACAGCAGCTAAATACATTTACATTTAAGGATTTTTTTAAAAATATTAATCTATTGTCTTATCTTGACAGATTTATGATGGTATAAAGTGTAGAGGAGTTACTCCGTTCATCCATTTACACTGTAAACTAATCTTGTCCCTGCATGTTATGCTTTTATTTCCTTTCAAGTGGTATTCTCAGTGTATTGTAGCACTTTCTTCTGTGTTTTCTTAGCAATATACAGGTTTACTATGTTAATCCATAGTGGGTTTATCTAGTGTCTAGCTGCCCAAACGGCTTAAAAATAATAGCTCTAATGGTACATATGTATAGTGGTAGCTGGCTGACTTTGAAAGTATTTTCAGCAGGAAAGAGAAAAAAAAAATGTTCTTTCAAATTGATTCAGAAGGGACATTTGTTAAGATGCTGCTTCTTTAAATATTTAACAAATAATTCACTTACAGTGTAAACAAAAATCTATTTGTAAAACCTGAAGAATATGAAGGAAAATCTATTTGTAAAAGACTGCTGGGAAGCTGTCTAACATTAAAATAATCTAGTTGCTTATATTGTTCTCAAAAAATGGTAATGTGTTTGTTGCCATGCTTTTAATTCTTGACTATTGTAGAACAAAATTGTCTCAAGTTGGTTTCAAATAACAATCAGGAATATGTGTGATGAACCACAGGAGAATGGAAAGGGGTTGGGGGTTGTGATTTGGGTTTGGGGTTGGTTTTTTTTCCTATCATTAAAATTCTCGCCACCATTACTTTGGCTATCACTAAAATTTATTCCAGTAAGGGACAAAATTGGCAAACTTTACACTGCAGCTTCTGTTGAGTCCTGTGCAGGAGTTATTCCAGCTCGGAATCACGACTTAGAAG
The DNA here is from genome assembly GCA_013396655.1 of Campylorhamphus procurvoides. Classification (NCBI taxonomy): domain Eukaryota; kingdom Metazoa; phylum Chordata; class Aves; order Passeriformes; family Dendrocolaptidae; genus Campylorhamphus; species Campylorhamphus procurvoides. The sequence continues at coordinate 444,154 of WBMV01005958.1, read as the reverse complement.
GCAGGAGGAGTTTCTCGTATCTGAGGGCAGAATTTAGTGTCTTGTGCTATTTGAGGCTTGGTGTTGGGCTCGTTCCTAATCATTGAGGAGGGTTCTGGTAGATGTCAAGTGAAGAGAAGAATAGAGCACGCATCCTTCACCACTCAAGCCAGACAATGAAATTAGAAAATGGCACTGGGAGTTGATGTGAGAGAATTCCCTTGGATTCCTAGAGGAAGAATAAAACAAGAATGAATTAATTAAAAAAAAAAAAAAAAGGAGAAAAGAGGAGGAAAAAAAAAAGCAGAAAGGAGAGGGGGAAAAAGAAAATAAATCAGAGAAACCCTGCCAGAACCCTCCTCAGGTTAAAGTCCGACATTAAAAACTGTATTGACTTTTCACATAAAGGCACATGTACTTACTGTTTCATCTGAGTTTCTGGTTCTGGGTTTTTCAAATCTCTTACCAAGCAGTTTGCATGCATATGATGTTTGCAGCACTACCCGCTCTTATTTGAAGACTGTTTTCAGAAGTCATTATTGAACTATAGGATAAAAAGGTATAAGCATAATTACGTGTTAAAGAGAATAAATATGTTCTGCTAGATAGTTAACCAGATGAGGTTAAACAAGATAAGATGAATTCTGGTCTTTTTAGAAAACTGGCAGTCTTCATTTTAAGCTACAATGTAAAGTGCTTTATCCTGAGATTAGGTATTGTGGCAGAAGCTAAAACTGCCTTTTTCCCCTAACCGTGCCAGAATACAACCTCCTTTTCTTTCTCCGCTAACAAGACTGCTTTACCACCACAGCCCACTCTAAGTAATTAAATCAATCCTTTGTACTTACCGTATTCTCCTCTAGTGACGGTACTAGATCTGATTATATGCTTCATGCATATTCAAAGTACAGCACTGACAGCTCTTTAATGAGCTCTTACTTAATCAGTACGAACAATGTTCATCTTGTTCTTTTTTTCCTCATACATTAGAGCTAGGAACAGTTGGGGAAAAAATGAAACATCCAGCATTCATTTGAAAAATATATTGTACTTTGAAAAGTGTCTAAGCTGGAGAAGTTGCATTCTGCCCTTTAAAAGTCTGATGGACAAATTGGATTACTAGTATTGGATTAAATAACAAATGGTTAGAGGAGAAATGAGAAAAGCTCGCTGTGATCACAGGCTTTAATATTTTTTGTTACTTATAAAGCTGAAGGGGTCTTTAACCAGTTATTAAAGTCAGGATTAATTTGTAATGGTCCAACTTACTAGCTTTAAAAGGGTTTTGTTGTTGTTGTTTATCAGAAACAATAGTGTAATGCATGTATTATGGAAAAAATTTAAGTTTAAGATCTGTGGGCTATTTATAGATTTTCAGCATCTTGTACTGGCTTAGATAAGGGGTTTGCATGTGTGGGATCGATTTGTTCTTGAGCGTGGGTGTTTTTTTGCTTCATTTAAATAATCTGTGCAGTTTGTTGGTTTGTTTTTTTCCCTGAGAACAACACATATATTTTCCCAGTTTGAATTTTCAAGCATTTGTAGCAAGTCAATTAAATACTTGTTTTACACTTGGAAAGTGGAAACAACTGCAGCAGCAGCAGGCTTTTACAGAGGGAAACTGTGTTGAAGAAAGGCTTTTTCTGAATTTTTTTGTTTAAAAGTTGTAAATGTGAGTTTAGCTTGCAATATCACTGCAGTAAGAACACTCAGTTTTTCTTTGTTGAAAGTGTTTCATGTGCATCCTCTCACCAAGGGAAAAAAAAATGAAGTAATGCTCTAATGCTAGTGTGTTTGCTGAAGAGTTATTTAAATTTCTTATACATGGGAGTTCATCTTTATTTTGCTTGGTTGGGAAGAATCTGTTTCAGGCCCATGCACAAGAATTTAAAAGCTGACGGTCGACAAATAAAATATCAGCATCGACTACTATTAATATTGCACACATGTGTCATTTCACTGATCAAAAAGGCCTTCACCAGGGTAAAATTGGCCTTTTTCCAAATTGCAAGCTTTTTCTCAGCTTTTTCTTTTTTGCTCTTTCTTCTTTTGTTGCTGCCCGGGGATTTGTGCCTATCGCAGCCGATATCACATGACTGGTGTTAGGGCATCACATGGGTCCAAAGCGAATACAAAAACAGATTTAAAATTCTGTAAAAACAATCAAGACTTTGTTAATTCACTTTTAAACCAGGCTGTTCTATGGATATTGCATGTGCTTTGGTGTCAGCATGGATATATTAGAATAGACACCTGTGCAGATCTGACTCGACAGCTCCAAGCTTTACCTAGATCTTTTCTCATTATATGTTGCAACTAACTTTATTTAGGAGGAATGCATTAACAGAAAGAAGATTATATCTTGTGTTCTTAACCTGAAATTGCATGGCATGGCAGTCAAGTTCAGATCTACCATTAAGTCAAACACCTTGGAAACATTTGTCTCTCCCATTTCTTTTTCAAGGCTTGCAAAATCAAACGCAGCAAGGGCTTGTATTTATAATCTTTTAGCCAGAGCTCCCAGACCACCCCAAAACTAACAAATTGATTGAAATGTTACTGGAGCTGTGGATGTCTGGTTGTGAGAACTTTGCCACATTGCTGGTAAAAAAAAAAAATCTTGTGCCTTACAGAATAGACTGGTCATTTTGCAAGGATAAAAAATAGCAATCTATACCCTTCTTCTTCCCCTGTGCCCTAAACAAATTTCAGCTAGTTGGTGCATTTCAAGGAGAGGTTGCTGATACTGATTATCATCTGCTTCTAAAAGCAGAGCCTGTTAGATGGACCAATACAGCAGCAAGGCCTTTGATCTGTAACTTAACAGCAAAGTGTGCTGAACTGCTGAATATTGTTGTGGTACGATATTTTATGCACAAAACCAGAAGTGGAGGTCTTGGGTGAGAGCATTTCTATGTGTCAGATTTCTTCTTTCACTGCTCCATTGTCCAGAAGCTGGACCCTGCTGCTTTTACTTGGAAAAGGGCTGCGAGGCCATCCCCACTTTGGGATGCTCTGCCCTTCCTGTCTCTCTGCTAGCAAACCTTGACTAAAAACACCCTTTCAGGAAGCTTCATTGACCAGGCCCTTCCCAGGGTGATAAATGGACATGGGCAGATGTCTTGCATCATCCCGTAACTTTTTCTTACTCTGTGGGTCCACCAGTTCCACCCTAAGCTGACCCACTTCCCTGTTCTTTTCCTTCTCTTGTGTGGATGCATCGAGCCCAAAGGCCACAGCAGAGGGATTCAAATGGTTTGGGGAAGGCTGGAGACCCTCCCTTGCATGAGGCAGGGTCATAGCCTGGTGAGGATGTGATTCTCCATGGAGATCTGGGCTTGCACACTGCACTGGGGTGTGAACATGCATGTGGCAAGCGTGCATGTGCAAGCATTTTAAACACTCCCACCCAGAAACTGAAAGGTGGGGTTTTTTAGAGCAAAACAATATTTTTTCTGGTGAACTCTTTTTTCAGAACCCTTCTACAATCACCAAATAATTAGCTTTCAGCACCCTTGCAGGATGAGGACAGGTGATTGTTCCTGTACTGCACACAAGGCATTTAAACTCAGAGATCTGCTCACAGTCTCACAGTGAAGCAGTACCAGAGCTGGGAAGTGTACTCAGAAGAGCCAGCTGGTGCTCCTTTGCCACTGTTCCAGGTTTATTCCTGATATTAATTTTAACCATTGAAATGTGTGAGTTTCACAGTTCACTGAGGACCATATAGTCTTTGCTCTTCAACTCAAGAGATGAGGGTGGCATGTTACCACAGAGGCACAGCCTCTGCAAAGGACTTTCTCCTAGTCCCCGAGCTCAGGGAGAGTGGAATTTGATTCATCAGCCCTGCTACATGGAAACCCCAGTCAGGAGCCTTCTGGATGTTCACCTGCCTTCCCCTCACATGATGTGATGGTGCAGGAGTGGTGACATAGAGTCTTGGAGACTCTGGTAGAGACAGCACTGCCTGCAGGTGGGCTATGGAGAGTCCTGATCCTGCCTGGGATGAGTGTGGGTGAGGGAAATACATGCATAAACACATGGGGACCCTTGGGCTCCTGGACCCCAAGATGATTGGTATTTGTGCAAATGCTCCCTTTGATTGCACATTGAGGAGAGGAGCAGCTCTCTCCAGCTCATCATCTGGAAGAGCGGCCAAAAACACAGAAGCTGAGCAGGTGCCCGCATCATCCTGACTCTGCTGGGTTTGCATGGGTGGAGTGGATCTTGCCCACAGGGATTGTTTTTGGGTTTGGTGGTGACCAGACATCTTCTAGCAGTAAGGTGTTTTTTTCACTGGGAACTTTGCAGCAATATAGTTCATTTGTGAGAATTTAATAGATTCGGTCCTTTTTGAAAGGTATTTATTTAGGTCAGGGTATCAGCGTGATAAAGAACACCAAAATATATGCTGAAGAATGGCTGTTTTCAAAGATTTATTTATGAAGCAGGCAGGACTTGTAGTCATATGATATTTTTACCATTTGAGAATATGCCTTGTCATGCTCAGTGATATTGGAGACCGATACTCCAAAACCTGAAATGAAAGATGTAGCTGAGTTTGTGAAGTGCCACATAAGTAATGAAGTTCTTTTCACTGCAGGAAGAAATACAGAAGAAGAAGAAGCTATGATGCAGGAATGGTTCATGTTGGTTAATAAGAAGAATGCCTTAATAAGACGAATGAACCAGCTTTCTCTCCTGTAAGTACATGTATTTTCAAAAGGATTATTTACCAGAATATTTACCCTTCAGATAGATGCAAATTTTTTTTTACTCTCTTGCCATTAGGCTTCAAAAATAACCCCTCAAAAGTGAGTAGTATGGATGCATTACACATCGAGTAACTTGTTTTTCTCATATTTCAGACTTGAAAATGAGAAGCGTGCAATGACACAAGATTAGCCAGAGCTGTGAAAAAAAGAAATTGCAGAAATATTAAGCGCTGCTGCCTTTTCAGAGGCCCAAAAGTAGAATTAAACTACGTTTTAGAAATGCCCAAATAAATTTGGATTGTGCCTCAGATGAGACAAGTGAAGTCTGTTCAGAGAGAGAGCAAAATCTGAGTTGCTACCTGCTTTGTAGGAATGCTCAATCCCATCACCAGTCCGGCGGCAGCATCAGGGAGGGGTCCACCAGGCTGCTGAGGGGGTGTTAGGAAATCAGTCACACTGCAGTGATACCACTGAGACTGCAAAGCAAGGACTAATGAACATCTTTTAGTGGCACCGTCGAGGAAGGGAGAGGGTGCTGCTCGTTTTCAGAGGCATTCTGCCCTGAGTGCTTCGTGCAGTATGATGATACTTCTTTCCATAATGCCACCTAGTGTAGATGCCTGCATACTTCCCTGGGAAGAGCTTCTGCTCACCTATTTCCTACTGGGTCTGAACTTGACAGAAGATTCTACCTTCAAAATATTGAGCTTTCTAATCCCTTGTCTGATTTTTATTGTTCATTAGGGCAGAATGTATATAGAATAATACTTCCAGTGTCATATTATCTCAGTGAATAGGTTGATGCTGGAATTTGTTCCTTAGATCTGGGGGAATGTTTTCTACTTGGGACATTCTACAACAGCTGCTCCAAAGATGAATATGAAATAATTGCATCCTGTAGCACAATGGAGTTAAACTGACGGAATTAAAGCCGATGTTACATAAAATGAAAGGGCCCTGTTAGTGAATAGCCCACCTGAGCCAGGTTTTAAGTTTGTGTATCATTTGTTTGGAGTAGCTTAAAGTTAAAGAGAAAAGTCAGTCGCGAGTCCTAAAATCAATGTAAGTTAAAGGTGCTTTTAAGTGTTTAATGATTTAGTAATTAACATATTGATGAACATTTGCAACTTGCCTAGGGAAAAAGAACATGACCTAGAAAGGCGCTACGAGCTGCTGAACCGGGAGCTAAGAGCAATGCTTGCCATCGAAGGTAAGAGCTGTGCTGGGCACTGAGGGGGACAAAAGCTCGCTGCTGAAGGGGGCTACCTGAAAGTACCAAACGTGGAGGCTTCTCTGAAGCCCATTAATAACGCTGGTGTTTATATCACATCAAGCAATAGCACACAGCAAATACGCTGAGTCTGCAATCCCATGCTAAAGTTTTACTTGGGAGGGAAAAAGTGAAAGCCCAAGATACAGGACAGAGAAGTGTGGTCTGGTTGGAATAAACTTTGAAAACAAAGTAAGGAAACAAAGTGTCTAGGGTTTACTGCTTTTTGTTGTAGTAATGCTGTCTTGGCTTTCCTACGACGTTGCGCTGCTTTTGGTGCCGCAGGAAAAAGGAAGGGGTGACCCACAGAAGGGACCCTCCTTCCTTTGGATGTGTAATGTTTCAGACCTGTTCCACAGTATCTCACTTGGGGGGAAAGAAAAAAAAAAGCCCTTATTGGTTTTGGTGGTAAAACACTGTGTTTGTCGAGTAAATATTTCATCACAAGCACCAGCAGGATTAGTGCAATCCTTTGCACAGATTTTCTCCCTTCTCTGCAACTCTCTCCGGTTTAGTCACCTCACCTGAATGAAGGTAACACTCAGGGGGAGATTGACACGGGATAAATGAAACAATTGCATCCTTTCCATAGGGCTTTCCAGTGAATTGTTCAATAATCCTGGGGATGATTCATAATATAAAATAAACATCCAGATAGCTTAAACCATTGCTTGCATTATTTTCTTATTTAAGTATCTTAAGTGTTTTCTAACGCTGCCCCGCTTATACCTCTCAGTCACAAATGCTGCCTTATAGTTCAAAGATGTTTGCTTTAAAGTTAATCCTTTGGGCTCTGTAAAATGGACCTTTTGTCTAATCAATGCAAATTGATTTTGCTATTCTGTATTGACCTCTCAACCCTTTGACTGTCCATGGTAATTTCTTTCTTCACCTGATAAGGTACCTGATCCATAATAAATCAATTCTAATTAGTTTGGAGACTTCACTGGGAGCATAAGTTTGTTGGAAAAAAGCAGCAGGTTTCAGGTAGCTTTTTTATATCTCTCCATCTGTGGTTATATTTTTTGCATAAGACTATGTTCGCTATATTCTTGAGCCATAAATATATACATTGCTTTCTGCAGAGACAAGCCAGATTAATTTGGAATCATACTGATTAAATGTTTAAAACATAAAATAATCTAAAACTAGAGAGGAGCTAAGAGATATACTGTATTTAAATACAAAATTTCCGTGTTTAATTGCTTCATAAATATATACTTCCTTGGAATGTCCTAGCAGCAGCCTTTGAATGTCTAGCAGTCTGTGCCCTTCAGAGCTTGTCTTGAACAAAAATCAGTCTTTTTTAAATTTCTTTTCATAAGTTCAGAGAGGAATGCCCAAACTTAAAAAAAACATCCTCTCTCTTTTTTCTCCTCTCCCTCTCTCTTTCTCTGTTTTCTTTTTTCTTAAATTGCTACTGGTGATATGGTAAACAGAGGTTTAAGAAGCAAACATAAATGGTAGAGAATTTTGGAGGGGTTATTTATTTATTTTTTTATTTATGCAGCAAATTCCTCGTTTAGCATTTTAACAGCTATCTGCCTTTACCTATAAAAACATACTAAAGGAGAAACTCCTCCAAGAAATGCCTGTGAAAACTCAAACCACACGTTTGTGCTATCTCGCCTCTCGATGTGTGCGTAGTGCTGTGTCACTTTCTGTGCTCAAAAGATGCAGAGATGCACTTTTTGGTAAAACCACACCATTTATAGTACGATTTCCCTGAAGAAACATGGGCTGCCTGAACAGCCCAGCACTGTCTGCTCCGAGGCCATTTAGCCGATTGCTAATGAGTGCTTGGCTTCCCTGAAAGAGTTGAAAAGACAGCTCTCACTTTTGCCAGCACCAATTCCAGACCTGAAGTGCATAGGCAGGGAAAAAAAAAGTATATCTATATAAATATATATATATTTATATATATATATCTAACAGGATGGGATCAGTTTGTTTGTCTAAAAGAAAGGCAGGACACACCAACCCAAACTGGAACTTAAACAAGAGAAGTCTTTGAAAGGTGGTAATTACTGTTTTGGTAAATTGCTCTAACTCTTCCACGCGTGACTATACTGTTTAAAACTCTGTCAACCGATTTACTTAGCTGGTTGATGACAGGGGCAGAAAAAAAAAAAGGAAAAAAGAAGGGAGACTTGCAGAAGGCAGGAGGCTGCTGATGGCAGATAAAGGCGGTTGGCAGAAAAATGCTTGGGCAGCGTGCGGGCAGCGCTGGCGGCCGGAGGTGCTGCCCGTCAGGATGCTCAGTGATGTGGAGACGGTGTCCCTTCTCCAGCTGCTACCATGGAGGCACAGGCGGCTGAATAGCCTTTTGGAGGGTTTTACGGCACTTCACGAGGAACACATGAATGACCGAGGGTGGCCAAAAAAAAGGCAAATTCCCCCCCCTCCCCCCATTTAGCCGTAGAGATGAGAAGGGCAGAGTTAACGCACTGCCTTCTTCCAGCTACAAAGTGTTCCACTCGGACTGTTCCGACCCAGAAAGGCTGGCAGTCCCTCCTAACAGGCCAAAGAAAATGCAGGTAACTGGGTCTGTTTTAACCTCTGCACCTCCCCAGGCATCGTGACCGGCTCTCTGGGGCGGCTGCTTGGGCACAGAAGGTGCGTTTCAGAGCCTGGTTTCTCCTGTGTCTGTGGCCGGGTGCCGGGATGCCTCACTCGCACCTACCTTTCCTCCCACTCCTTGCCTTTCTTTTTTTCTTTTTTTTTCCCCAGCCGAGTTTTAATGCCTCCTTAGAAAAGATAAGTTCATTTTTGCACACCTTGGGGTGGTGTGTTCATTTTCTGCCCAAGAAATGGATCTTCTTTCGGATTTTGTACATCTTGATTTATTCTTGGCTTATAGTTTGAAGTGGGTGCTCTTCTAAAAGGATTTATGCATAGGTTCACTATTTTTGTAGTTATGGTTTATATGATAAGCTTTTTATATTTAAAATCAATATGTAATCCTGTGGAGGAGCTTATCCTCTAAAACCCCATTTGTAAATCTATTTTAGCTTTGTTACACCGCGCAGCCACAGTATTCCATAGATTGATTAGGTTCAGCAGCAGAATCCTATCAAATGGCCTGCTCTGATGATGATGCAAACTCTTTCAGGATTGCTAGTTGACTGGAACTAAAGATAAGACCTGACTGCAATCCCCCAATGTGCTCTTTACAAAACTAGTGTTAATTTTCATCAAAGTGCCGGGCTTATTTATTATAGTGGCAAGGTTGAAGGTTTTACTACGAGAACTTTCGACCATTTCTATTAAAGCATTTCTATGGGAGCTGGACGTCTGTTTGCTCAAAGTAATTATCAGTTTAAGCAGTGGGGGGGAAAAAAAAGACAATATGAAGTCAATGAAGATGAATAATTGAAAACATTTCTCCTTCAATGTGAATTTAGCAAACTCTGTCATTTTAAACTGCCCGTCGCAAGTGGTGGCATGGGGGCTTTAGCTTTCAACACTTTTAGCTCATATACAGCCTCAGAGCTTAATCCTATTTTTGTCCAGAGTGTAGCTTTTATAACAGTATTATTCTGAAATCTTCAAATTAATCACAGCCCATATTGTAGCTTCCCAGAGCTGCAGTCAGCCTGGGTAACTATATGTGACAGGTGTTATAGGTAATCCTGGCTTAAAAGGCACAACAGGTAGGAATCAAACTTGAACACAGTTGCTTTTTTAAACGTAGGGATGCTTCCCAAAACTGCTGTCCAGCAGTATTTTGTTGGATAAAACAAAATTGCAAGGTAGTCACCTATAAAATGTTATTTAAATAGTTTGAGCCAGTTCCCCTTTTGACCAATTGCTGCTTGACTCTTATTTATTTTGGGGGGAGGAAAGGCAGACTCCTTTTCTAGAAATCGAAGTGAAACTTCAAGGGAATAATTCTGCCAGCAGGTTTTCACAAGCTGTATTTCAAACATTAATAATAAACAAATACAGGGGAAAAAAACAAACAAAACCCAAAACAAGTAAACAAATTGGTTCCATGAAGTCCTATTAGGACATTATTTACTTCACAGGGCAAGAAAAACCGTAGCACTTAGAAAGGGACTTAACAGAGAAAAATAGTAGTGAAGGACTGAGCAAAACCTATACTGAAACATTCTGATTGAAGTTTGCTCTTTCGAAAACTAAAATCGCTGCTGAAACTGGAGAACAAGGGGATGACGGAAACAAAAAAGAAAAAAGACTTTAAAAATAGGAGGTGAAAATCATCAAAATTGAAAAAAAAAAAAGTTCCGTGAAGTCCAGGTAGAGATGATTTCAAGTCCCTTTTCACCCAGAGCTTCATGTGCCCAGATGGAGCACGGGGAGCCTGAGTCTCAGCACAATTCCCCGCTGAAGTAGAGGGAAAGTTAAACTGGAAGTTGGGGGCAAATACCCCTGAAAAGTCTCTGCCGTGTCTCTCTCCTTCCTTTCTGTCCAGCTCACTGCCGTAGCCCTTTTCAAGCCGGTTTTGTCATGCTGAGCTCGCATTGCCTGTGCAGGGGCTTTTTATTTGTGGGGTAAAACTCTCTGGTCTGGGGAAGCTCCGACTTGTAGAGTGGCAGAGCAGCGTGTTCGAAACGGGTTGGACTGAAGGAGCCTTGCCCAAAGAGAGGAAAAGGGGAAGCAGCAGTGAAAAGTGAGAGACTGCCCCAAAAAGTAGCCCGTAAAAGGCCGCTGCTACCCAAATTAAAGCAGCTTTGTGGCGACAGGAGAACTGGCTTGGATTACCAGTAATTTTGGCTGCTAGCTCTAATCTGTGTACACCTGGAAAATGATTTCCTTAGCAACGGCGGAGGGGAAGGGACACTTTTTATAAAAAAAAAAAAAAAGAAAGAAAAGGAGGAAGGAAAAGGAGAAACAGGAAAAAAAAAAAGGAGAAAAATACTCCTGGGAAGTTTTCGGCAGTGCCCTGGCAGGCTGATGCTCCGGGAAGGGCTCAAGAGGCACGGCGCGGGCTCCATCCCCGGTGGCGGGCCGGGCCGTGAGTGCTGGCCGCTCGCAGGGTGCCCGCACACGCGTGTCACCGTGGGTTTCCCTGCGGGCGTGTGGACCCGCAGCTCGCCCGTGGGCCCGTGTGCGAGGGCGCGATAAAAGCGCTTACACATCCCTGCCTTTCTGCCGCTCTTCCAACCTTTATTGCAGGATGATGCATCTAATTTTTAATTTGTAAATACAAGGCTGAATTCCCTCTAGCACCACTTGCTTTCATAAAGCTTCTGAGCAGTTTGCTGTCTTGAATAAATTCGGCTTTGGAGGGGGGTCAGGGGGATTTGAACCACCGCATTCTTGCGGGGTTTGTGAAGATTCACATGGTAACCGGTGGGGAGCATTGTTCGGGTTATCTGAATAAGCACCAGCCATGTGAGTTTTAACATGATCGCCCAGGGCAATGGAGAGCGCGGGGGGGTGGGGGAGAAAGCCAAAAGGACTGCACCCTTCTCTCCCCTTCGCCTTCGGGAAGCGCAGCCGGGAAGGAGCAGGAGGAGGAGGAGGAGGAGGACACGCCGGGCCGGTGGCGATGGCTTCTCCCGGTGCTTTGCTTTTTTTTTGGAGCTGGTGTCCTCTTTCCCTCCCGCTCCTCATTTGTCCTGCTATCTCCCTCATAATCTACTGCTCCTTCTTTTCATTGTTTACCTTCTTAATGAGGGAGGCGGGGAAGGCTGGGGCTTGAGTGACAGCGACAAGCCCTCTCGGTCTGGCTGGAGAGCCCGAGGCTGCGGGCGGCCCCGGGGGGCTGCGGCGGGCCGGGCCGGGCCGGGCCAAGGCCATTCCGAGGGGAATATCCCTTTGGGAATAGCCGGGCTGCCAGCGCCGGCGGTGGGGGAGCCCCGCGAGGTGCCCTAGCGAGTGTATTTTTGACTTCAAAGTTGGCAATACTAATTGAGCGGTACCTGCCTTTTAAAGTTGCTGCGGAGCATATGGCGCGCAGTGTGGGATTCCTCCAAGCCGCTGAGAGCGGGCGGGGAGGGAGCGCAGAGCGGAGCCGGGCATTCCTCCGCCAGGGCAGGCTCGGGGCTGCCGCTGCACAGGCAGAACGAAACGGACCAAAACAAGCGAAAAAGAAAAGTCACACTAAAAGGAGAAAAAAGGGAGGGGGGGGAGGGGAACCCCACCCGGACGACCCCAGAGTCGCTGCTGTGCTCCCTCAAGCCGAGGTGGCCGAAACGCCGCCGGGCTGCGCTTGTGCCCGCGGTCAGCCCGGTGGGGACCGGGGCCGGGCCGGGCTGTGCCAGGCTGCGCTGGGCTGTACCGAGCCGGGCCGGGCTGTGCCAGCCTCTACCGAGCCGGGCCGGGCTGTGCCAGGCTGTACCGAGCAGGGCTGGGCTGTGCCGAGCCGGGTTGGGCTGTGCCAGGCTATACCGAGCTGGGCCAGGCTGTGCCGAGCCGGGCCGTGCCGGGTGCGGGGTCCCCGCCGCGGGTGGCTGTGCGGGTGGCGGGGCTCTCACCGCTGCTCTTGTTGTGGTTCTCCCGCAGACTGGCAGAAGACCGAGGCGCAGAAGAGGCGAGAACAGCTTTTGCTGGACGAGCTCGTTATTCTCGTTAACAAACGGGACGCGCTGGTCAGGGACCTGGACGCGCAGGAGAAGCAGTGAGTCGGGCAGAGGGGGGGTCCCCGCCGAGCCGCCCCGGTGCCCACGGAAAGTTTGTCCCAAGCCCCCGGGTGCCGTGGCCGGCAGGGAACTCTGTGGCGCGGCCGCGGAGCCGAGCGGGGCCGGCGCCCATCCCGCACAGCCCCTCACCGCCTCTCTCCGCAGGGCCGAGGAAGAGGACGAGCATTTGGAGAGGACCCTCGAGCAAAACAAAGGCAAGATGGCCAAGAAGGAAGAGAAGTGCGTTCTCCAGTGAGCGGCCTTCCCGCGGCGGCGGCGAAATCGCAGCGCGGCTTTCTTACGTTTTTAAAACGCCGACATGAGACTGGGGAAAAAAAAAAAAAAGATGTTTTGGAAAAAAAAAATTAAACTTTTTTCCATTTTCTTAGGCCAGATCTAGGCTGTGCCGGGCCCCACTACGTTGTTTTTTGTTTTCCATTCGAGCGAACTCGCGTTGTCCCATGATTTCCGTGTGGGCTCAGCTCTCCTGCCGAAAGCGTTGGAAATGGAATCGCCGAGACCCCTGGCGTGCGGGCGATGCCGGAGATGGGCGGAAGGAGGAGAAGAAATAGTCTGTCCTGGTTTCTGTAGCTGGAGGAGGGCTGAGTTTTGAAATAAAAATGTTTTTGTCGTAATAGGATTAGAGAGGGGGATATAGGAAAAAAAAATCATTGGGAATGGTTTCATCTAGTCCTGCCATATGTAATACTTAATAAGCTACCTACATTTTATAGTTAGGTCAGATCCACCCCAGTTATTATTAAAAATGTGCTGTATTTACCAGTGGTTTATATCATCAGTTTTACATTTCCCCGGGAGTAGAGCCGAGCTGCTCTGGTTTACTCGGGCGGCTTCTCCCCCAGAGCTGGCACCAAACCCTGGGAGCGGCTGCNGGGCTCCGCATCCCGGGCCCCCTCGACCGCCGGCGCTTCGCCGGAGCAACGAAACCCACCAGAAGGGAAAGTTTTTCGTTCGATTTTAATAAAGCGCAACTCGGGGAGGGGGAGGGAAAACTTTTCCCCGCGCGGCCAGAGCTGCGGCTCCGGGAGCGCCGGGAGCGCATCCACGGGGACTGAGCGGGCGGGGGGCAGCCCGAGCCGTCCCGGCAGCGACCCCAACATCGCCCGCAGCCCCGGCTACGGCTGCGGCCCGCTGCGCCCTCCCGCTCCCACCGAAAGGAGCTTCCCGTGGAGGAGGGAAGAGCCCGGCTTCTTGCGGGAGCAGCCGCCGGTGCCGCGGGGTCTGCGCCGGCCCGGGGAACCGGGGACTGGGTTTGACCCCGCGCGAAGTTTGGAAAGATGAGCGGAGCACCCCGGCTCCGAGCCTGCTGCGGCATCGGGCTCCGCCGTGCCCCTCTGCCCCCCACAGTTCCCCCCAGGAAAAATACAGGGGCTGGGAATAGGAGAAAACATGCTCCTATTGCTCCGCGGCTGCGGAGCGCAGCGGAGGATCGGGAGGGGAGAGTGCCCGGCCGGGCAGAGGGAGATGCTGAGCCCCAAAACATGGGGCTGCCCCTGGGGGCGAGGGGCGGCCGCGGGCGGGCATCTTCCCCTCGTCGGGGGACCGGTGCTTGCCTGGCTTTTTAATGCGAAAAAAGTAACTCAGCCCCTGGGATGTGGGGAAAAATAAGTGTGTGTGTGTCCCCCGTCTTTCGCCCCCACGCCCAGCAAAGCGGCCGCAGAAGGCCGGCCCGAGCTGCCCCTGCCCTTCTGCGGGGCCGGGGGTCGCGCAGCCCGGCCCAGCCCAGCCCCCTCCCCACCCGCAGCTCCCGCCCCGCCGCCGACCTTACCTGGGCGCAGCGGGGAGGGCGCCGGCTCCGTCCGGTCGCGCGAAGGGGGGGCCGGAGTCGCCGGGACCGTCACCTCGGGGGGGCGGCG
>WBMV01005958.1:232231-427308 GCA_013396655.1 Campylorhamphus procurvoides | reverse complement strand
CGGGACGGAGCGCAGCGGGCCCGCGGCACGGCGAGCGGGGGTGGTGAGCGCGGCCCGGCCGGGGCTACCTCGGGATTTTCATCTTTTCCTCTCTTCTCTTTTTCACTTTTACTTCACCCCTTTTTCCTCCACCCCCACCTCTCTCCTCCCGGGACGGGCCGGCTCCGCCGCGTCCCCGACAAAGTTATGCAACGCCGGGTCACGGCGCTGCCACCCGACCTGCGCCCGGCCCCGGCCTACGGGGGGTGCCTCGAACCCCAAAATTCTCCCGCCGGCCCTCCGGGGTGCCCGGCTCGGGGGATACTTGGCTCAGCCTCGGCAGCGGGGGCTCGACGGGACTGCCGGGGGTCCCTCCGCTCCTTCCTCCCCTTGGCGTTTATCTGGGGCATTTCACCACCGAGCCCGCCCGCTGCCTCCCGAGTCGGGTCCCATGTCTGTGTGTCTGTCTCTGTGTCTGTCTGTGTGTCCCCTGCCGGAGCCCCCGGCCGGGCCCCACCGCTGTCCCGTCCCGGCTGCCGGCGCTGCCTCTCTCTCTGCTGCCGGCGCGCTCCCTTTCCCTTTTCCCCTTTTTAACTCTTATCCATTTCTAATTAAAACGTCCCCGTCTGCTCGCTTTTAAATTAATTATACTTCCCTCCTCTGATACCTCCTTTTGATTCCTAATCCAATTATCTTTTTAAATAATTGCTTTATCTCTCCCGATCGCCGGGCACTGTTGCCTCTCGGCACTTGCGTGCAACTCGCTTTCGTTTCAAATAAAATAATACCAAAATTAGCACTCGGGAGCCGCCCGCCCGGTGTCCCCGCGCAGGGTGGGCGCAAACCCGGCACGACTCGGCGCTGCCGGAGCTCTCACTCGCTTCTCTCCGCTCTCTTCCCAGACGCTCCGGCCTCGCCTCCGTGCGGGGAAGAAATCCGCCTGTTTCCCGATCCTCGTTGTTATTTTATATTTTTTTTCCTTCATTTTTATTTTTCCCTCACTTCACCTGCGATCACTCGAGGACCTCGCGGCGCTGACGGCGGGACGGAACGAAAAAAAGTCCTTTCACGCTGATTTTCTGCTCCGTTTTTAAATCGTCGTTTGGCTTTTAATTTTTTTTTTCTTCTAGTTCGGTTTTTTTTTTTCTGGGTTACTTTTTGTCGGCGCTTGTTTTTTTTCGCCCCCCGTCTTTTTCCCCCTTCCCACCCCATACCTTTGATTTGTTTTTGAATATATTTTTTTTTCTGCGGGACTTTGGAGAAAACTGCCCGGCTTTTAGCATGATGTCTTACCTCAAACAGCCCCCTTACGGCATGAATGGGCTGGGGCTGACAGGCCCTGCCATGGACCTGCTGCATCCCTCCGTGGGGTACCCAGGTGAGTGCCGAGGCCCCCCCGAGTCCAGCCATCCTCCAGCAGGTGGAAAGGGGAAAAGTTCTGTCCCGGGTGGGTTTGAAGGATCCAGTGGGGCCGTACGGTTTGGGGTCGGCTGTGGGGCAGCTTCCCTCTTTTGCTCACACCCCTGACTGGGGAGAGTGAAGTCTAGCTGAGTTTCTCCCCAGTTGCCGGGTTTTCTTCTTTCTCGTGGGGGATTTTTAAAGATAAAAAAGTTTCAAATTTTAAAAAAATATGTAGATTTATTTCGACACAACGAAATCTCCCCGTAGCTCCTGCTGGAGCCGGGCCTAACCCTTCCCCAACCCTGAGCCCCTCGCCCTGCCCGCGGTGGGACGGGGTCCGTGGGGCTGCGGGGACAGCGCCGTGCTTTGGGGGCAGCAGCAGGGGTGCCCCTCAGGCCCCTGCCCCGGGGGTCCCGGGGCTCCCGCCGTGCCAGGGGTGTGCGGGAGGTGCGTGGGGACCCGCCGTGACCAGCGTGGCCGTGCTCATCCCGCAGCCACCCCACGGAAGCAGCGGCGGGAGCGCACCACCTTCACCCGCTCGCAGCTGGACGTGCTGGAGGCACTCTTTGCCAAGACCCGCTACCCCGACATCTTCATGCGGGAGGAAGTGGCCCTGAAGATCAACCTGCCCGAATCCCGAGTCCAGGTACCGGCCTGTGCGGGGGGATCCTGCGCCGCTCGGGGCTGGGGGGTCGCAGGGCACGGCAGCTCCGCTGGCACCGCTCAGACCGGGTGCACATCCCTGTTTCCTTGGGACACGGGTGCCTGTGGGCTCCTGTCCACTTGTTTGTCCCATTCAGCCGAAGTGTGTGTGGAGGCCACTTATTTTTATTTCTGTTTTATTATGTTCTTGTTTTAATTTTATTTTTATTAATATTTTCCTGCCACCCTCCACCTGCCTCAGAGCAGAGCAGCCTTACTCCTTGAGTGCTTCCCAGAAGTCCTTCCTCTGGGCGCTGCGGCCCGGATACCCAACGGGATGGGATATGCAGGCAGCACCCAAAGCAGGATCTGTCCTCCTAAACCATATTTGTCACTGTGCCAGGAGGATGCACGAGCTGGGACACCCCAACCTTTGACCTTGGTCATCCTTGCTTTTGGCAGGATCTGGGCTGGCCCGGGTGCCAGACGGGGGTGTTTTGGCTTTTTTTTTTTTTTTCGGGGTGCGGAGTGTGTGGGTGCTCAGAGAACTGGTGCCAGCGTGAGGCTGGTTGGGTGCTCGCAGGGTGAAAAGCCCCTTCTGGGACTCTCTGGATCCCCTGCTCACCCTACCACCCCTCCCTGATCCCTGCCGCCCATTTTGCCCCTCCAGGTCTGGTTCAAGAACCGCCGTGCCAAGTGCCGGCAGCAGCAGCAGAGCGGCGGCGGGGCCAAGAGCCGTCCGGCCAAGAAGAAATCCTCGCCGGCCCGGGAGAGCTCGGGCTCCGAGAGCAGCGGGCAGTTCACGCCGCCGGCTGCGGCCTCCAGCTCAGCCTCCTCCTCCTCCTCCAGCTCGGCCTCCTCAGCGCCGGTGGGCGCGCCGGCCTCGCTCAGCACCCCGGCCTCATCCATCTGGAGCCCGGCGTCCATCTCTCCGGGCGCGGCGCCGTCGGGGGTGACGGTGCCCGAGCCGCTCCCTCCGGCCGCAGCATCCTGCATGCAGCGGGCCGGCCCCGCCGCCTCCGCCGCCTCCGCCAGCTACCCCGTGTCCTCCAGCCAGGGCGGGGGGCACGGCCAGGGCTACCCCGCGCCGCCCTCCTCGTCCTACTTCGGCGGCGTGGATTGCAGCTCCTACCTGGCGCCCATGCACTCGCACCACCACCCGCACCAGCTCAGCCCCATGGGGCCCTCCTCGGTGCCAGGCCACCACCACCACCACCCGCTGAGCCAGAGCTCGGGTCACCACCACCACCATCACCACCACCACCACCACCAGGGTTACGGCGGCACGGGGCTGCCCTTCAACTCCTCCGACTGCCTGGACTACAAGGAGCCCGCCGCTGCCGCTGCTGCCTCCTGGAAGCTCAACTTTAACTCCCCCGACTGCCTCGACTACAAGGACCAGGCGTCCTGGCGCTTCCAGGTCTTGTGAGGGGCCGGTCACCGTCGCCCCCAAGCTGCCACTGACCCCTCGCTCGGGGTGTCCCCACCGCCTCCTGGACAGGACTCTGGCTCTTCTTCCTCCTCCTCCTCCCTCTTCGTTAGCAGTGGCGATGCCCTGGGGAGGTCCTGCCACCCCCCATCTCTACTGACTGATATTTATTTGCTTCCTGCACCACTCCACCAGGTTTATTATAATTATTATTTTTTTAAACGCAACAGAAGAGGAGTTTAAAAAAAAATAAATTAAAAAGCCTAGCGTCTCCCCTGCTGCCCCCCCCGGGCAGAGGCGCAGGCTGGCTCCTGCCCTGCCGGTGTCCCCATCGCCCCCAGCTTTGTGCGGGGACCCTCAGCCTCTCCCGGTGCGGAAGCCCCGGTTTGCCGGTCCTGTACAGCCTCTTGCCGCGGGGAGCGGCGGGAACGATGTAAATATTAGGTCCGTTCCAGTGACCACGATTATTTTTAGTTGATGCTGTTGGGTTGGCATTTATCTAGAGTCTAACATGGAACAGAACGTAAAAAAAAAAACCAAACAACTTTTTAAATTTTAATTTTCTTCCCCTAAAAAATGAATCTTTCCCCGTCTCGCGTCCTCCGTCCATCCTCGAGGGCTCTGCACAAACCTGGCTGTGCCGTCCTGGGGCAGGGAGGGGACAGCAGCCATGGGGGGTGCCCAGAGGGGAGTCAAAGGGGGAGGGAAAGGCTGCCCAGCTGATCCGCAACCTGCAGACCAAAAAAACCCCAAAACTTTGGAAAAAAATAATAATAAACAGGAAAGAAAACAGCTGTTAAAAAAGTTTTGGTTTATTTTTTTGAGGGGAGGGCTGCAGGGGCAAGCGGCTCTGCTTTGGGGCTGAGGGTGGGGCGCACGGCTTTTCGGGGTGCGTTTTTTGGTTCGGTTTTCGTTCTGGTTTCGTTGAGCCCCTTGTGCCGGTCGGTGCGCGGGGGTGAGTCGGGGCTGCAGCCCCGCATTGCCTGCCCCGCTTGGGGGACAGGGACCGTCTAAGTGTGATTTTTGATGCCGTAACCCCACGCTTACCCCTTCAACTGTAAGGCAACCCCCCTCCTTTCTTCCCCTCCACCCCAATAAAATCTAAGCTAATAAATGCAGTGGTGTCCTGTCCTCCTTCCTCCCTCCCGCCTCCTCTTCCCCATGAAGCTTTCCTGGGGAGAGCGAGGCGCTGGGAAATATTTCCTGGGGTTTCCCAGCAGGATGGGGATGTGTGTGATGAATTTGCGAGTGCTCTGGAGGGGGACTCACCGCCACTTCTGCAGGTGCGGGCTGGGGACTCAGCCTTATGTTAATTGGCGCTTAATTGGTTACCGATTTATTGCTGCGCCGTGGTGCCGGTGGGACTCGCGGCGTGTGCGAACGCTGGCCCGAACAGCTGTGGGGACAGCCTCCCAAATTCGGGACCCACGGGCAGGCACCCAGGGGGTGCGGGGGCCTCTCGGGTACCCAGCCCCGCAGCCAGACCCCTGCCCGCTGTGCAGGGAGGGGTGTCCGCCGCCCGTGCTGGAATTCCAGCCGAGGCTCCCGGCCCTTCCCTCCCCGGCCGCTGCCGGCTGTGATCCAGCCGGGAAAGACGGGGGAATGAATTGTTTCTCGTGAGAATCCCCCTCTTTTTTATTTTACTGTTCTTTCCCCAAGACCTTCCCTGCAGCTTTTGGAAGCCGTCAGCTGTTCCTGCTCGCACAGGGCTGGGGCTGAGGACACCAGCGGGGCCACTGATGCTCTGCTCGGGGGACAGCCCCGAATTCCCACCCTCCTCGCTGTGGTGTCGCATCAGTGCCCGCCGCGCCTGGGAGCTGCGGGGCTGTGCCGTGTGTCCCCATCCCGGGTGTTCCCATCCCGGGGACCGCGGTGGGGCGAGAGGTGTCGAGGCTTTGGTGTGCTCCGTGTGGCCACTGAGGGGAGGGTTTCACAGACCCCCCTCCCGTCCCACCTGCCCGCGCCCTCCCGGCCCAGCGTCCTGGTGGATGCGAACGGGGCTGGCAGGAATTCTGCTGCTGCTGCGGGAAACCCAGTGGGCTCAGCCCCAGGTGCCACCCGTGCGTCCTTCCAGGGTCGTGGCCATGGCATAGCCCCGAGGTGGGGGGTGGCATCCCGAACCCACGGAGCAACGGGAACTGATGGGAGGGGATGAGCGTAGCCGAGTCAGTTTTAGGAGATTTTTCTTCAAGTGGTTCTTTTCCTGGTTGTTTCCATCTGTGTGTGTGTATATATATATATGTATATATGTATTTATACATATATTGATTTATTTATTTTAAAAAACATATCTATACCTATAAAATAATTGTTCTCTTCTGCAAGCACAGCTAAGACACTCATCACACTAAAGTGTGGTTGTACAAGCAGTTTGAGGGAGGGCTGTGCATGCTGGGTCCAGTGCAGCAACCCATGCATTCCCAAGCCCTTCTTTTAAAGAGCCAAATATTAACACAGCCCTCCTGGGACTGAAAAATAAAATAAAATAAAATCTGTGCTGGGCACAAAATGAACCCGAGTTGCCCTCCCAGATTTAACAGGCACCTGAGGGACAAGAGCCAGCAGGTGTATAATACACACTCCCCCAAACAGACACTTTTCATCTTCTTTACGCAAAAATTATGCACACTTCATTGTCCTTGTAAACCGTGTTCCATTATAACTCAGTAAATCAGTGAAACTGAGACACAGCCAAGAGGGGAGACTCAGTTTTCATTTCAGTGACGTGGTCCTAAACCTCTTCATCCGATGTCCCACAGTGGGCCCAGGGTCTGCTTTGGGTTTGGGACTCCAAGGGATGCTTTATCTCCCCCCTCAGCAGCACCCTGTACCACTGGCCAGTGGCTTGTCCAGCAACTCCCACACTGGAATTTGGGCGTTTTCCTGTCCCACTCACACAAATCTAGAGCATGGTGTTGAAGCTGGCTGCTGAGCCCAGCTGGCAGCAGAGGCACAGGGGTGACGTGGACCAGATCACACCAAATTATGGCTTTGCCCTCAATGCTTGGCTTCTTTTCATTCTTTTTTTTTCAGTCAGTGCCAGCAGGGAGGGCAAGACATGACTTGTGCATGTTGGTGGGTGAGCATGGAAGGGTCATACCTGGGTTTGGGGGCCTCCCAGCACCCTCCCTGTTCTGCCAGCTTGAGCAAGGGAGTAAACTTCTCCCACTGTGGGCTTCCTCGAGGCTTGAGCAGGCACAGCCACCCTGAGCATGAGTCATGGCAGGTAAAGTGGCACAGTGCCGTGGCACTCACTGCCTGGTGCCCGGCTCCAGGGGTAGGCGCCAGCAGGATTGCCAAGCTTTTTAGGGCAACCTGATTCTGAGACAGCTGCTGGGGTGGCTCGTGCCTCACCTCTCAAGCGAGAAGACTGCTGGGTGCACGGCTACTATAATTAATTTTTTATTTAGATAGCATTTGCTGCTGGAGCACAGTGCTGCCAGTGGCCCAGGGGTGCAGCCACACTGCCAGGACGTGCTGGGTTACCCGGCAGGAGCTGTGAAGCTGCAAGTGCCTGAGCACCTGCTCCAAAGGCACATGGGGTTTTCCTGCCCCGAAGTGAAGGGCCAGGATTTGGAGTGAGGAGGGAAAGGGGCAGAAAGGAGAACATTCCCCAGCTAAGGCTGTCATTAGCTTTTATGCTTGGTGCTTCCTGGACCTGGAGTAATTAAATAGTGACCTGTTTGCTGATATCAGAGTATTTGCTCTGAGTTGGGTCCCTGCTTGGGAAGCTTTGTTGTTAAACCCCGTGTGTGGCAGGGAACTGTGATAGGTGATGGTGGGAACACTCTTAGTGGTACAGAGGTGGGCAGAGGCTGGGCAGGGTTGCTGCTGGCTGGAGTGACCAACTCGTCTTTTGAGTGCAGGATGTGCTTTGGGAATGCAAATTGTTATGGCCAAGCATGAATTAAATTATTAAAAATTATAACTGTAAATTGTTTTGTAAGTTTCAGGAGTTGTGCCCACTAATATGACTTATTATAGTTATTCTGTAGACAGCCCTTCTGGCAGGGCACAGAGAAAACAGGTGATTACAGTTGAATTAGGAGCCATCGGTTTGTGGTTTTCCCTGTGCTGACCTCTGTGTTAGCCAGTCGCTGCTAATTCATGTACTTTCAGTAGCAATTAATGCACATAAAACCCGATGTTGGTTCCAAACCTGTTTTGATTTTGTCAATAAAAGTCTGCAGGTGTACCTCCCAGCTGAGGAAGCTGCTGTACAGGAGAGCTCTTCTTTCATGTCGTACAGTCGAGCACAAAATGCTGTGGGGAAGGAGGAGGGTGAAAATGGTCACAGGGCTGAAGCCTAAAGGAAAACATATGCCTATTTCCAGTTAAATCCCTATTCAACACTTTTTTTTTTCCCAGGATAGACAGGACTTTTCCAAGAAAGCCATGAGAGGATTTTTTTTTTTTTTTTTATGAAAAACTGCAATTTTAGGAAACAGCATTCTGGACCTCATGTACATTTCTAGTATCACTTCCTGTGTATTTTTAAGCTGAAATCCTCTTAGCATGCAAAGTAAATAGATTATGATATACTGAAGGATTAAGAATCACTGTCTGGTGTCAGATTAATCCCTCATATAGACCATCACTTGTACTGACAGAAATATGGCTGCAATTCAGCAAAATAGCTGTATGGCAAGGCAACGTGTCACAGCCTCTTATGCAGAACAAGCCCCCCATCATTGCAGTCCATCGTGCGCCCTGTGCTCTTCAGAACTTAAATTCCCATCTCTGGGACATTAAAGGCACGTTCCTCTGCAAGCACAGAGCAAGGCACGGCCGTCACCGGCACGGCTCTGCGTGGGGAGGTGATGCAGCAGCCTGCTCTGCTTCAAAGCTCTCCTTATTTATTTTTACCCTGTTGGGTGTACAAAACCCTAAGAATTGTGGCCCCTTCACTCCCTTCAAACCTCAAAGAGTGTCTCCTTTGAATATACTAGTGGAAAAGTACCAATTGAGATGAAGTGCCAAAATGGTGCAACCAAAATCACCCACCGGGCAGCAGAATTTTGACTCATAGAGGAAAACGGCTGTTGACAGCAAGCCCAAATATTTTATTTGGGTAAATGTAGAATTTTTGTTAAAAAAAATACTTTGAAAGGCTGGGGTTTTGTTTGGGTATTTTTTGTTTGTTTGTTTGTTTTTTCACATTGTGCTTTTATTTTAAGTCCATTGTACAGATTTGTTCATCACATAAAACCAGTTTCAAGAAGCTCACTGGATTTGGGTTGCAATGACCCAGTGCTCCCCAAAAAGCTCAGGATTAATCCCCACATGTGCCCGTGGTGGAGTACAAAAAATCTATGTCCGTACACTCTGCGCTCAATCAAATGGTGGGAAGACAGACCCGTGATGATGCTTGTCCCTCTCTTCGCTGCCAGAAAAAAAATAGAGGGCTGAAGCAGGTTACGTTACCTTCTCAGTGCATTTTTTCTTTGTGGTTAGAGGAGGCAGATTAAAATCTGGACTCCAATGGAATGATGTTTAAGAGGCTCTGCATCTTTTTTTCAAGGCAAAATAATGGTTATTCAACTAAGATGATATATCTAGATATGAAAATTGAGAGCATTCTTTGAAAAATGCTGCCGACTGTGAAAGGCTGCTCTTTCACAGAGGTATCCTGAGTGAAGATCTTATCTGCTGGTATCTCAATAGGACGGTTTTCAGAGCCTTAAGTGGAAATTTAAATCTGCTTCCAAGTGAAGATTGTAAAAACATATAATGCATAGAGAATTGCAGACTTCCTCCTGAAAAGCTTATGGATTCATCCAAGAAATCCCCCCAAATTCTTCAGCATTGAGTTTGTACAGTAAATGGAGATCTGCAATTACTCGGGTTTTTTGACGTCTTTGAACATCATGATGAAAACGTCACCGAGTTTCCCTCCACAAGCACACACAGGGCACTTGTGCATGGACACATTCATGTGAGCTCTAAAATAATCTCAAGATCTAAAGACAGGATATTTTCTTAGTGTGTTGTCTTGTCATTTGCTAGTGGTCAGATCCAGGGCTGGCTGGAAGTTCTTGGAAGGACTTCCCATGAACTTCACCACCTCGGTGAGGTTTCCTCTTCTTTGCTTTGGGAGCTCAGTCACACCAACCCAAAGTGCACAATTTGGAGAGATCCACTGTCTCTGGTCTCCTGCGGGGGAAAGACAGGCAGGATTATGCAGGCTGCAAGGACAGGCAATGAGGGATGGAAACACAGGTAACAGAAACACCATCCCAACCCAGGGAGAAGAGACAATTGCTGACACTATGGCATTTTGGCCTGAGAATGAAGGATGCAGCCCCAGAGTGGTGGAGTTTACCTTGTGGTTCAAGACAAGGCATCTCTCAAACTTCTTTAAGCCCCTTCACAGCCCCCCATCCCTGCTGTTCCTGGGAAGAACAGGCTGCAGCTCCAGCAACTGCTCACAGTGTCCCCTGGGATGTGAGGGGCTGGGACCTGAGACTCTACTTGCCATTTAGACCCCTTACCTGGCGCCTGGAAGCTTGTTGGCGAAAGTGAAACTTTAGATTTTTGTTACCTTTTAATTAAAACACACTGTGAGCAGCACAAGGCTGGGTTAATGCCAGCGGGTAGCCAGCCAGGTTTTCAAAGTTATGTGGGGATGGCACTTTGCATTCCTCATACAACGCAAATATGTGATTTAAGCACAAATCCCCATCCTGCACTCAAGGTGGAACCCCCAGCCCTCTGGTTTTTGCAAAGGACATGACAATGGGGAGTGGGGAGAATGTGTGCCACAAATAGAGGTTATTTCATAACATGGGCTAGCGTGCCTGCGAAATGCATGAAATACTTTGCCTTGGAAAGCGATGTAGTCTAGTGAGTCATTGCTTTCTTTTGAATTACAGATGAGTAGCCAGCCCTTCATGATGCAAAGAAAAAAACTAGGTGTGGAGCTGGAAACAAAGGGAAACGTGTGTTTGTCCTGTCTCGGAGGGTGAAACACCCCGGCTGGCGTGGGAAGAGAGGGTGGGCTTGGCCCCAGGAGGTGGCTGTCAGGGCTGTGTCAGGCTGCGGGAGCACGGGCGAGGGCAGACAGGACTCATGTGAGTGACTCCTTGGCTCCTTGACATCAGGAAAGATGAAAAAAAAATCCCCTTAACTCTTGAAGCTTCATAAGGAACCTTTACCAGAGCAGCAGCTCCATCTCATGGCATGTGCATTTCACCACAGAGATAGAGATCTCCCTCCGAAACAGCATTACCTCCTACAACCTCTCTACATTGGTATGGAGGGAGCAGGAAAAATGCAACAGCTCCAAAGAGGCACTGTATGGACCTTGAGCTTACAGCCCATTTCTTGGCTCTTTCTTGCAGGTGGCCCTGCCGCAATATGACCCCTTGGTAATTCTCAGAGGTAATTTGGAGATGACAAGAAAGTGAATGCCCAAACCAGTGCTTGCACCCCAGGTCCCACCAGGCTATTCCAGTGTGGAAACTTGAAGCGCTGCTTCACCACTGAGACATCTTAGTGCTCTTTAAGGAGGTTACAAGGTGCCTTACTTGGGACCAGTCCTCATGGTGGGGCTGTGTGAATGTGCCTTGTGTTTCGGGTGGCTTCAAGCTTTCTGTCGGCTCTCCTTGCTCACTTGTTGGAGGCTTCAAAAAAACTGTTTGTTTTTTTTTTCAGTAAAGCCCCGAGGAACGTCAGTAGTTGAAGGTGAGAAAGGGGTGGTTTTATGTCCCTAGGGCTGTGTCAGGGCCTGATGCAGAGACATTTCTGCTGGTTGTTGCTCTGGGCACCAAGAGAACAGGTGGGAAGGTGAATGCAGGCTGGGAAAAAACCCTGCATCATATTTGAGCATATAGAGTTCCACGCTGTTTGGGCAGGTCCCAAGGCTCAGGGTTCTGAGTGCATCAGGTTGATATCTGACTTGGGGTTTGTGATTTGTCATTTGTGCTTCTGCCTGGGGAAAGGTGAACAAGAACCCAGCTCTGCAGACCTACCTACTTGCTTTTTTATAAAGTACTTCTCAAAAAATCCTATTTACAAACCTCTCTGGTCACACTAAAGAAGACTTGGCAGTGTCGCGTGGGAAGTCTGTGATGTGGCATCAAGCTTGTAGAGGTATTTAATGTTAATCAAAGGCTGAAGAGCAGTAATGACTGGAAGCCTCTCCTGATATCTGCATCTTTTCTGATGCAGCATCCTGGCAATAAAAACCACCGTAATAATTTGATGAGAATTGCTTTTCATAGTGCAGGAAGAGGGCTGTCCAGGAACAGGGGAAGCCAGCACTGCAGTGCTGCTCCCTATGTTGATGAGCCGCTAGTCATCCAGAGAAGGAAAACATGAATATCCTGACAGGAGAGCATAGACTTGTGCCCTGGAGAGTTCAGGTCGTGGGGCTTTGCATGGTAATGATGTGGTCCTGCTCTGGCAGGTGAAGGCAGGAGCACACCCTGTAATTGAAAAGCCACCCAGTCACCTCGGACCTGCAGGGATAGCAGGATGCAGGCAGTGGTTTGCTCTGTCTCCACAGGTCTGAGGCAGAACGGAGGATCCTTTTACTCTTCTGGAGTGGGAAATACTGAGAAACCTCTTCCCCGCACTGCTCTAGTGCTCCCAGGAGGCTACACTTTTTCTCCTGGGGATTACTCTCAAGGGCACGATGAAAGTAGGAAAGGACAAGAGTGGGAAAAAGGAAGAAATGAAGGAGCCATGGGAAATTATTTTAAACATCTAATTTTTTCAGGTGAAGACTGCCGAATTCCAGGCTGCAGGAATGACTATGTGGAAGGGTGTGCCTGTTGCTAGGATCCATAGGTACTACTCCTTTTCGCTGGAAATGCTTTGTTTCCCTTGAATAGCATCATATAAAACTATTCTGGCTGATAGGTATCCAGCTGAGTGGTGATATAGTAAAACAACCATTTGGTAGCCATAAGGCACCATTGGCTTCAGCATCTTAAATTGCCATATATAAGATCAGTCTCTGGCCTGGAAACAAGAGAGCAGTTAAGATTAATGTTTTCCTAAGTAGGTGCCAAAGTAGGTGACCAGGGTGTTTGGAGCCTTGGTTCTGCTTATCTAAGTCTCGGTGCTGCTCAGTGAAGATTCTTTGAACTAACCTACAGAGTTTGCTTAATTATCAAATCCCAGAGTAACACAGAAAGGACCTCTGGGTTCACCCTGCTCAGAGCAGCAAGACTAGGCTGGGTCTCAAGCAGGATGGTCCTCCAGGCTACCCTAATCTCATCTTTAGTCTTTCCTGGAAGACAGGACTCAACATAAGCACCAAATCCTGACCACTCCAAATATCGTGGATGGGATTCTCACTTCTCATTTGCTTCAACCCTGTAGCTTGAGGAGCCCTTCCCAAGCGAGCAATGCACAGGGCAAGAAAAGCTTCAGCTTATCCTCACTCCTCTGGCATCTACCTATGCTGTCCACACCTTCTCCTCAGTGATGGGATCTTCTGGCCAGCACTGGTCCCAAACCAGTTTGGCAAAGCTGGTTTGCATTCATCCTACTTATGAGCTGAGACCACCCCAGCAACCCTCACCCATCATCACCCTCACACCACGGGGCTCCAGGCAGGACACGTGTAGGCTGTGCTCGTGCAAAGCCATGGGCACTGCTGGAGGGGCTCAGGTGGCCCTCGTGGCAGCACAGTCCTGCCTCTGAGCCACTTCTTGCATGCTGTAGGGCTAATGCTTTCCTCCAGAAACAAATCTTGTTCAACAGCTTGAGCACTGCTTGGCTGTGTGACAGCCAGCTGCTCTGGCAGGTCACTGGGAACAGTTTGTTGCATGATCTTTACAGTTTCAGGGAGGAGAAGCTTCCTCATAGCTGAGAGAGCAGTGAGCAAGGAAGACACGTGCTATGGTGCCCCTACAAAGCACAGGGCCCATATCAGATACATCCCCACTGAGCTCTCTGTGGCTGGCAGTGGGTCACTTCTGGCTTCAGCCTTCCACCAACAAACTGGCACAGGAGGGCAAAGTAAATCCTCTGTCTCGCAGCTGCAGGGATCTTCCTGCAGAATTGCCTGTGCAAGAAGGGCCAGGTTTTGGGTGTGCTCCCCTTGGGTGGCACCAAGCCCAGTATTGTGTGAGCTCCTGCTGAAGCAACATAAGGGAAGTGGTGGCAGGGGGATGCCAGCCCAGGGAAGCCAGAGGGTGACAGTGGGACCTTGGGAATGAGCTGTCCATCAAAGTGCTGAAGCAGCAGGCTGGTGGTGGTGTCCAGGTGAAGGGACCCTTCCCTTGGTCCAGAGCAGCTCGGATGGAGGTGCCCCATTTCCCTGTGCACAAGCAACTCTGTAATGTTTGCTGAAATCAAGACAATTCCACCCAGGTCACAGAGGTCACGCTTTGACCCACCAGCTTTTAGTAATGGTGGCCGCTCAGCTGCAGTAACTTTTTGGAACCAAACAATGCTTCAACCACTCCCTTGGATAAATCCTTGATTATGTGATGGCAAAGCTTTCTTGTGTGTATCACTCTCATTATACAGCCTGTATGTTTGGGCTCATGTTATAGTCCAGAGCTTTCAAATTAAACTTCTCAGTTTATTAATTCAACTGTTTACATGAAGGCAAGGAGCATCTTCCACACAGCTTGGGGAAGGAGCAGTTACCTGCCGGCTAACCCAGCTGCAAGCCCAGGGATCCTACCAATGTCTCCAGACCATCACTGCTGCTCTATTTAACTTCAGTCTGTATCTTGAGGCCACAAAAAGCATCCAGAGGCCAACAGAGACATCCTTTGAGTATGAGGATTTCCCACAGGTGCGACTCCAGTGTGGTGAACTCTTGGCACCTGGTCCCCAGCCTTTCCCCATCCTCCACCCCGGGAAAATGCGCAAGGGCCCGCAGGAGGCTGCAGAGGTGGGGCCGGTGTGTGTTCTTCTTCAGTGCTTCAGGACTGGTAGAACAGCTCTTAGAGCACAATTTTACTTGGCACAGGCTGGTTTTGTAATGAAAGAAATAAATAAGTGCCATCCTGCTCCGCTGGGAGCTTGAAGTGCTTCCTTTTTTTTTTTTTTAATGATCTGTTTGCAGCGAGGCCAAACACTGAATAGTTTGGCCTCAAAAACAGGAGTTTAAAAGAGAACTGTAATTGGGAGGAAGCTAAAACAGGCAATCTTGTGCCTTCATCCACACTGCTGTGAAATTTATTTTATTATTTGTTATATTTTATAATTTTGTTTTTTGCTTTAAAGTAGATCTGAAGGAGTACGTTGGTGCTGCTGGCTCATCAGCTCTGGAGACAGGTTTTATATATGTGCTCTGTATGCACCCCCACCAACATCCAACCACCTGGGACACCAAACCAGGCCAGGAGGGAATGTCCCCATGGGAGACAACTGTACCTGAAGGATCGGAGGGACAGGGTAAGGTCTCCCTGCCCACACAGAGATCTCCTCCTCTCCTGCCCTGCTGAGCTTCCTGCAGGCTGGGAGGATGTGAGCCAGTGTGGGAGAGGGAGGAGGACACAAGGCTGGAGGTTGGCAGTGGGGGAAGCGATGGACCACCTTTTTTGGCAGCACCTTGCAGTTAAATCAGTTCAAAGTTACCATGAAACCATAGGGGCGTATTTCACTCCTCTTTACTGCAGACTTGCTCTTGAAAGTGCCAATACAAGTGCCAGTTAATTTGTGTAAGATAAACATGGATGGAGGACAAGACTTTTATGTTCTGTGCTCAATACAAAGCAGCAGGTGAAGCTCTGCTCTAGCAGAGCAGTATAGGAGCATTCTGACCAATTTCAGCAAGAGCCCTGCAGGCAGACAGCTTGCAGGGACAGGCTTGGGGAGTTTCAGGAAGCTTCAAAATAGAGTAAATAATAATAAGCAGAAATAAAAAAATAAATGGGTTACCTGCTCTGAAGGATTGGGTCTCATATTTCCTTGGGAAAAAAAAAACAAACAGGAAAACCCACTGTGTTATTTACATTCCATTTAACTCACTGAAAAACCCAAACAAACAAAGGTATGGTATTAGGTAACTTTCACTTTTTGACAAAACACAGCTATTTTATATCATGTTATTCAACGGATGAATTAAAATATTTAATATATTGCTTCTACAAGTCTATACAAGTAGGATATGTATATTCCCTCAAACACTACAACAAGTTAAAGCAACCATGATTTTTGTGGGTAAGGCAGTGTGGAGATGCCAGGCCAGCAATGGACTGGGGAGCCCAAGTTGTCCCAACTTGGTGGAGAGCTGTTGCAGGACTGGCATGCCCACACTGGGACAGAGTCGTGGCTGCAGCACACCTTCCTGCCTGTGCTGGGGGAGCTCTAGGGTGGTAGGGCTTGGGACAGGCTGCCTGTCTGAGTGCTTGCCCTGTGTCTTGGGAGGGTTTTGCAGCCTGTGTGCTGCCAGGTTGCTGCAGGAGGTGCTTGAGGATGAGGCTTCATGTTTCAGCTTGAGCTGAATTAACAGCTGCCAACATCAAAAAGAAGTCCTGCTGCAGGCAATGTCCTTGTGCCCCTTGCTTGGTGCTGTCTGTGGTGTCTTCTGATCCCCACGCAAGGCAGTTCAGCTCACAGGATGGACAAAATGAACGATTCTTTGGGGTTGGGTTAATATGCTGTGGGGTCCCATGAATGTGGGTGGAAGAAGATGATGAGGGGGCAGCAGGACCTTCCCATTTTGATGGTGGCAAGCTGCTGGTTCAGGTTCACTGTGAGGTGGAAGTGCACCTGTAACTGGTTGGTTTGAAATGATCTGTTTCAGTTGTGGCTACAGGAACTGCAGTTATGCCTCGACTGGCTCTGTTCCTTCACACCCGTCAGCAGAGTGATGGGACACCCGGACAAGACAGAAATAAAAAATCCTCGTCTCACCCCTTGTGCAAACACTCTTACCTACCCCTGCCTGGCTGACTTCACAGGACAGCCCTGTAACCATGACTTTCTGATGCAGGGCTGCTCCTCTAACACACTGCTGCACTACCTTGACTCTGCTCCGATGGGGACAATGACTGCTCCGACAGGGACACCGAATGCTGCTGAAGCAAGGCAGCCACCCTCCCTTACTCCAGAAGCCCTGCTGCTTCACAAGCTGTGTAAGCAGCAAGGTTCTGCTGCTGCTATTGCACACCCAGTAACAGAGCAACCATGGCTGGAAGTAATAAACCCTGCCTGTTTTTGTTAAATCATGAATAACTGCTGCAAGATGAGGAGATTCATATGTTCAGTTGAGTTATTCCACCTTCCATGAGCTGGTAGTGGAGTCCTCATGCCTCTCCCTGCTAGAAGTACACAAACCGAGCTCATACTGCAACGCCACTGACTTATTTTTCAAGATACTATTCACCATTATTTTTAGCTTCATACCCTTGTGCATATTTGAAAGAGACTTGTTCACTTACCTTCCTGGCTGCTGGGAAAGGGCTTTCTGATCAGGGAGGTGGTGTGGCCATCCACTGCAGGCTCAGTGTCCTCTGCTTGTCTGTGGCTGGTGGGTCTTTGAAAATAAAACAGAAGTTACAGAAGGGGAGGGAGCGATGAGTGCAGAGCTGGGGAGATATTGCATAGCAGAGCAAAGCTGCTTTGTTTGTTTTCTATCTTTTCAAGTATACAGCAGCCCGTGTAATTTCCTGGCTACGAACTGTAGCTCTTTCCTATCAGATGCCAGTAGGTTTGTTGACTGAGCATCACTAGGATCACTCACTTGGCCATGCAGTCACTCCAGTACTGTCCTGTCATTCAAAGACGAGGTGTGAAGCTGGTGTTTTTTCGAGCAATTACAGTTCTGTTAAGCAAGACAGGCTGGGGATGTGCATTGCACATAGCAGGCACCAGGTATTGTTGGCAGCCCTGCATGGAGGAAGGTGGGTGGATGTCAGGGAAGGAGGATGTCAGACCAAAAAGGCAGCACTGATTTTCTGCAATTTTTGCAGTTAAACCCTGTCCCCACACTGCTCCCTTCACTGAAATCCAAGTTGTGAAGAGGCTTCAGGGAGGAAGGAACCAGGTATGTGTTAATGCAGAATTGTTTTTTTTCTTTTTTTTTTTTTTTTTTTGGTTTTGCTAGCCTTGGTTTCTTCACTCATCATTAATCTCTGCTTACATAGGTATGTGGAAAGGCAATCCATTCTCATTGCAGTGCAACTGGAAATTTGAAGGCTGTGTTGTGTCATCTGGGCTTGCTGGCTTGTTGCTTGTCCTGCTATCCACAAAATGCCAAGTGCTCACTGAAGTTCAAGGGAGCATTACCTTCATCAAGAATGAGTCAAATAGAGAAAATAAACCAAACATTCAATGCCAGGCCACCTGGGAACTCCTTTGGGAGGATTCTCTTCATTTGGGTGGCTTTTCCTCCTCTGTGGATGTAGTCACGTTTGACTCCAGTAGTGTTTTACCCAAGGGTGGCTTTCAGATATGACAGCAGTGTAGTTTGAGAATAAAAATGTGAAGGCTTGTTGCAACACCCAATTTCTTAACTGTCACACTGCAAAATCTGGCTCAGCTTTGATAATACAAATAATACATTCCAGGCATAGAAAGCTCTTTATTACTGTTGAGAACATAAATAACTAAAGAAAAAGCTCACATTTTCCCTGTGTCTTTGTCTTTACACTACCATTCGGGCATCAGCTATGCGAGCAGCTGGCCATATATAAAGCAACTAAAAGCAACTCTGCTCATCAGCTTTCTCGAGACGTTTTTAAGCTGCAGTAATGCAACTCTCCCATCACACTAAGCTTTATTGGTTCAGTAAAAGAAACTAAGAAACTTCATTGGAGACCAGATTATGCTGCCTGCAAAAGCAGGGGGATTCTTCTGCTCTTCGACCCCATTATCTCCTCCGTAGTGTCTTGATCAGCTTTCTTACACACAGCCTCGGATTCTGCCGAGACCCGTAAATTGCTTTTTTGGCTGCCAAATTGCCATAACCCTTCTATTTTTATGTTTTAAAAGAGCTTAAACCCCTCCATCCTCTTTGGATATGTCTTTAAAATTGACCAGTACTGGGAGGATTTCATGTATATCCGAAGGCTTAGAAGAAGATGTTACCTCTCCCGAGCTTCTAGTTTTACAGTCAACAGACATGAAAAGCCCAGCGGGGATAAAAGGAACTTAACCAGTTCTGTCTAATGCATATAAATCTACCTAAGAGCTCAAGGCACTGGAAGTACTCAATGCACTACATTTATCTGAGTCTAAGATACAGAAATGGGTCTTCAGCCCACATGCCACATGGCCCATTTTGATGCCAAGTTAATATGAATTAGGAGACTGAGATGAATAAACAAGGTCAGTCTGGGCTGGGCCAAGTTGAATCAATGTAAAATAATTGTCAGTATTTTCTGTCAGCAACGCTGGTTTATCTTGGCTCGGGATTCTCGGTGCTATAGATTATAAAATGTTTTCAGTGGAACAGTTGGCAGACATTTTATTGATTTTTCTTTGTTTTGTGAATGCTGGAAAAATTTCCATTAAGTATACACGCCATTCATGTGATGAAGCCAAATTGCTTTTTCAAACTTTTCTTTCTTCAAGTGTGCTAATGCGTTAATACATTAGCAATCTAATTTAATCAAGAGGACCTTTGTCTGGAATCAAGAGGCCCTAGAGCACACCTCGATGCATCTCGAGTACTTACGGGGTACGAAGAGTTAATTTTGTATTTTCAAGGTGCTGTATGCACACAGACTAATTAATTTGCCCCTTTGAATTTGGGAACGTATTATCTCAGTTTTACAGATGTAGAAATGGAGAATGCAACTTCTCACAAAGCCACATACATCTGCCTGCTGCTGCGTTCTCGATGCACATGGAGCTCCTGGGCTGAGCAGTGGCAGAGAACGAGAAGGAAGGATGGAGCAACCGGGCAGGGATAGAACAGCTGAGCTGCTGCATCCCACCTCTGATAGGAATTTCCTACACCACATCACCACACGCCTGCATCGCACCTCTTAACAGAGTCACTTTGGAACTGGAAATTGTAAGGGGAGAAAGAGCAGCTTGCAGGATTACACCTGGACCTGGCAGACTGTATTTCTCAGCCTTCAGGACTAGGTTTGCTTTCTGGTTAAAGGGGACTTTTGGAGAAGATAATTGATGGTGGAAGAACAAACTAAAGTGTCATAACAGTGATGAATGCTTATTTTAATTGCATTAAACAGTGGAATAAGAGTAAAAAAATCCATTTAGTGTTGTTTTTTATGTGACACACAAAAGGGGATGCTGTGGGATAACTCTAATTACCTCTCTCTATTGTGATTTTATAACCAACATATGCAAATATGAAAGACTCCTGAGGTTTCATCAGTGATGTTGCAGATTCCAAATATACAAAGATGCTTCTGGGCTTCAATATAAACCTTGTGGAGATGAAGAAATATGTGTATTTTTAAGCACATAAGCATCAAGAAATTTTTATGATGAAAATCACTGTGATGATATACATTTTTGCCTTCTATCCTAACCACTTGTATTAAAATAATACATAAGCTTAATTAAAATAGCTCTGGTTTGGGGGATGGGGACAAGGTAGATGGATAATAAGCTAAAACCCTCCAACCCAGCTTCACACACATCCTGACACTGCCAACAACTGCAAGATATTTAAACTCACAACACGTTATGGTAACACAACAGAATGACAGAGTGATGGGGTGGAAACCCACACTGCAGCTACCAAGGCCAACAGCAGAGGAGTGAGTGCAGACGTAGGTCTGTACTGACACTTACGTGCCAAATTCTGGCACGGTCACAGGAACTCACAGGTTGACTCATCCAGAAACAAGCTGTCCCACAGGGAGTTGATCAGTTCCTTTGTGCTGCTGAGAGAATCAGCATGCTACCTTGGTCCTCTGAACAACTGCATACAAAACATTTGCCTCAGTTACAGGCTTTTGGTGCAGGGTTTTGCTGACCCAAATGTTTTCATAAATAGCTAACAAAAGTAATGGGAGGACAGAAACTGCTGGGCAGTAGTATAGCTGGCATTTGGAAGGAGAAAATGATGATGGCTAATGGCAAAAGTAAGACAGAGATGAGATCTTTGTCTTGTAAAATTATTCACTGGACTTGCATTCTTTGTGGTATTTATCTGTTCTGTTTAAGGGCATCAATAATAAGGTTTATTAAGCAACTGAAACATAAATGTCATCTGCTAGTCTTCACAGGGCCCTTGCCCAGGACTTCTGCCTAGGTGCAACTCATGAGATACACCTCAGTTGTTCCATAACAAAGATTCTGTCAAAGCTGAACTATAAGGAAGAAAGAAGTCTGGGTATGTGCTGGAGATGAACTTCCAGAAAGCTGAGTGAAATGCAGATTTAGGACAGTATCTGGGTCTGACAGGAGTGGTAGTGTTAGAAAAGCAGTAATGTAGTAATTCCCTGGGTTTGGTGGGACTATGTGGTATAAAGCCAAGGCAGGTAACAAAAGACTCTGAAAGAAGGAGGAACAGCAGTTGAGTACTCTTGCTGAACAACTGCCAAGTCCTGTTTTGGTGTCCTACAGGAACCTGGGGAACCACTGCTACCCAGAAGAAGCCTATTACAAAACTGGAAATCTCTAGTAGTGCTGGAGTATATTAGACACAGAGATGAAATATTGCAATGACTGAAGAATGGCCCTATTTATTTAGGCTCCTAAACCTCAAAACTTCCTTTCTTCATACAGATTTCTTCCCATGAAGAAGCCTGATGCAGACTTGGCAGCAGATGCGTTGTAGAAAACAAATGCTGTGAAACTGGAGGCAAACCAAGCCACAGATAGGCACTTGTAACCATGTATGGCTTTTTTTAAGCACAGGGAAGAAGTTGCTGGAGCCACCCGTGCCTTAGCAGGTGACCTTCCCAGCTGGTTGGTGTTGTCACAGGGAGTGCCTTTAAAACCTACATTCATGTTGGCAGGCTTCAGGCAGCTGTGGCCAGCTAGGGAAACCGTGAGAAGTTTTCTTCCACAGCTCTGCAAGTGGCAACCAAAATTTCTGGCCTCTCCCAGGGGAGGTCAGCCGCATCACCAGGTATCCACAGGTGGAGGAGCTGGTGGCATGGGTGGGAGCCTTCTTTATCCTCTCCAGCCTGGCAAGAGGCAACCCAAAGCCTTGGGAAATCCCAGCAGTTTATGCAGCTCTGTCGACAGCACGGAACCACTCATGAGGTTCGGCAACTTATGGTGACCCACCCGGCTAGGTGCAGGCCAAGGTGGTCAAGCTGGGGAGCCCAGGAGTAGGAGCAGAGTTGAACTCTGCAATCTCTCTCCCAAGACGCCTGACGAAGGCAGATGTGGGACTGCCAGAGCTGTGTGAGTCATAGCAACCTCCGAAAGGGAAAAGGGAGGATAGTGTGTTTATACCTTGGGATTGGAGGCATGTTGGGATCAGTCCCTGCTCTAGTGCGCTGTTAAAGGAGCTCCTTTTATTGGAGCACTTGGAAAGTCCTCCAGAGTCAAGGTAGTCTCCATCATGGAGACTGTCTTTATTATTTGCCCATATCAATATGGTGCTATCTTCATCACAAAAGGTAAGATGGAATAACTTTTAAAGGCAGGCCCAACCTCCAAACCCATTAGATGTCTCAGAAAGCTTTAGACAGCATCCTGTATTCCAAAAGTTGTAGGCTATGTATAAAATAAATACTTCACTAGTGGTGTGAGGCTGGTAAAATGGGGACAACATTTGATACTGAAAAAGCTCAATCCCCCCATGTGAGGTAAGACAGAAGACTAGGTAACATAGAGATTTCCAGAAGGAGAAAGAAATGTGTGTTTTGCCCACATGAAGAGTGTTCAGCGCAGTTATGTACAAATGGCTGGATGAATTCACTGTGGAAGTTCAATGTTGTACTAACATTAGATTTACTAAAAACATTCCCATATAGAGTAGGCATAGAAAGTAAAAATGAGTTTATATCATCACTGTACATCTCTATAACCACTGGGAACAAAAAATTGTTTTTCTTTTCTATCAGGAATACATGAGGAAAAAAAAAAAAGAAATAAATGCTTTTTGTAACTTTGCAGAAGAGCTATTGCATTCTAATTTCCCAACCCTTGCAAGATGGTGTGCAGGAAAAAACTCCCCAGTCATCAGAACTGTTGTTTCTCTTATAATAGCTAAGTTCGTCCCAGGGACTTTGATCACAGGTTAGTGATGTGCTTACAGAAATCTGGAAAGATCATGTCAGGTTTTTAAACGTTCTGTTTACCACCTCTAACTGCTAGTTTGATGCATTTCCATTGCTGTATTTCTCTTTTCTTCACATTCAGTGAGGAAGGCTGCATTTGTCCAAATGATTTAATTGGAAAATAGTTGTTAAATGTTTGTTAAATGCTCACAAACTGTCTACATTTGTTAAGATTTCTTTGTGTCCATGCCATGTCCTTCGGGCTTCCAGGTTTTTCTTAGCTCCTGCTTAGTGTCTTAATGTTTTGTTGTGTTTACAGTCCTGCCAGGAAAGCTCAGAATATCAAACATACATTTCAAAACTATTTTAGTTAACTGTTTCCCTCCCCCACCCTTCCATTTTCTGTTGTGGAAATGCAAGATTTTCCTTGGCCTTGTGAAATATCCCTGATGTTGCCCCTGTGCCCTTCCCTGCCCAGCTCACCTGTGGGAACAGCTCTGCACTGGTGGTCTGATGGCAGGGCCTGGAGCAGGTGGGTTGTACCCTCCTCCCTGCTCTGAAGATTGATCAATGACAGCTTCACAAGATGGGTCCTCTTCGTCTGACTGCCCCAGGAGTTCTGTTAAGGTGAATCAAGATACGGTGTCACAATTTAAAAGTACCAACCAAGTTACCATTTGCCTTAGATGTCAGTAAGGACAAGGGTGTCCTCTCTTGTAATGGATCAAATCGAATGGAAAACCATATGCTCACACAGCTTTCACCCTTGACTTTTCCCCTTGAAAGGAGGCTGAGTAGCTAACGACCAGCAACAATAACATGTCCCAGAGCTTTTGAAAGGCAGGCAGTGAGTGTGTATTGGCTTTAGTTAGCAAGGAGAAAATGCCTTCTCTAAATTGTCAACTACAGAAGGTCCAGTGGCTGCCAAAAGCTGCTGCACGTGAGCATTTCCCTGCTGTCAATTGGACTGGTCTTCCTTCCTTTAAACAGAAAGACTTCTCTTAGCTTTGTTTTAAAATATTTTGGTTCACAGTCAAGACCAGCAGGTGAAGCAGGGACCTCCAATTCACAAGTTCCAGTCTGAACCCTTTGGGGAAAGAGAATTGCTTGAAAATACCTGAACCGCTTGAAAATACCTGAACCACCTGAAAATATACATGAGGAATTGCATATTCTTGGTGTAAGACTCAAAATAAATAAATAAAAAATTCAATCAAACCACAGGCTAGCAGAATTTGGATTAAGGGGAAAAAAAATCCTGTTACAGATAAAGACTTTAAAAGATTTTTCTCAAAATCGTAAGACCCTTTTGCATTTTCTCCCTCTTCTAATCCTGTTTTTCTCCCCTTGTTCTCTGCCTTCTTGGATCCTGTCTAAGCTAATCTGCATGATACCCATGGCAATACCATGGGCAGGGGGAAGAATATAACACTCTTGTGAGTGTTGCCATGCTGCTGGTTTACATTTTCTCTGGAGACCCAGAACGCTCGCTGGCTTAGGAGGGCAAATCTACTTGTAAGCGTTTCTGAGTCTCTGAGTCCCAAAAATCCAGTTCTGTAGGATTGCTGCGGACTATTTCTACTCTTCATGCTACCTAAATGTTATTAGCATCTGTGGTGAGACAGAGGGTGAAGTGTGGCAACCAGTTTGGCTTTCTCTGATATTCTCTGCCTGTGCTGCTCCCCACACACAGAGCAATGTGGGGAATAGCTGGAAAAGCCAACTGGGTTGGGGGCGACACACCATGCTGCAATAAATAGGGGTGCTGAACTGGTGCTGGTGCAATTTCTTTTTCACCCTGAATAAAAAAATCCAAAAACTAAAAAAGAAGAGGAGAGAACAGTTGCATAAGCAAGGCTTTACATCTAAGAAACTCAGCTACAGGGCTAGTAAAGGAGGTTTCTTTGGAAATCTCTTCTTGTGGAGAGAGAAGCCAAGAAAAGGAGGGGAACAATATGGAGAATTTAAAAAGGTTCAGGAGAAACTGTTTTCCATATGCATGAAAAACTCTGGGAAAGGGCTTAAACAAAAATCCTGTTGATGGGGAAAAATAGAAAAGAAAAAATTAAAAAAATAGGCAAAATCCACTGCAGTTCTTGTGGGACAAGCTTTGATAGCCTCTGCTTGGGAACACAATTCTCACTGCTGTGCTTCTGTTTGGAACTGAGTCTTTGGTCCTGAAGGGTCTTCCTCTTTACTTGGCCTTAGCTTTCTAAGGAGCAAAATGTTAAACCTTCTAATTTTCTAAATGTCAAAGTTCAGATGTACAGTTTGAGTCAAAGTGGAATAATTAATTCTTCTTTTCTCTTTTTTTTCCTTTTTCCACCTCCTCAGTAACATCTAGGGCCTACATAACTTACCCTCCAAAGTTACAAACTTTCACCAATTTATTATGTCCTTGACTTCTGCTAAGCCATCACTCCTGAAGCCGACCTACTTCCAAGGAGTGGGGGCATTTCAGAACATAAACCCCTGAGGGATGTTGATAGAGGAGTGGCTATTGAGAAAAGAAACAAATTGGAATTGGGTCAACTTGGTCTTGAACTCTTTCCATCACACTATTAATTTGGATTTTCTCGTACCTGCTGAGAACCAGAGCTGAGTAAATCACAGCCCTCTCACCCCAATCTCATCAGTGTAACTCACGCATGTGCTCCAGGTGGTACCTAGCATGTTGGCTGTACATCCAGTTTGGATGTACAGAGTCCTTGTGTGGCATATTTCTGATATATGAATGCAATGAGAAGTTAATTATAACATAGCCAGTGACTTTGATACTTCGCGCTGTGGATGTAGCACAGCTATACCTTGTTAAATAATGCTACTGGATCCATAGGAACCTCATGGAAAACAGAGCAGTCTGTCATATGTAAGCGTATCTGAAGCCAAAACTGGGGGAAGGGGGTTCTTACCCACAGGAGTGCAAATAAATTTCTTTGCGCTTTTCATATCTGAAATAAATATCTGAGAGTGACCTCAAGTTATGAGCATTGAACCTATTCTAGTCTGGGTGTACAGCTGCAGTGTTGAATATTAGATAGGATCAGATGCCAGGAGTGATTCAAAGCCACAGAACCATCAGATATGAGCTCTAGAGTAAAGAAATAAATATTTTGGTTGTGGGACACGGAGTCTGCTCCCTGTGAGAAGTGCTAAAGCAGGAAAAACAAATGCACAAGGAACACTGTTTAAACAACACAGCCCTTCCCAAACTAGAGGCAACATATCCCACATTTAATTAAAAAGAGAAGGATTTTGGCAGCAATGCCACAGAGCCTGGAGAGGGTGGTGGTCCTCACATCTAGATGAAGGCTCTGGTTAGGGTTTGGTGCTTAACAGAGGCTCAACTTTGTGCTGGCACTGGACAGGTCACAGGTTTCACTTAAGATGTATTCAGGCATTCTGGGATCTTCCTTTGGCTTACTGCACAATAAACTCTTGCTGTTTTAAATTCTCACCTAATATTTGCTTAGCATGTTAGGATCTGGGGATGGGAACTTGAATTTTAAAAACTTGAGAGTTGGTATCATGGCTAATGCTGTTTCATCATTGAAATAATTTATCAGATGCAGTAACATGAATTTTTTATGCTAAAAATCTTTCCAAAAA
Organism: Campylorhamphus procurvoides; assembly: GCA_013396655.1. Classification (NCBI taxonomy): domain Eukaryota; kingdom Metazoa; phylum Chordata; class Aves; order Passeriformes; family Dendrocolaptidae; genus Campylorhamphus; species Campylorhamphus procurvoides. The sequence goes on along the minus strand of WBMV01005958.1, from coordinate 401,181 downwards.
TCCCGTTCATCATGATCAATATTGGAGTAATACTGTACACACACAACCACACAGTGAACATTCTGCATTTCCAAAATTTGCTGGCAATTGCTATTGCTACATCTAATGCCTGTCTGAGAGAGTCAAATAATGTCTCTTTACAAGTCCACTAAAAGTTTTCCTAAGCTTTAATGAGCAGGATGCTCTCTAAGCAACGCATACAGGTGATGAGATATCACACCTTCCCTGCTCATGCATCTGCCATTATTTAACTGCACCTATTCTCTTTTGAATCTGTGTCTGCGAATCAGAAGCCGTTTCCATTCTCCAGTATCCTCCACTGGACTTTCAGGGATAAAAATGCATTTCAAAACGTGCAAATCCGTGGTAAAACGAAAATCTTCTTTTAATACTGTTTGCAAAATTGACAGCTCTACTTAACAGAAGCCATTAAATTATTTACAAAGTAGTAGCTGCTCCTGTAGCAGCCTTTTTTTGGGCATGAAAAATAAACTAGTTGATAAGTGAGAGATAAGCCATTTGACTTCTTCTTTGTGTGCCTGGCATGGTACGCAGAGCCAATTCTGTACAATCTGATGTTTACAGAGCAATCCCCATGTACGACCTCCTTAGGCAACAGGGACACAAGAAGCCTTTAAAACGCTGAAGCAAGCATTTAATCAGAACTCTTCATGCTGATCTTTGAAAAATTCAATAAGTTCAAAAAATGTAACTCCTTCTAAAGATAAAATACCAGTTTTTTGCTTCAGGAGTTGCAAATGTATCCCAGTGAACTCCTAGTGAACCACACAGACTTCAGGCACACTGCTGTTTTTCTGGAAAAAAAGAGGTAAATAGTAGCATTTTTCCACGAGAAACGAGTCAAGGGTCTGAAGAAATGCAAATGGTTAAGCAAAATGAGTGAGGTAAAACAGCAGAGTTTAATAACAGCCACCCTTTTATTTAGGCATTTGAACAAAAGCAAAGTGAGTGCTGCAAACCAGTAGAGTTTAGCAACAATCACAGGCTTCTTTCAGGCATTCATACAAATTCATTTTTTGACTTGAATAGCTAATTCTATGTAAGTTCTTATCTCCTCTTATTATGCATTAACTTTTTTTTTTTCATGTGTTTATTTTTACCTGTTGAAAGCAAGCTATCATGATTTTGTGAGTTTTGGGGATTTTTCTAAGGTGAATAACTGCTGCAAGAGGCATGAGAGCTAGTCTGATTTCACACATGATCAAGGTGTTCTACCTTAACTCTACCCCAGGTTTCCTCAAACTACGTGAAGCTACTTCTAAAGCCACTGGGTAAAATTATTTGGTATCTAAATCAGTGGGAACTTCCATGGCTGACTTGAGTGTGGTCAGCTCTTTTTTTCTGGCTGCAATTGTTCTTCTGAAAACCTCTTTCTAAATAGACATATTCCAATAAAATTGTTTCATTTCAACAAATTCCTGCAAGGAAACCACAGAGCTTTGTTTGCGAGCGTGGAAAAATGTAACTCTGAACTTTTTTGCTTCTTCTGGGCTAGTTTTCCATGGATTCTTATTTTCAGATTATTTTTGTGTTGTCTTGTTAATTCCCAAGGCTGGTATGTTTGCATTTGACAAATACAAATTGCTGAAATATTGTTTTTATAGTACTTTCAAAACTCATTGAGCACAGCTGTTACTGTTTAGAGAGCTGAAATAGGTGCATTAAATCTGAATACTTCCTGTTTCTGTTGTAATTAAACAATTTGATACCTGAGAAGATAAGGCACTTTCATTACTACTAACAGAATCAACCCTTAGTAGCAGCATAACATGTCATTATTTTGCTAGTTGGATATTAGGAGTATATTAGAGGTATTAGCAGTAGCACAACTGTTTCAGTGGGTGTGTCAGGGAATGTAAGAATTAATACGAAAGTTGTGTGCTAAAACTAAAGAAATAGCTAACAATTATAAACAACAACCTTTTATTTTGTAGTGCAGACAGTTATACTTTGCTCAGCAGAGTTCTGCAGCTTGCCATGAAAACTGGCTTTAAAACTTTCTGCAAATGCAAATGCTAGGCTGAGATTTCAATCTTTACTACTCATTTGCTCTGTTAGAATCATACACAAAATTAAGCTAACCACCATGCAGCTCATTTTATATCTCCCTGGAGCCTAAGTAATCAGATTCATTAGGAACTCCCCTAGCAGTGCCAATATTAATTAATTAAAAAAAAAAAAAGGTGTGTCTTACAGGGTGATCCAGATGTGGTAGTACCAAGCTGTGATGAGTCGCTGGCTGAAAGAGACTGAATAACCAAGGATTTGCTTCAATTCCAGGCACTCTCACTTCAAAGGCTTCACTAGTGTCTCAGCAATAGAGATCCTGCACCTCTAGATTTTATCGAGTTTCCCGACCCGTGTGAAGTTTGCCTGGCAGTCCTGGCAGTGGGCGAGTGGTTCTCCTCTCCCTGTGGATGCACGTTACCCAGCTGGAGTGCCAAGATGAGCAACCTAAGGCTGCTATTACTCAATAATTACAGCAGGCACAGGAGGGAGGGCATTCCTGGTGACTAGGCAATTCCTTTGTTTGGTAAGTGATGCTTTAGACGAGCTCTTTCTTTTTCTTTTTTTTTTTTTTTTCATTTTAAGTGACTACCTCCAGAAATAGCTGCTCTAAAGGAAAGCTGGGCAAAAGCTGTGCAGACATTCCCAGTGTTTGGGGTGAAGGCTGCAGCGTGGAAATGCGGGCGCGTGCTCCAGAGCATCTCAGCGAAAGCACTCAGGGAAGATCTCATTATTCATAAGTGATGCTCTAGAGACTCCACAGAGGCAAAAAGTGCCTCTGGCATTGCAAGCCCCAACCCACAACGGGCAAAGCAGGCGCTGCCGAACTTGCGTGTTCCTTCAGCTGCTCTTCGTGACGCCTGTGCATGGGGCACACCCTCTGCTTGGCACTTCCAGCTCAAGGACCCAGCTTCTCCACTCCTGACTTCTGCCCCTCAGGCATCCAGAGCGGGGAGAAGTGCCGGCCAGACCAGAGGCAGGTAGGCTCAGAGGAGAAGAAAACCATTTCAAGGGGTTAATTGAAAAAGAAATGCATCTGCAAACACAAGATGCAGAATGGAAGCCTGCAAATGAATGCTGCCAGCTGGAAGCTGGCCAAACTGATAAAGCAGAAAAGAAATTGAGGGTTAAATGTTTTGGATGCTGAAGGCTTGGAGTTCAAAGAGGAGCTCAAGGAAACTCCCAGCCACCAAGTCCATACAAAGAGGCTCTAGGCAAACACAAGCCTTCTGCAGGACAGCTTTATCCCCAAGAGTTTCCAAAAGGCAATGGTTCAAAAGAATGGTTAAGGGATATCTTTTAGCATCTGGGAGCTCTTTTACAAGGAAAAATGATGCCCACAGGTGAGCTATGGCTGAGGGGCAGAAGGAGCTGCTTTCCACAGGGAAGTGGATGAGAAGTGCATCTGCCCACATTGGGTTGGAAGAACAATGTCTAACTGTGGATGTATTTTCATTGCTTGGTAGAAAAGGCAGAAGAGATGCTGGTCCTCCAGGCCAGGAGGTGAGGGAAATCTGAGCAAGGCTGGGAGTCACTCTGCCTCCTCTGGAGCACCAGCTCCTGTCCACTGTATGTGATGGCAACCCATTTTTCACCAGGTAGATAAGGACTGAAGGATTGAAACTAGAAATTCCTGTCTAAATCCCAGGGAGAAAACACCTTAGATTTTTTTTTTCCCTTTTCCAAGGAAAACCTCTATTTAGGGTCAGCATGGCCTACTGTTTCCTATGTGGTGGATTGGGAGCAGGAAAGCTGTTTTCTTCCACTGGACTGGAAAGCTTGTCTCAAAACAGAGGATGGGACAACTGGTGATGTCACTCTGATGTAACACTCTCTAGTCGGGCCCTTCTATGGTGATTTTATGACAAGGACCCTGCATTTCCAGCACTGTCACTCCCCTGTGCAACAAGACCACCTCAGCCTTCAGTCAGCTCTTTTTTTGATCAGTTCCTAGTTCAGGAATTGTGCTTACAGGTGGGAAAGCCTCAGTTGTCCTATCCACACTTTTTGAGCAGGTGCATAACTATAGCACTGGAGCAAGCTAGAGTTCAAGAGTTAGGTAATTGTATCTCTCTGAAAAAGGAATTGCCTCAGACCAGTTAATTTGTCAAGATAACGAATTGCAGCAATTCTCCTCGTTTGGAGCTGGGCCACTAACACTGATCTGAACTGTATTTAAACTCTTGATGACAGAGACTGAGAAAGATATTGCAATACTGGAGGTACAGGTTCCTAAAGCAAAACTGCATGTACAGCTGGAGTTGAGAGGCAGCAAGGGCATGCGAGTACACATCCTGCATATCCCTTAGATATGAAGAAATTCCCTGGGGCACCGACTCTGGTGCCTGGGCAGGCAGAGTTCATCTTGTATCTTTGGAAGTGATTGAGGTCCAAAGAGGATAATGCAGTACCCATCAAGTCTCAGTTTCTGCAACATGCGAAAACACAAGCTGAATTTTTAGCTCCCCCCTTCCAAATAAAGAAACATACCCCACAAGTATTGATTTGAAGTTACTGAAAGCTTTCTGGTGGCTGCAATAAAAACCCCTCTGTGGGTATGATGCTGGGATACCCATGGCTTTGTATTCTCCCAAGCCATAGGTTGCTGCCATATTTTTCTTTTCTGTGCAGCAGCAGACATAAACAAGTTTGGAGGAGAGGAAAAACAGAAGAAAGCTTCACTGAAATAGCTGGCTTAGCCCAATGACTGTCCTGTTTCTCATGAAATTAAGTAGACAGCATCAGCAAAAATGAAAATATGTATGTTCTTGTGCCAGACCTTCTCCACTGGCTTTCAGGTGTTCCTTTTCTCCCAGGAGAGATGTGCACCAGAATAAATCCTGTACATTGACTCAGGGGAACTGAAAAGAATCTCTGAGTCTCGCCTTGCATTGGCACACCCTCTCCAGGAAAACAATGGACTGAAAACAAAATCGGTTGTTGACGGCGTGACTATATCAGTGCCTTAAAAAGTACTAACATGAGAAATTAGATAGAATATTCCAGAATATTTCTGCTGAATGGTCTACTTAGGAATGAAATTACTTTCTTTCTTATGTTATTCAAAATAGTCATTCTCTACCTGTAAGTCCACTTAATTTAAAAAAGTGACTTTTATTTTGGAATAAGTGCATCCACAGGCAGAGTTCTTTCCAAATAGCTAATCTGGTCATTGCTAAATGTAAACAATTTATGTAAACATAGATTGATGAGGATGGTAAAGAACTCATGAAGGGATATGGCCTGGGACTTCTTACTCAATTTGCAAGCACTTACTTAGACCTATCCTCCTCAGGGCTAATATGGTGATCAGCAGAGCTCACAGAGAGCTAGGTTCAATTTAAACATAGTCATATGTTTGAAAAAGAAATGAGCTTTTGAAAACTGTCTCCTCCTGCTGTCCCCTCAAGTTCCAAGTCTATTTTGGCTGGGTTGATCCTCACTCTTAAATATCAGTCAAGTGGTAATCTAGGATTTAGTAGATCTCAGAATTGTTGATTGCCCATAAGGTTGGGTCTCAGGCTGGTGGGGACTGGAGATGAAGTGCATACAGCCTCTTCTACAGCAAGTGAATGACTATTAGAGAGAAACTTTCACTTGCCTGCAGCTTGGCTTTGGCTAAAGTGGAAATACCTTGCTGTGCGCACACTGCAAAGAGAGGCTTTAATGTTAAGGTAGAAAATTATAGAAAGAATAGATCTTTGCATGATGGGTTGTCATCCTGTTCAACGTGTTGGGTGCTTATCTGTTTTCCTTCCCAAGACTTTTCTGCTGCTGGAGCGCTCCTGGGAAAGAAAGGGCAGTCTCACACAGGGAATCTGGGCTGAGGTTGCTCTGAGTGTGTTTGCAAAGGCTTAGTGTGTGTGTCCACACAGCGTGGCAGCAGCAAGAGCTATGTGGGAGATGCAAAGTGACCTAGATCAGCAGCACTCCTAATTCCTGCAGCTGTGCTAGTTGCTTCGTCCTGTGCAAGAGTGATGTGAACCAAATACCAGTCACATTAGGGACTGACCTTGTTTTCTTGGAGAAACCTGTGTAAAAATGGATATAACAACACTCTTGACACTTACCTCACAGGATGTTGTGAAGCTTAATTAAATGTGTGCAAAAGCATTTTGAGATCCTTAGATGAAAGAAGTTTTTATAAATGCAAATTATAATAATTACGGCTAGTAACCACCATCAACTACTGAAACAATTAATTCAGGTTGCCACAGGCCATCACAACAACGTGTGCAAAGAGGAATCAGCCATTTAATGACATATATGTTGCGTGAGAACTCAGAGCCTTGAAAATACTGTAAACAAAGAGGGAAAAACTAGACACTTAGGGCTTGCCTCTGAGGGTGCCAGTGGTGGAAGTTTCCTCGATTGCTTCCATCACCTCTATGTTTGCATTGTGACTTGTCTCCAAGGAGAAGAGCCTGCCTTAGAGGTTGCACCAGTGGGATCATTTTATGTCCCTATGATTTTTATATACAATATCACAAGAAAACTAACTGCAGATAGCCTGGCTCCCAAAAATTTGGAAATACATGAATATAACTCTGGTTTTGGCTAATTCTCCCCCCTCATACACTCCTCTAGCTCAGGCATCCCCAACCCAGCCCACTCACAGCATCACAGAATAGACTTTGGCTACAGGGTATTATCCAGCTGACTTTCCAAGGGTGAAAACAAAAGAGAAGCAATCAAGATGTGTCTGGCCAAATACTTAAAGGCCCAGTGCACACATTTAGTTGACAGCTGACTGAAATCTGAACCATTTTGCTCAGCCTTTCTTGTTGCTTCAAAACTGATTTGGGCTTAAATAGCTAAAACCTACAGGTGTTTAAATGCTCTCCCTTGTCAGCAGAACAGCCTCATCAGACATGGTCTGAGGATGCAGTCAGACTGGAAGAGATATCCAAAGACCCCACAGGTGAATCCCAAAGAGCAGGCTAGCCCACCTGTGACCCTCAGGCTTATTTTGCTCCACTTTAAAGAGGAAAATTCAGAAGAGTGGTAGTTGCGAAGCACCCAACTTACCAAAGCAATTAGGCTAAATGCACTGCAGCTAGAAATTTAAGCAATGCACTGAATTTAATTTGAGAACTCATGGTCATAAGACTCAAACCTTTAACATTTAACTTAGCAGCAAATTAAATCAGCTTTCTGACCAAGTGAAAAATTTTATGCTATTGAAGTTTGAAAAGTGTGAAGCACACACACATTAAAAGGAGGGGTTTTCCTTTTTCTTTTAATGAAGAACAACTTGGGACCACTTAGTTGCCTAATCCTAATAATGGAAAAATATAAATGTGTACATTTTCCAAATCTGTAAATAAAGCCTAAATTATAAACCAGCATTTCTAGCCTCTGCCAGACTAATGTGCTTGTAGTCAGTGGGGTTCATGGAAAAAAGTTGCTATTCATACTGGAAGGTTGTACAGACTAAATTTACTCTGATATCAATGAGCTCAAAACTTAACAGAGTTTACCAAGAGCAAGATTTCCACCTACCGAAACTGAAAATGCTTGCATGTTTTTTTTCAGTCACTTTAAAAATACTGACTTTCTGTACAACCTTTAATGCCTTAAGAATCAGGACACTAAGTTGGTAATGTCCTGGCTAAGTTTTCATAAAACGAAGGCCAAGTTCTTGTGGGGTCTGTGTGTGTGTGTATGTGCCTCTGCATAGAAAATTAGCAACACTGATGCAATGTCTACAAAACATGCTACACAGTTGGTACCAGCACATTGATTTAAACCTACAAAACCTAAAACTTTGTTGTGGTGTGTATATATGCAAGCTGTGTGCTTGTGCACACACATATGCACACACACACACACAGTATGCAAAAGGATATCCTGTTACTCAGCTCTTTTAATGACACTTATGTAGTGCTCTGCTCAGTGTCTCTTGGCTAAATCCTACAATATAAGACAAAACGTGGATGCATTTTTGAAATGCACCTCAAGGCACTAGGACATAAAAGGAGTTGGGGTATGAGTATACCTTGTTTTAACCATCTCCAGAGCACCCTGACCGACATTTTACAATTTACCAGAAAGGTGTGGCTAAAAAGGCACTGAAGCAGACATAGGGGCAGGTTCTCCCTGATAGATATTTGCATCCTGTCACTCACCTGCTCCAGAGCTTTGCTGCACAGACTTGCTGATTACCACCAGTGCATTCTGTGGTTTGGGTGCCCAAAGGCTTTAAAAGCTTTATTGGCTCCTGAAAACCCCGATTGATGGATTGACGCTTTGCTTCTCACCCCTTACCACAAGAAGAGACTGATTTAGAGGGAAAATGAAGAGCTTTGGGAAGGGGACATGCTATGCTTCGTATGCCCTGCTGGAAGTGGAAATGCAACCTCAAAGAAACAGTGGTTTTTTTCATTCCCAGGCTGTTCTTTCCACTCCCTGGGAATATCCTCATCTGACTGATATCCCTCAATTATAGACTGGCATGAACACCAGAGTGTTTTTTCTTTTTAAAACCTCACCGAGGTAGTTTACACTATACACTGCCTTCTGCAAACACAAATACTTTCTCCCTGCCTATTTAAATAAACTATGTCAGCAGGAGCGGCGGCTGTGGATACCGCTTGGAAAGCTCAAAGCCCTGGGGGGAGCTGTGGGCAGTTCCTGGCGTTGCTTGTGCTTCTGAAGGTAACCAGGAAGAAAGTCTATGGGAAGCGATGCAAAGAGCTGACGCCTGATGCCAAGGGAAAAAAGTCACCGTAGCCCCTGCTGGCATCTTCTCATCACCCTATTTCATTCCCTTTCTTGCTCCTCTCACTGAAGTCCTCTCACTGAAGTAGGCAACAGGAGTTTGGAGATAAGATTCTGTCTCAGACAGATGCTCAACTCTTCATAAAAAAAAAAATAATATTTTTTTTTAGGAGAAGATAATTAACCTACATTGCATTCTCTGATATCAGTTTAATACAGCATTGCTTGTGAGCCACTCCTTTCATCAGTTAAAGTGCATTTTGTATCCATGGAAAGCAATTAATGTTCAATAGGTAAAATTTGCCCTTACAAAGGCATCTTTTCACAAAGATCCCTTCACTCCAGCATTGGCACAGTGATCCTTTTCCTTCCTTACATGCCACTACCAGTCTTTCTCACACAGATGTGCACCACCCAGGGAAGCTGAATCTCTATCTGGCTGTTACTGTGCCCTTTCAGTCCTTCCTTACAGCCTGACTGCTACTCTGCTCCCTCTGCCTCTTCTCTGGCTTCAGGTGGAAACTCTTCCATACGTTTCATGGCACATATTTGGACTGGTTTAGGCTGCAGTTGAAAACTCAGGCGTACAACCAGCCACAGTGGCCAGTGCTGCCTTTTTTTTTTAAACTGCTAGCCTAGGTGTCTTTTCACGTGCTCCCCTTGGACCACAAACAAGAAGAAGAAGCTGATCTGAAACCACATCTAAAAATATGGAGCTCTTCAACTGATATTTCTGAAGTCAAAATAGATGTGTAGGATTGCAGGAACTTTCAAGCCCCCCAACAGCACCAATACAAAGATTTAATCACTGCTCTTTAACATAGTACAAAGTAAAAGAGAGTTAGGATGCCAGCAAACTAAAGTATAGGAGATAGCTTTCTAGGCAAGTTGAGTGGCATAAAGAGTGGGAGAACATCATTGTGGCAACTCTTAGTATGAAAATGGTCAAGGATTACTTCACAATCTTGCAATAGCAGATGGCTGGAGCCATTTAATCAGGCATCTTTTCTACTCCTAAAGCCTATAATTTTCTATTAAAAAGACAACATCAAATTGCCACATGAGATTTTTCGTTTCCCATCCCCAAACTGAAGGGGGGCAGGGCTACCAAATTTTGGAAGGCTTTGCTCTCACGAAGAGAACTGCAACTACCCAACTTGGGGAATTGTGGCAGAGATGGTACCTAAGGATTTTTGTCCTGGGCTGTGCAGTGCATGCCCAGGACTAACCACTCCTGTGTCATGCAATTACTAGAAAACTGGAAGGAGGTAAAAAAAAAGCCAGCTTGCTCAGATGCTTATCACAGCAGCATGGTGCTACTTGAGATTTAATCTGTCAATATAAAGAAAAAAAAACAACACCACATTTAAGTGATGCTCACAATCTGTTCCCTTTCACAGCAGAAAAGATGAAGGCAGAGCTGAATCCCAAACTTCTTGCACAAGAGATTCCCTGATCCTGGTGAAGACCAAGCTGATTTAGCCATTATATTGACCTGATCAAAATCTGATTAAAGTTCATGGTGAAAACATTTACAGTTCCAAACATAAGGCAAAAAATTCTATCCTACAAGTACTTGAGGTATTCTCAATACTAGAGGCAACTGGAGAGTATTTTATAAATTAGTTTTTTAATTAAAATACTTTTTCCCCTCCAAACCCCTGATTTTTGTTTTAAAATTATACTAACTTTTAAAACTTCCACATAAGCAAAACCCATTTGCTACGTTTTGGGAAGTGCCTGAAACTTTGTTTAAAAATAATTTCAAACTCCTTTATGTAAGTCATGTGTTTTACTATTTCTTCATCATTACTGCTACTGATACACCAAAAAAAAGGTAGCATTTCCGACACAAAAAGTTGCTTGAAAACTAGTTTTTAAGTTTTGATATCCTTTCCTTTGGCATGAGTGGAACTTACAGTTGTAATTTCTAATAAAGTCTTTTAAACAGCTCATCTGCAGGCATCAACTCACACAAGTAATTTAACATTTGCATTGGGCAGAGCAGGCTGCCTCCTGCAGACTGCAAATTACTGATAGTATTGACTATTTCCTTCCCCCAAAAGAGGGTCAGATCAGTGTGTGCAGAAACTCTTGTCCTGGTCTTGTAAATATTACCCTTTGACAACTGCAACACAGGGAACCTGAGACACCCTGAATGAAATGCAAACAGGCTTATCTGTTAGTAAATGATTTCAATCAGGTGATGGGGGAAAAAAACCCAAATAAAATGTTTATTGCTTTCTTCAGCCCTTTCCTTCCTCTTAGTTGCACACTGTGTTTTCCCAGAGTCGACAATGAGAAGTTTAGGATGGGGTAGTGTCCCTGCACACCCCTGTGTAGCCTTTGTGTATCATGGTTGTTGTCACACTGACACCTAATGGCAGATACGAACTAAAGTAGCACGGCTGATTTCCCAGGGGTGTGTTTTTACCCTGTGTTGTAAAAATCATAGAAAATAAATAAGCTCAGAAAACAGACTTCACCTGGCTGTGTGATCAGCCTCTGGGAAGGCAGTGCTGGGAAGGTGACACCAAAGGGCTGTGGCATGGGATGTGGATGCTGCCAAAAGCATAGGCAGCCTGTCACAGAAAGTTCAACACAGTTCCCACAGGAAAACAAAAGCACCAAAGGCTAAAATGAACAGGCCAGAGTAATCCAGGAGGTTGGTGATGCTTGTAAAGGTCTAATTTCATCCAGTTCTTAACCTGCTGTGTTGTTGCTAATCCCAACAAGTGGGCAGCAAAACCCTCAAACGCACAAGGGATTAGGTGGGAGCAATGCAGTTAATAGTAATATATGAAAATAAAGCACTGACTAAAGCTTGTGCTTCCTTCATGAATTTGTGAGGAAATCAGGATTTTTTCCTGAATGTTTTACAGTTAAAATTCTGTTTATTACAGTGAGCAGCATGGAGTGCTGTGGTGCCAACTCTTCCCTTACATAAGAGGCAACAGCAGCATAGGATGATCTGGGTTTACATTGCAGCAGAGTGTGCCCACACAGGCTCCATATTAATGCTTGTGAACGAAACATTTGGTCCTTTGGTGGCTAAAAACAAGGGCCTAAGGTAAGAACTTTGTGGCTGTTTTCTTTGGCCAAAATGCATCCTATGTAGTAAAATAAATAATTAACTGTGACCATCATCTTTCATCTGGTTAATAAAAGCTTGTATTATTTAAGCAGAGGTGTGGTGAAATTCAGCACTGAACTTCAAACGATGGTTTAGACTTTAGACTGGGTTCCAAATCCTTCAGTCAGAGGGTGAGCTCATGTAAGGCTCCTGATGGTTCACCAGCATCTACTAACTAATGTAAAATCACATCCTGGGGTTATTCACAAGGTCTCTGGGATGGCCCCAGAATCTGCTCTTCCTCTGGTGCATTTGGATATCTCCAGGGGGGATTTTAGCAGCAAGAACATTAGCAAGGGAAATCACTAAATTCCACAGAGGTATATGAATTAAATGTTTCAAGAAGCAAAAAACATTAGCTAGCAGTTGTTAGGAAACAATGTTACATTTTTGAAAAAATGAAAAGTCATGCACAGGTTTTGAACACAAATCTACAGGAAAGAGCATTGACTTCCATATTCCTTTACAGTGAAATTTTTAAGCTATTTAAACATGGTCAATCCATGGGATCTAATTTATGTGAGAACTATACACTAACTTTTGAGTGATGCCGTGGTGTGCAAAGGGCTGAGCTGGGTGTCCCTGGGCTGGGAGGGCAGGAGGCAGAAATCGAGTGGCTGTTGCATCTTTGATTATCATAAAGGTGATAAGGTGGGACACTGGCAGTGTACCTGCAGTAATTAATTAAAAGGATCACCATACATGCTTGTAAGCTATCATTAATGATATCTTTTCATCATATTAAAATATTTTGTCATTTCATAATATCAGCATTGCAGAGATAACCAACGCTGCCTCACAATCTGTTTTTAAGACTGAATTTTACAGTTTGAAATCTAGCACAATTCAGGACTTTTGGTATCTTGAATGCTGTGAAAAATAGTATGGAAGGGCAGGTATTATTCATGCAGGAGTTGAGGAGTTGCAGCAGTTTCATGGCAGTGAGATTTTAAGTAAAGAGAAGTCTCAGTGCAGACTAACCAACAGAAAGGGTATTCAGGGAAAAGAACTTTAAATAGCTGTATTTAAATATAGAGGAAAGAAAAAAAGTCACTAATTCTGGATGTGCTTACTGCCTTGTATTAGGCACTACTGATCAGTTTTTCACCAATGTTTTTTGTTAAACAGCTTGTTTCTTTTCATCTTCTGGCCAAGTCTGACACTTTAGAAAGTGCATGACTGAGAAGAGCAATGGGTGCAAAGCTCACCCTTGGGCCCCACTGAGCTCTTCCCTAAGGCTTTCACCAGCCATGTCTTGATTAGAATGTCCCAGCCCTGAGACAGGATTTTAACAGGGACCTTGGTTTTGTTAGGCTGAAAGCGTCCAACAAGAACTAACATCAGGTTATCAAACATGCTCGCTTTTGTTGCGGGAATTTTTCAGGAGTGAACTGTTAAGCAGTCTCTTGTGTAGGAGTCTTTGGAGGAAAACAGCCTCAACCTCCGCTTTTGCCGTGGGCAATTCCACAGTATTCCCACTTAAGGACCTGTGGTGTGGCTGGGGAGTGCAGTGCAAGAGGAGGAAATAAATGAATTGTCCTTTCAATGCTTGTGTTTGTTTGATCTAGCACCAGATGTTCAAGGGTTCTCATATTGCCTGGAGTTGTTCCTTCTGAGCACAGGGATCTACAGCCTTCCCCTGATGTTGACTATGCTATGTCTGATCACTGCTCCTGAACCTCACCTGGCGATAATTCTTTGGTAGGTCATTATAAAAAGCCTTAATGTTGAAATACTCCAATTGAACATTAAATTGACACCTCACTCCAGCCCACCATTACACCTCTTTTCCAATTCCTCTGCTGTCATGCAACTGATGTGATGAATTACAGCCTGTCACATCACGTTACGTTACGCAGAACAAACAGGACAAAACACATACCAACTGCCATGCAAATATGTGTTTGCCAACTCTTTTCAGTGCGTAGAAATGCAATCAGCGAATTCCCTGTCGGAAAACGGGAGGCTGGGGGACGGCTCTAGGGTGTGTGAGACAAACATGCCTCTGACACACCGTGATCACACAGATCTTCAGCTCCGAGGAGTTATGAAAGCACCTCCTGCTGTGGGTATTTTGTGTTTTCAGAAGAAAACAAAAAAAGCAGCAGTGAATTCTGTGACTGCTGATGTCATGAGGTAAAATATAAATAGGGAATCATTCCGCTGGCGCTTGTGTGTGTTCAGATTTGGAGCTATTTTTATGACTGGCCAGATTTTGGCTGTGTATGTGTAAATATAACACCCACTTATGTACACAGACACACGTGCATACTGTGAGATGTGTGAATATATATTATGTGGGTTTTAAGTGCAGTCTTTTAGCCTACATGTGGGCCTTTTGAAGCTAATGGGAGATTTACCAGGGGCTTTTTCACAGAGCTGTAGGCAAGAGTGGAATCCAGAACATATGAATATTATACTATAATGACATGGTGTAAATCATCTGGTTTGACCTACAGTGAATTAGAGGCTATTAAATTTCATCCAGGTATCCTACACCAAGCCAGAAAAACATGTGTTTGACTAATGCATAAATTGTATTTGGCTAAAACCTATTTCCCAGAAAGGTATTCATTCAGTCTCCAAGCAAAGACACTTTCCACGCACCAGTTTCTTTGATAGTTTGTTTCAACAGTTATTTTAGCTATGTATACTTTCTGTTTAAATTACCTCCAGTCTATGGAGTCAGTGATAAGCAGTCAAACTCCTCCTTAAATTCTCAGCCATAATGTCAACAACTTGAGTACCAACTTTCTTCACTTCAATGTCATGCCATGGGCATCGCTTTGAGATCTCTTATGCTGAACTCTTCTTTATCATGTTACATCCTCCCGCAAGGAATAGCTCTGTGAATTGTTTTCACTTAGTTAACTTTCGTCTTGATACGTTGGCACAGAAAACCCGCTGTTTATTTGGTAATTAGTGTCATCCATTCACTGTTGTCTGTGTGCACCAGCTTGGCTGGGGGTTATATGGATAAGAGGTCTGATAGGAGTGACCGCACCTTGCAATACCCTAATTGTCAGTAGAATAAAAACAGATCAGATACAGACAACTCCTTTTGATTTACAGAATTTGGAAATAATGTAATTGTTTTTTGTTTATAAACCTGTCATAGCATGTGGCTATAGACACAAAATATTTAAGTCCCTAAAGACGGCTCTCCCAGTTACTGATTCTTCTCTTTTCTTCTACTCAACACATAATTTAAAATGAAGGCAAAAAATGGTTACTCTATGACTTCTGGTAAGACTTTTTAATGTTAAATAGGGTATACTTTTATTGCTGGCAGATATTACAAAATACAAGGATCATTAAAATCAAAATATTAAGGAGAATTGTGTCTTCATTTCAGGCACACAGTGGTGCTTTTTAAATCAGGTTCTGTAGTGGGCAAGAACATGTCACTATAAACAAGGGGGAAAAATGGAATGCCATGATTATTTTAAAGCTTTACACAAAACTGTAAATCTCTTTCAAGTGAAGATACACAGATCTTTGTGTAGACCTCTGCAGCTAAGCAAACCAACTAGCCTTTGATGTGCTTATAATTATTAGGGGTTGAGGATTATGTCTTTAGGCAAAGCTGTCTAGCAGTGGGAAGGTATGGATCAAAACTGACACCATGACACAAGCAAGCAGAGAGGTGAGATGAGGTGGAGCCAAAAATAGCTTGGCATTACTATACCTCTTTGGTAAAACAAATAACTCCACTTCTTGAAAAGAACACCAGGAGGGGAGTAATTAGTGCCTGTAACCCCTCAATGGACTAAAATCCTCACTACCAGTTGGAAATATTAAAATGTAATTAACAAAAAGCTAATCATCAGAATTCAGAAGAAAATTCAGCAGGTCCACTTCTATGGGAACATGTTGTTACACTGTCACTGAGGCAGGTGTGCCAGGCCATGAATTCAACAGGATGCCATGCCATGAGTGCTGCTCACTCCTCTTAAAACCAGCCTACATCAAGTAGAGTACCCTCCCAGACCAGACTCGTTGCAGATGGCAGCAGTCCTGGTAATTCCAGGCCTACACATGATCTCATTACTTCCTAAAATTCCCATCCAAAGCCCACTGAAGGTGGTGGAAATATTTTCATTGTATTTAGCAGGCTCTGTATCAAGTGCTGTGCGTGGCTTGATGGGCCTAGGAGAGTGTATATATGAGTACAGTTAAATAATTTCAAATTACTACAGATCTTCAAAGACACTCATCTTGGGTGGCACAAAATTTAAAAAGTGCTTGTGGAAACTAATTTCTTGCCATAGGTAAACTGCCAATCATACTTAGAAAACTTTTTTCATTAAAAACGTTTTTCTGACTTGCTGGGGAAAAGGTCACATTATTAGGGGGGAAAGAAAGAAGGCAAAAAAAAAAAAAGCTCAAAGGATTTGATTCCACAGGGTTTGATTGACTTAAACTGAAAATATAAATAAATAAAATAGGAGATCTAACTGAAGGGAGCAGAGTTCCAAGAAACTGTAGCATAAACAGATGTCCCCCAAGTCTTTCCAGACCACAGTTCACCTGTGTATGGGGTAATACCTTTGAAGCATGTCACAAACATGTTACACAGTGAAATAAAGATCATGCCATGAAATAAAGGCTAAGATTCTCAGTTAACCTGAAACTTAATAGATGACAAGAAAATTATGTGTGTGCCAAGGAAGAGCAGGAAATGAAGAAGGTTTTGCCATCAGCATCAGAAAGGGAATGTGAGAGTAAGGAAAAAGTCTATTGCTTGAGAGATGGAAGGAGTCATTATGGATCAGAAGAGGAAGAAATGTTACCAACTAGGCTAATGCAGGGCCAGAGAAGGTTACAAACACAGGGGGACAATTCTATACATGGTCTTGAAATGCAAGCAGGCTCCCCAGGACTGTCAGGAATAGGGGATGATCTGAGTAAATCATAAGTGATTTGGAGTAGCAGACTATGCAAGTCCAGGCTGGTATCTCAGATAAACCGTACGGAAGACAAAACACCACAGCAAGTGTCATTATTAATTATCACAAAGAACAGGTAAGCCATTCAATATGAAACACTACCACAGAATTAAGATGAAATTAATAAATTCTCCACTTAAGGTTTAAATTGGTGATGTTGCTTGCCAATACGGTGAAACATTTAGGGTCCCTACATTTTGAATATCATTTTGCTAACTGTGTGAGAAATTGGACTTCGGTCTCTGCGAGAACTGATAAGATTTCCTATCTCACTTGCAAACATTATGGAATATTTCCAGAAATATTTTAAAATTCTATTTTAAATGGAAAAACTTCAAGCACCTCCATGAGACATTAGTGAACCACCAAAATGTTAGTCAGCCTCATCCAGCATTTCAGAACAATGTAATTATCTAAACATCAGTGTTTTTGTTGATACCTCTATTAGAAATGTTGCCTAAACATTAGTGTTACTAATATTCTGAATTTAATTCTAAGTAAAAATACAAGGTTTCCCAATTTGCCTTTCAACTATGCAGCAGTTATCTGTCTTGTCACAACATGAATCCCTTTTGGGTGAAAGCTGTTGATTCGAAGGTTAAAATCATCCTGCTAGGCCCTAATGCAATTTGTTGGAAGTTGGCCTTGGGAAACTTCCTGACACTGCCTACCTATGCTCTTAGTTGGATATTCATTGAGCAATGATGTCTGAAGGGCTGAGTTCTTCACCTCCATGATCATTATTAGTTATGGCATTTCTTAACAGGCTGCGCCTTGTCAGTTCTTTGCAACTCAGATTTTACATTAGCAACCTCCAGCTTCCAGCACTCAACAGACACACTGTACCACCACAGACAGTGCTGTTCCAGGGAGTGTATGCCAGGCTACACCCATAAACAGAATTTATTAGTAACCTACATGTATTGTCAGTATTGAATAAATATTTATTCTCTCTTTTAATCAAGTGAAATGAGGTGCACAGCATACATTTCAGGCAGGGCTGAGTGACAACTCCCTGACCTCGTTAAGAAACTCACAGGTCTACTACAGAAATAATTCAAGAGAAAATCTTTGGCAGAAGAAACCACAGTATCTGTGGTCAGTGGTCTGCTGATCAAATAGGAGTGGGAAAGAGGAGACAGCTAATGCTGTTTCTGAGATATACGGTACCATTACTTCAATCTTCTCATCCCTCAAGATGCATTTTCACAGGCTGTCAAACATAAAATCTTATGAGAATAATTTTCCTTAGAAGACTTTAATAAGATGAGCAAAATATCTGATTCTGCTAAAACCATAGTTCACTTGACACTTCATCTTGCTCAGCAATATGCTCACCAAACTACTGCTCTGGAGGTCTACAGGTGTTTTTAGGATGTGTCCCCAGATGTCCTTAGCTTTGAGGGTGGCTCCTTCAAAATGGTGTCTAGCAAACTGCAAACATGTGATGAACTGAGAAGAGTCAAAATTCAGAAACTTCTAAAATAATCTATTTTTAGTTTTATCTTGACACCACTTTTGATATAATATACGTGAGGAATCTAGTGATGATTATAGATCTCTGGATGACATCTATACATTACAGATGAAATTGTCATTCTGCATTATTCATAGAAGTTTGAAACTTTTCCTAAAGCCTGAGTTTGAAACACACTACGTTTGAAGTGAGTTCTGTACACAGAACTATCTTGACAAATTAAATATATCTGGGTGAAGATGGAGCACTCTCAAAGGCTTGGGAATCCGCCAGGAGCACTGACTCATTTTGAAGTAGTGCTGAGCTGAGTTTTGGGGATGAGTTAGCTCAGGAAATTTCATAAGATATATGAGAATGGTTTGCTTTTGTACTATTTAGGATCAAATATTATACTGTGTGAGATATATATATATATATATTTGAAATATGTGGTAGAGAGGTGTCCAGCATAACCTCAATAGCACTTGGTTGCTTCTGTTTGCTTAGGTTACTGTCTTCCTCTAGAAGCCTGGAATGGGTGTTCAAGAACTCTGGGAAGTGACCACTGGTGAACTGAGTGTCTGAAAGCTCCAGAGAGCTGGGACTAGAGGAAGGGGACTGGGCTTGGGAAATGCTTAGGGGACAGAGATTTATTTGAAACTACATTTTAAAACTCCTGGTTCTGGCATGAGTTTTTCTCCCCCTCTCAAAATATTAGAAAAATATAGCAATTTACATATAAAGCACTTGTTATCCTTCGCTTTCACTGGGTCCACAAAGTTCATACATCATGTCATCTTCTTTGCCAATGTTTATAAAATAATAACATCACAAAGAAAGGACGCTGGAATAAACTATAATAAAACAAAATCTGTGGCTGAGATTTCACATGTTTAAGGTGAGATCCAATCTGCAACGAAACAAACTCATGGGAGATTCCTGATTATTTTCATATAAAATGAATTGGATGCAAATTCATTACTGTTTAGAGGCTGAATCTCAGTGACAGTTTGTCCCTGGGGGCATTGAAAACTATTTTAAATCACTCTGATATTTAATTATTCAGCAAAAGACTTTACCATATAAAATGACTTTAATAATTTATGCTAATGGGGCGTTGCAGAGGTAACTGTAGGACTGGTCTGAAGGAGGGGAAAACTCTGTGCCTGCACATTTATAATGGATTGTAATAACATGTGTATTACATTTGATATGTGAGTAAGACTTTTGTGATCACCTCAGGTTTTTTCCCTGTCCTTCTCCCTGCACATGTGCCTAGAATGTTATAAAGGATCTTAGTAAACTTAAAAATAGCCTAACTTCAGAAATCTAGTAATAATGGTAGTTTGCAAGGAATGAAATGAAGACACATATTAGAGCTTAGGTTTTCTGGATTAAGTGTCAAAGAGTAGACAATAATCAGATGCAAGTCCTAGGTATCTCAGTTATATTTAGTGCAGTGGACAAATACCTAAGAAGTAAGAGAAGAGAAAGCAAAGGAGATGAAACTGTACAATTTAAAGAGTGCCCAGTAAGGAAAGATTTAAACAAATGTTCTTTTTTTGGAATTCTAATGGTGAAAGGGCTTGACCGGAGGCCCAGTTGTGGTGGAAAAAAATGCTTGAAGTGATTTGAGCATGAAAATGAAACACACTGAAGACAAAGAGCTCAGGACAGGCACTGCTTGATTCCTACTCTGCTAACGAGGGAAAAAGGTGATACTGTATTGCATAGCCTTGAAAATCGTGGATTTAGGCAATCTGTAGAAACAGTCACATGAATGCATATACTGCCTCTCTGCACTCCTACAGGTTGGAGTGGCATTTGTTTGTATGCTCTGGGTAAACATGGAGACTGACAGTTCTAAAAGCATCCTAAGTTACCCAAGATCTCAAAGGTTTTGTGACTCCAGCTCACAAAAAAACCTTCTGAGTTTTAATCCCACTCTACTTCTTGGCATCGGACAAGGATAAAAGCTCACTGATTTCCTCTAATATTCAGAGATGCAGAAGAACAAGCAAAACAGAACTGTGCATATTTTATACAAACATTTTGTGGTTTTTTTTTAGTTCTCCAATGGAGGTCAACTCCCTGGATGTACACAGACACTTTCTACTTGGTTCATGCTACAGGGCATGAAATCAGAATGGTCTCGTGTGTTTGCATGTATCTCTTCACGCCCATTCAGAAAAAACACAAGGAGAAAGTGAATGAATTATGAGTCCCCCTGTCTGAAAAGTTGTCTTTATTTTAGCTATTAATCTAACACTGCAACTTTTGCATCAATACTCCTTAAGGAACAGCAAGAATCCCACTGCATGCAAGGCTGTTGCTTTAAAGCCAGGATCTGGGCCTGTGTTCACAGCAGGAAATGTTCCATCCGAATCTGTCAAAGCCCTAATGATGGATGTGACTCTCCTTATTCACACAGTGTGCACCAGCAAATATTTGGAGGTGAATGAGATTCACACCTGGCCTTTAGTGCTGACATGAACAACAATTTTCAGATTCAGTCCCTTAAACTCTTACACTCAGTTCAGTTTGTCCAGCATGAACTTTTCTATACAGCCATAGTATAAATCTTTTTTGTTTCATAGCTATGTTCACATGGGCACTGAAAGGCAAAGTTAAGTTATTTTTACAAGCTTCTTTCTTTAGTTATGAATAAAAATATGGTTCTTTAGTTACAAATAAAAACATGGTCTCACTTTCAAAGGAAACAGCACAATCAAAACAATAACCCCTCTACAAATATAACAACATGTTCTACAGGACAAATATTGATTCAAACAAAAAGGGCTTTTTAAACACCATTAATTCTTACCAATTCCAGTAGTTATTGATTCTGCATCAATGTCATTAGCCTTTCTCTTTGCCACTTCAGCTAGTGCCAATTCACCCTTATCTAGTGCAAGGTAATGGATGTCCTTTGGAAATAAAGGAGGAGAAAAAAAGATTAATCTAAAATGAATCTCATAGGAGCAACAAAAGGGATTTTGAAAGAAAGAGGTTCTTTTATTTCTTAGATCACATACACAGATGGAACTGATGAACCTACCATTACATTTTAATTCCCTCCCAATGCAAATTTATTATCTTACTTGTGCTGTTGAATACAGCAATGAATAAAACACTGACAAATCATGCACTGATAAAAGTGAAGTTATTGACTCAGTGTATGAAAGACAGCAATCTGTCTACTTTTAAGGTAAGGTCTGGTGATGCAACATGAATTAAAAGGGGGTTCATAGGAGGTGCTAGAACTCTTCTGGCTGACAGCCCATATTTGAAGTGTGTTAAATGTAGACGTGCTTAGAGACATGGTTTAGTGGTGGACCTGGCAGGAATGGCTT
Source organism: Campylorhamphus procurvoides (assembly GCA_013396655.1). Classification (NCBI taxonomy): domain Eukaryota; kingdom Metazoa; phylum Chordata; class Aves; order Passeriformes; family Dendrocolaptidae; genus Campylorhamphus; species Campylorhamphus procurvoides. The sequence continues at coordinate 379,542 of WBMV01005958.1, read as the reverse complement.
AACAGTTGGACTCAATGATCTTAGAGGTCTTTCCCAACCTTAATGATTCTATGATTCAAAGGTTCCCACCTACTACATGAGTTTTGGGGTAAAGATCTGTAGGGACTAATTTTTGTTTGAAGGCTGTCATGTTACACTCACTGTTCCTTGAGTAAGGTGATGGTGATCCACCTTGTGCTGATAGGGGAGGTAATATGAGCAACAGGGGCTGCTCAGTGGGTTCAGCATCCACACAGCTGACATGATACCTGAGTCATTTCTAGACAACAAGGGGCTTTCCAAAAATGCTGCTGACTAGCATGCATAGCTGTTAATATTCTAGATCTAGTCCTTCCACTAGGGTTAAAAATCAGAGGACTGCAGCAGGGGTGTATCATTACACAGAATTATAGAATGCTTTGGGTTCGAAGAGACGTTAAAGCCCATCCCATTCCAACCGCCTGCCCAGGGCAGGGACACCTCCACTATCTCAGGTTGCTGCAAGCCCCGTCCAACCTGGCCTTGAACACTTCCAGGGATGGGGCAGGCACAGATTCTCTGGGCAACCTCTGCCAGTGTCTCACCACTCTCACAGGGAAGAACTTCTTCCCAATATCTAACCTAAACGTGCCCTCTGTCAGTGTAAAGCCATCCCCTTCTTGCTCTATCTCTAAATGCCTTTGTCAAAAGTCAAGGCTTTTTTTTGTGCCTTAGTATTTGAGGTGAAAACCACCTGTACTATGTACAGCACTATTTGTGGGAGAATTTATTCCTGCTGACAAATTATAGTTTCACTGCCCTTGATTTTGGCCATTGAAGTAAAGTTTCATCCTTGACCATTAATAAGGCAACAATTAATCCCCTTCTCATTTGGCATCATGCTGCTCTGTGCAGGAACTGTGACACAGGAAGTGAGGGAAATCCAAGAACAGCTGGCCAATCATTTTTTCCCCACTTCATTGCAGAGGATGCCATTTGGTATCCAGAGATTTGAGTCATTCCACTGTTCTGCAATCCATCTGCATGCAAGAATTTAAAGGGAAAGGAGTATTTGTTGGAAATATTGACCTCTGCATACCCAAAAGCAACTATATTCTTAGTTGTGCAGAATATTTCAGGTGAAACTGTCATTCTTGGTGTGAATTTATTGCCATCATCAATATGACAGAAACTCTCAGAGTAAAAGTGACTTTAGTCTACAAAGAGAGGTTATATGAAAAAAAAGTGAGAGTAACAGTGTTAGGAGAAAGACATGCTGCTCTTATTAACTTCTTTAATAATAACAATAAAAATATTACAACGAAAATAAGACCCAAACTGAGAATGTTAAGGAAACAGACTGATCATGCAGGAAAGCCTGGCACTGTCTTGCAGGATCCCCACAGTGTGCAGGACACAGCAGTGTTTTCTCATCACCAGCACAGGTGTGACTCAAAAAATGTGCAAGTGTCTTCGAGCAAAGGAATGAGTCACGAACTTGTGGCGAACTCTGCATTTCCTCTCTTTGTAGGTCTAACCTGGTTGTCAGGAGAAAAGGGCCTGAGTAGCAAAGTATGACTTCTATGAAGATTAAACAGCAGATATTGTCAGCTTATTTAGATAACAATAGAAAACCCAAGGGCTCTTGGACAAGTCTGAACTTACAGAGATTTGAATGTATAGGCAGACTTACTTAAAATACATTCTGACAATGCTTAATGACTGTCTTTTTGTAGTTTAAACTATGAGAAGTACTGTGCACCTCCATGCAATTTTAAAAAATAAACTCAGGGATGGAAACAGCTACAGAAAGTGATGAAGTTCTCTCAGTGAAGAGGTTGTGCATTCTGTGTGGACCAAAAGCAGCTGTTCTTTCAGACTTTGGGTTTGCCCATTTTCTGTTTTGGGTAAAGAAATGTAAAGATGCCACATATCCATCACTAACTTACAGGGCCTTCATAAGACATAAAGGTTAGCAGTAGGTTGGTAAGTGGCTTTCTTTGTCATTCCTCAAGTTGCTGTCATGAAAAAGAATAATAAAAAAGTAGCTTTTGTCTCATCTCTAATAAACAACCTTTAGAAAGAAAAGATTACAGATGCAAAATTTCCTAATTAGACCGTTTCAGAACAAATTTAGGTGTTTCTCATTCAAATAGACCAGTAAAATTGGATTTTCTAAGAATTTATAACTCTGAGTAGAATTAAACTCAAAAATTAAAAAAGAAGAAATACAGATTACAAGGTGCTTTAAAGAATGATAGAAAAAGAATTAAATTAGCTGAATATTCATGACAGATCTTTTTCACACAATTACCTAAGAATTTATCAGTCCGAAGATCACATCCCTCTCAAAAACAATGGTGACAACAAAAACAATTTCCAGCTACTTACCAGGAGCTTGCTGAAAGGACTGTATTTTATCATTTAACAGTTTGCTTACTTTCTGGACTACTTCCTTTTTACCCTCACCTTTGTGACTCACAGAGCTGGCCGTTGGTGAGCAGAAGTCATTTGAAATACTGATGTGCATTTGTCTATAGGATATTTCTGGGCAACACTCCAACATTTCTTCGAAGCATGCACTTTCCTCATCAGTGTATCACCCAAGATCTGACAGTTTTATTAAAGTGTCTTTTCCTTGTTGTTTTTTTTTTGCTACCTTTGGTACGTGGGATGGCCTTTTGAATTTTCAGCAGCTGAGAGCTGGAAGGTACTATAAAAGGATTTCAGGCTAACAACCCTTCCACTGCTTGATCTTTTCTGTCACAGATTGGATCAGTCACTGTCCAATAAATGGAGCTGTTGTTCATGATAGTATGTCTCTTTCAGTTTTATTTTTTTATTGAACTTTGTAGGAGATGATATTAATTGATGGACTTAGATGTGACGTGAGGGTAAGGCTTGTGGAGAGACACAGCAGTGTATGTGTGTCTTGTTATGGCATCATACCAGTGACGCTATAGCTGTAGGACTAACTTTTAAGCCTTTTCTTTTTTTTTCCTTTTTCATTTCTAGGAAAGAAATTTGCCCTCAGAGAGCATTTTCTCAAACTTCTTTGCAATAATTTAAAAACAAGTAATGGGAATGCTGCAGAACCCTGTTTGGTGAAAGAGATGCTCAGGATAAATCCTCCAAGACATAGGACATTTTCATAGAAGTCTCATTCAAAGTTTGCATCCTCCTCGGCCTCTGTTATACCTGTTCTCTGTCCTTTCCTTTTTGTTCCTTCTCTGTTCCCCTTTAATAAATGGATTTTTTTCTTTCTCATTTTGCTTATGTCATCAGATATCTTTATTTAGGCTCCAATTTCTTCTTGAAATCCCATTAAATTAATTGGAATAAGGTGATGTGACTCCAAGAGCCACCTGAGGTTTTAAAAGTTAATAAAAAGGCTTTAAACATATGTAAAGTCAAGTTGTATATTATTAATTGCACTTTGACTTATATAAACAATATATAGGAATCACTCAGTATTAAGCAGAAGGGAGGGATGCACAAACCTTGCTTAGCAGTAGTATTGTTATATTAATACCTAGACGGACTGTAAGGTTTCAAGGAGCAGGCTGTCTAATTTTCACACAGTATTAAGCACAATGAAACCAATTTCCCTAGAAACTACCATGGCACAAATAAATACTCTTAATGACCCAAGCATGTTTAAGCTTCTTGAATCCTGTAGTTAGTGGTCTTGCAGCAGTGCCGTTGTTGGCTTGTTGTAAAGTTTGTTTATTATAACTTACTCAGACAATGAATTAGCAAAAGGACATTCCCCCAGAGGAGGCATGTATGTGAGCTCCTTGCTGCATAATTTAGGGGAAACTATAAGGAATCTCAAAGGTAATGCAAGCAGAATGAGGACATTAAAGAACTGGTTTTGATCTCACAGTAACATAAGCCAGGAGGAACTCTTTGAAAATATATATTTATGATGAAGGGCATTGGTAGGATGGGAAATGAAGAGTAGGTGTTGAGACAGGAAAGGAAACCCAAAGAGTAGGAAAGGATGGAGTTAATTTCTCTGTGAACATTGAAACTCCTCTTGAGGAAAGTTGGAGAACTTTTTTGTTGAGAGTAGAACATGTTATCACCTGTGGAGCCAGGCACTGACAGTCCCTCCCTCTTGTTAGCAGCCGTGCACCCATCTCATGACCCAACATGGGTGTTTCCCACCCTGGGACAGAGGTGCTCCCTCAATCCCACTGTCAGTGGAGGGAAGGAAAAAGATCATGGAGGAAATGCTCTCAGTCACACAAGAGAGGGTCCTTGAGATGGCAGGTCAAATGCTGGATCATTTATTCTGCCAGAATGGCTAAAATTAGGGAGAATTTATTATCTGTGCAGTGGGAGAGCCCTCAACAAAAAGCTGCAACCTGCTCCAGACATCCTACAGTCTGAATCTTATATGTGGCTGTGGCAGTGCTTAGCATGATTAGTTACAAAATCTGTATTGAAGAGGTTATGTTCAATAAAAAGAGAAAAGGAAAAAAAAAGATGATCTAAAAAGAGGTAAAATCGAGGAGAGTAAACATAGAACATGTAATGAATTTCCTAAAAGTCTGACATTTCCATCACATTCTTTTGATGCATACTTAGGAAAGTTTATCGCAGTATTCACATCTTTCTAATTAGATGGAACAAGCCAGATGATTAGAGCTGTGAAAAAAACATCAAAAGGTTCACACAACTTTTTATATAATTAGAAGGGAATTTTCATAACCCCTAAAAGCAGGATTTAATTGTGTAATTTAACATACAATTTAAATATCAAGATCAAACTAGCAGGGCAAGTGACTTAATGGGATAAATGATATTAACATCTAGTGTCAAAGCTTAATTTAAACAACAGAATGTCTTCATTATGCAAAAGAGTCAAGCAAACGAATCGTTCAAAGGGCCTTTTTTTCCACAAACCCTTTCCTATTGTTTCTTTGAAAACAATGAAATCAGCTGTGGAGCAGCAACATGCTGAGAGACTAGGAGAGCACGATTGGCTTTGTCCATCTGACCTCACTGTGACATTGTGGTGCAAGATCTTATAAAACAAGAACCTCCTGCAGAGCTCACACAGAGGACCTTTTAAGAGCTGGTTAATTTTACTTTTGTAGCTAATTAAATGGGAGGGGGCAGAGAGTGCATGAAATGTTAAAACCCTTGTGTTGATGCTGCTGAGCTTTGTTGTTTTAAAAGTACCAGCAGAAGCGTTCATAATTTGTCACTTTTCACAAAACCCCAAGAGACAAACCAAGAGCATTCAGCAACCCCAGGATATGGACAGCTCTTGTGTCCAGGACTCAGCAGTTGGACTTAAAGGAACAGATTAGAAATGCATAAGCTTATTAGAGGGAAAGATGACATTCACCCACATCAAATGAGATAAAGGAGGAGAAAGTTTAAAAACATATACAATAATTCCTGAAAAATAAAGAATAGCCTCTATACCATGCAGGGGAAAATGCCAATTACTCTAAAGATACTCAGTTTCTACTGATGAGTTTCATGATGGCAAAGGGCAAACCAGGCAGAACAGTTCTGTCTTCAGCATGTGTCCAAGACTGTAAATTACATGGAATCATTTCAACATCCTGACAACAGCCTCTGTCCCCAGAAGTGACTCACCATAAACAGGTCCCGAGCACCTATGTCGACAGCTAGCAGAAAGGCTTTTTCAAACCTTTGATACCTGAAAGAAAAAAGAAACATGTTGCTTGCTGAGGTTAATTTAAGAGCTGCACCAAATTTTGCTTATGGAAAGACAAAGTACTTCAATACTCATCAGAAGTGATGCCAAAGCTTTATATACATTGGGGAAACTTGATAGGCTCATACTCAGACTGCAGAACTGTGGGGTAGGACAGTGGCTATCCTTAGCCTTCTTCATTTTTTAAAACCTCCTGGAAGTGCTAGGTTCAGTGTTGAGTCCCATCAGATCTAGATGAAACTGAAGGGAGCTGAAGATACTGTAGATCATAACAAATCAATCTTTCACAAAGATACTGGCCACAACATAAATAAATGGTATTCCCAACAACGCTGGAACCTCAAAATCCTCTAAAGAAAACACTAATCCCAAATCTCACATGACTTCAGAGGTCCCTGTAGAAAGTTTCATTGAGTTTTGTCCTCACAGACCCCTCAATACTCTGAAGATGATAATCCAGTCGAGTCATCCTAAAGAGTCATGAATCCTTAGGGACTGAAACAGGTAGGGGGTGACACTGTTTTGTCTCATAACTGCCTTAGTCCAGTACTAGAAAACTCCAACTCTAGAAAACTCTTGAGAGTTTTCTGAAGTCCTGTGTGAAGAAGGTTGTGTCAATGAGCTAAAATAAGGGGCAAAAATCACCAGCAAAAGTCACCCCTAGATGTGCCTAGAAGGCACCACTTGAATATCACCTAGAGATGCAGTGGAGTAGGAAGGGGCAGTGTGGATGTGCAACTTCACCTTTACAGTTCAGCCAGCAGGGCTGTTCCATGGCACAGTGGGACCACTCCTTTGGTGGGCTGAGGGCTTGCTGAACAACAGCTCTTTCCATCTGTGGTGACAGACTGACACCTTCTTCCCACCCAGACAACATCTCCTGGGAGATACCCAAATGGGATGGAGGCACTGTGCAAGGCTGTATATATTCTCTTGTTTGCAATCCTTGGGAATTCCACAGCAGTGGGAGGAAACAAGCCATCCACAAGCTTTTTGAGGATATATATGCAACACTGCACTAGCAAACGTTAATCCCAATGGGAAATTCCACACTGGGCTAATGACTCTCTTACACTAGATGTAGATAACCATTATGTCACAATGTACTATGAGAAAGTGATTCTATTTGAACACATTTTCTTTCATTGCACATTTTTAGCTGTCTAAAATGACCTATGAAAATAGGATTGGTCATTTTTAGAAATGCAAAATAACAAAATACCCCAGTTTTATTTCAGTTGGGAGGTAAAAGACCGATTCCATGTAGAATTATTTCTGTATTTTTCCCATTACTGTTACATTTTCACCCTTTTCACACGTTAACAGTTTCAACAGTGGATCAGTTGTAGATACTTTGAGTTTGGGAAAGACATGACCGGGGCAAAAAACAGCATCGTGATTTCTCAGGGTTAGGAAGGTGTATTTGCCAAATAAATATTGTCAGGCAGCATCACATGGATGCCAGAATTCATACAAGTGCTGTGCCTTGGTGGGCAGTGCCGTAGCTCCTCCTCAGGCCGGTGTGAACAAGAGGAAAGATGGGAATCCTCCTTCCCCCTAGTGGGTAAAGGAGCCCCATATGAGGCACCATTCCGGGATTCCCGTTGCTGGCAAAAGCCTCAGCCGTTTTCTGCCTGCCTCTTGTTACAGCCTTATCGCTCCCTTCTCTTCCACCCTGCATTTGGAATGATTCAGCAGATTGCAAGATAGAGCCAGAGAGGACTTCTCCTCAAGGAATAACATTCGTGACAAGAAGGCATAATACCTTAGCTTAAGGAGAAGAGGAAATGCACTCTCCAGGTGAGGTTCCTAAGAGCTGGGGTGGGGAGTCCTTTCCTCCCTAAAGCTAATCTCCCTGCTGTGTCTTCCAAGTACTAATTTGCAGCCCTCCTCACAGAACCAGTTTAAGGCAGGGGAGGAGGTGAGTTAAAGTTAACCCCTTGATCACTGGGGAACAATCAGGGCACCCCCATTTTATCATGCATATCTGTTATACCTGAAGCTTTTCAACATAATTCTTACGAAGGATTTTCCATTAAAATATATGGCCTTGTAAGCTGCTTCTGAAGCTGTGCTTTAATTAAGACAAATAAGTACATGCTAAAATATGTTTATCTTGAGCAGCAATCATGTATATATATTTTTTTTCTGGCACATCTCTCTTTTTCATTACGGATTAAGAACACACTCTTAGAAGGGAAATTGGAAACCAAAGAGAAACCAGCTATGAGACTAGCTAAAAAGAATGTCTATCATTGTTTTGTTTCCCCAAAGTTATCACCATACAGACTATTTGGATGACATTTAGTTTAGCCAAGGCAAAAATGCCTGCAACCAAAAAGTGGAAAGTAACTTTTTCATTTGATTTTACAGCAGAATACCCTATGCTGTTATTTCTTTGCAGTTTCACAAAGATTTCCATTTTTTTTCCTTTAATCACCGTACATACTACAGTTCCATTATGGCCCTTATTCATAAAACTGTGAAGTTAGCTCATTATTTTCAGATCTGTACTAAGGAAAAAAAAGGGGGGGCGGAAAGGAATATCTAAGAAATGCTCTTCACAAACCAAGAACACTGGAAATAACAATCCCAGTTACTCCACAATTTATTATAAATGGAATTACTTTAAAATAGAGTGGAAGTTTCAGAGAAGAGTGACAAGTTTGCATTACTTAGGCAAACAGCATTAAATCTGTCAAGAATGTCCAGGTTTTTTTAACCGAGCTTTACTAGAAGATAATGGTTATTTTGAATCTCTTTAGTATGAAAGTTGTGTTGGTTTTAATCTCCATGAATCATCAGAGAGAGGTCCATACAGCATGAGACCAACCTCAAGCTAATAACGCCTGTTTTATAAAGCATGTTTTGTCCTGGGAAGACCTCTTGCTGTTGTTAGCACACTCACTTATAGTTTATCAGCTCCTCAAACAAATAAAGAAAAAAAAACCCACGAAGCAAAACACTCTCCCTTTTGTTCTTGTGCTACAATCACAAGACACAATATTTGCTTTTTAAAATGGATTCTACAGGGTTCTGGTGTCTTCCCACCTCTTCCTCCACCTCGCAACTTACTGCTTGCTTCACAATAACTCCAGCAATCAAGACTTACATGTCTCTTGAAAAAGGGAGATAAGGAAATCCGCCTGTAAACCATGAAGTTCAGCCAGTTGTTTGATCAAAGTGACAGGCAACAGAAATATGACCTTCAAGATTAAAACTCTCAAACTGCAATTAGCTATGTAGGACATATAGGAAAACACTTCCCTGCAAACTGTTTAGTAGATACAGTATTAACTTCAAATTCTCATATAATAAAATAATACTCCCATTATATGCATGTATGCAATGGTTCTATATATTCATCAAAAATACAAAAAAAGAGCTATTAGCATGGACAAGGGAATCAAGGGGAAATGTGAGTGATATGACAAGGGTCTTGCAGGTCAAAAACGGTCAAGGCAGAGAAGAATCCAGACCTGCCTTCCATGGTGAAGTGACAGTGCCTGCCTGTATTTTGGGCATATGACTCAACTGAAAGGATGCCAGAAAAGCATTTTATTTTTAAATAAAATATATAACTAATAAAGAAATATAACGTTATCTGTAACTTCAGATATGCTAATCAAAACCCAGGGTTTACTCCTGTTTGGATGTTCAGAAATAAAGTAATTTGAAATACTGTTGATAGATACAACGTGCATGGATCGCAGCCTGCAGAGAAGGGAAAAGAAGTCTCTTTGGTTTTTATAAGGGATCTACAAATATATCAAAAGGCAAAATTTTGTCATGTGTATTCCACAACACCCAAATTGAATGTGATCACTTAAACACAGATGCAATTTTCAGGCTGAAAATGGTCAACCTGAAAATACTTGCAATATTTACCCATACAATTAAAATGTCTCCTAAGACCTCCAGAAACCAGGGGAAAAAAATCACTTGGAGGCAGGAGGAAGGGAAGGGAGAGGGAGCTCATACAAGCAAGAAATATAGTGCAGAAAAGATGGAAACATTTCTTTAGGGACTAGTTACAACCAACAAGCCTTCTTAGACATGCTCATCGACCATGTAAGCATATTCCTTGTGCCGGGCTGATAAAGGAGGGCTGCAGCAGTTTTTTTCCTTGTCTTCAATAAGAGTACACAACATTTAGAAAATAATCTGCAGGGGAAGAGCTGTGGCACAAATAATATTTATAAGGCAATCCTTTTTAATGGAAGAAATTTCAGAGTCCTCCTCATCTCACAGTCCAATCAAGAGTGATACGCATTCAAAAAGTGGATATTAAATATGCACTGAGCAAACAGAACAGGAAAAAATGAATATTGATATAATTTACATGTAATCAAACTACACTGAAATTAAGTTTTAATTGTTCAGTATTCCATGATGCATATGCAGATTTTAAAGTATTCAGAATATCAATCAAGTGTTTACTTACATCAAGCAATTGTATTTAAGCATACAAAACAGATGATGAAAATATGTTCAATCAGCTACAACTCCTAACACTTACTGCTGGTTTACATGATCACTTTTAATTCAGTTATTTCATTTAATATTTCAATTTAATAGCTCATTCTTTCATTCAATTTCTAGGCATCTTGCCCATTTCTTAAACACAATAATAATAATTATTCATAAAAGGAGCTGTTTCCCCATAAATTCTCATATCAGCAATTTTTGGAACAGAAATGATTTTCATGCTTTTTCTCCCCCTCAAAATATGTTATTATTATCTGAAATATTTTCCTTTTAAATTAGACAATATTAGAATAAAGAATGACATACATAAAATGAGTCTGAACCCCGTTTCACTGGAATTCTGAGCCAGAATAATTAGAGATTATCAAGTTAAAGAAGGTAAAAAGCGTGTGGCTAGGTTGCTAAGTGGCTGATTTAAACGGGGACAGATTGGTTTTCCACAAACTGTTGAACATAACACCACTGATTTGGGCACGTAGGTGGCTATGAGAACACAGCTCCAGAGCCCATGTACAAAACCAGGGCTTGCTTACAGAGTAATACACTTCACATGAAAAATATAGATGTTAATAAGCCAAGGATGGATGATGTAACTGCAGTGCATCCTTAAAAAGGAAATATGAAATTCTACTGACCTCCAATGAGACACTTTAAAGCAAAATTTCAGTAAATTCTGAAGACTTAGGTTGCTATGCAATCTGCCATATGTAAAGTATAGTATTAGTCAAAGACTTATATCGTGCATTTTATAGTGCATGCTGAAAAACTGGTACTTAATGTTCCTGGAGGGGAATAAATACATCAAGACGTCGTGTTTCATAGAAACAGAAACCCAACTAAAATACTTTAAGCAAAAGTCAACCAAAACCTGACATGATCTGACTCTGACGAGTTCAGTAGGGAACCCTGTTTTAAATAAGACAGTTGCAGAAAACTGAATTCAGCCTGAAGACCAGGAACTCTCCAAAGAACCTGTCTTAGGATTCCTCGTACACAGGCTCAGCACAGTAACTTCCCATTCCCAAGGTACCCTGACAGAATATGCTCCAGACAACACACTGCCCTTCTCCCAGCAGGGTATCCTCGACTCCCTCCCAGCACTGGTTGGAGCAAGAGGCAATGTGGACAGTGTTTGGTGTTAAGCAGTGCATGCCTTGATTGGCAGAACATCTATCTGCTGAACTTTCACTGCAGCTTTTCTTGGGACAGAGATAACCTCCTGTATTCTATTTAACCCTAACTGGTTGCTGATTTTCACAAAACTTGCAGGCATTTGCTTATTTCTGAGACTTCTACCCTCTGTTAAATTGGCTGAGATTCACCAATAATTCCTTAAGTTAGGAGGGAAGTGGCAGAAGGGTCGATGGATGTGTTGGGAAGCTACAACCTGTGGGATGCTTTGGCAGTAGTATTTTGCCAAGCTCCTGCTATTACGCTACTGGGATCTAAGATTCTGAGCTCTTTTGGACAGGACACACAAACCTCTGGAGAGTCCACAACCTTGTTACCTTCTAAGATACTCTCATACTGACCAAGAGAAAGTGCTGCAGAGCGCACCAAAGGCTAATAGAGGAACAGCCACCGGGTCTATATGTATGTGAGCCAAGGGGATAATCTCCTAAATTGTATTTTAGATGCAGGAGCTCTTAAGGTTGTCCAGGTATAATCTATACATCCCTTCAGGCCCAGATTTAGCAAAGCAGTAATGTAAGAGTTTATGACCTATAATTTTCTATGGGCCCTAAATAAGGGCATGGTAAGTGCTGGATTTGGGGCCTGAGTGACTTGTTTAAAAAGAAATCCCTTATGGGATCTTTCAAAGGTCATACACAAATAGGTCTTGGGTAAGAGTTACTGAATAACCACGAGAAAATACAACACACAAATACAAAAGCACAAGTATCTCAAGGCACACAAAATTTCTGTTACTTGAAGGATGTTGTCAAGCTACCTACCTCTGACCTAAAGGAAGTCCACCTGTAACTTTATAGATTGTTGGGCATAGATCCGAATGCCTTTCACATCAAAGAGTACCCTCTGGTATGATGCAAGAACACAAACGAGCAAACTGAATTAAAAAAACAGGAGGAAAGAGAAAGCTGATGAGGGGAGCCAGACAGTATGACTCTCTGATCAGAGAAAGCCCTTGAGGGTTGTAACTGGCTATGAATCCTGAAGTCGTTCCCAAACTGAACATAAAAAAGAAGTTAATACTCTTACCATGTGATTCCTATCTTCCAGGGTGATATTCTGTTCTAGGAAACCTGTATGTGTTCTTGTGTGAAATAGTTCAGGTGAGTCTCTTAAACACATGTGTTTCTTCTCAGGACAGGCTTTCTATGTTCCGAGTCAGATATTCAAGCGAACCCAGTTAGTTTTTCAATGAAGTAGTTTAGTAATAAGGGATCTTTGAAACCTTCAAAATGCATATTTAGCAAGAAATAGTCTAGATGTATGAAATAGTCTATAAAAGGTAGCAGGTTTAACTATAAAGAAACATATGTAATTTATTTGTTGAACTTTGCTCAAATTAACGAAAAACCTGCACTAGTTTAACACTCTAGAACTGCCTCATACCCACACCAAACAAATATTAAAGATCCTGATTTTATGAACGTTTATGTCACACACTTCCCATGTGACACTGGCCAATCACTTCAGCCTGGGTTCTTGCAGGACAGACCACTGAAGGAGTGCTGGAAGCAACAGCAACTTTTCCTACTGTGAATCAGGATTCTTTCATATCTGTCAAGTGCTCTGAGAATTTCCATAGTAGATGCTATAAAAGTCTGGATAACAGAAATTTACTACTATCATCAAATATTATTATATAAATTGAAATTATTAACATCTATTTCTTGCAATCTGTGCTTCCTTTGAATTTCCTGTGCTCCTTATTTCCTTTTTCATACTCATTTTCCTTCAAGAGAATATATTTTGTTGCCATAGCAGTATTTTCCTACCTTGCAATTTTATCATCGTGGCTTTCCTTCAGGTTTCTCTAAGCTGCAAATGACACCCACCTGGCAAACACAGGCTCCCCCCGCCCCCAAACCTCTTCATTTCTCCAACCTCTCACTACTTAGTAACTTCTCAACAGTCTATCTTTATCTTTAAATACAGACACACTCCAACATACTCTTCCAAAGTACTCTGGGCTAAAAACAGGTGTTAATTAAAAATGTTGATAAGAGTCAGTGACACCTGTTGTTTCACATTTATTTTACTCAACCCTGTCTGTTAAATCCTAGCCTTTATTGCATTAATTCGCTTCTGCTTTTCTTCTTTTCCAGCTTTATCCCTCTCACTCTGGTGATCATGTAAACTTAACAGTATGTCTTGAAAGCTGGGTTTTATTGAGCAAACATATCAGCATGTCTACACACTAAAGACAGCTATATAACAGAGGCCCAGTATCATCGCTGTGGTTAAGGATGAGTTGCTGCCTCTATAATAAATCCCTATTGTATACGTGTGATATCTCTGCAATTTCCAACTGCAGCAGATGGAAATTTGGTATTAAAGTTAAGATGAACAGGCCCTTTTCTGCCTTGACTTTCCATGAGGTACAGGGCCAATTCTCCCTCATGCCTGACATTGGATAAGATGTGTTTTTTCAGTGCTAAGACTTCTCAGAGAAAATATATTAGCTCGATATTTTCTAAAGCTGGCTGTGTAAAGATAAATATCTCTTCACAAATCATGGTGCAGGGCCAAATGTTGAATTACTCACTGGGTTACGGGTCCATTAGAGTATATTTACTCTTTCTACCACTGTTTGTCAAAAGTCAAATTACTTCTTTGTAACAAAATAATGCAGTGGTAATGCCCATAAAATTCTCACACGTAACGACTCCATTACAGCAAATATACCTACAGGAGAGACAGACAGGCAACTCCCTTGAACTTTGATTGTACAAATTTTTGAGGGAGTGAGTGGAAAACTATTGAGTATGCTAAGTTTTTCTGCACAGCACCGTGACCAAGAATATGGAATGTAAGAAGGGCCATTTCCTCACACTGAAGGTACACCTGAGCTAATCCCTTGGCATCAGTTGGGCACCAAGGAGAGGATATAAGAACAGGGCAAGCATATGCTGATATTTCCCTAAGTAGTCTCCTAGTCTCCAACAATTTGTGGCTCAGGGATTTGCTCAGCCAGAGGTGGTTTCTAGGCTGGTATTCCTCAGTGAATTTCTCTTCTCCGAACCTTGCCTTTGAACTCACATACAATTTTATCATCCACAACATCCTGTGGTAAGGAGGTTCATATTTTAATTACATGTTACGTGAAGAATCACTATATTTTGAAACTGCCACGTGTTAGCTTTGCTTGATGACCTCTAGTTTTTGTATTAGAAGAAGCAATGAGCAGTCATTTACTGTGCTCCTCTCTCCCTAACACTCACAATTTAATAGATCTCTATCTCAGCCGCCTCTTCTTCAGGTTGAGGAGTTTTAGTCTATTTAGTCATTCCTTTCACTAAAGCTGTTTCATGCCTTTAATCATCCTGGCTGCCCTTCCTAAACCTTTTTGAGTTCTACTATATCCTTTTACAGATTAAGAGACTCCAAAACTACACTCAAAATTCAGGTGAACTGAAGTTCACTGTTTTGTTGTCTAGTCCTTTTCTAAGAATTCCTAGCAGGCAATTTGCTTTTTGTGCTTCTGCTGAGCACTGAGCTGAGCATTTTATAGCTGTAGAGCTATAAAACCAAATTCTTCTTCCAAAATAATATTAAACTCAGGCTGCATCATTTTATACATGAAATTTGGAGTCACACACACACCGTGTGCTTCACTTTGAATTTATTTACATTTAATTTTATCTTCAATTTTGACACGATATCATTGAGTCCTGTGAAGCCCTTTTGCTGGTCTTCACAGCAGGCCCTATCTTCACTGGTGTTAATAATTTAGTATCATTAGCAAATGCTGGCAGCTCACTGTTTGCTCCTTTGCCAGGCTACTTAGAAGTATAGATCTGCTATGCTTATAATTTCCATTGGTGACCTCCATGACAACTGACCATTTACTCTTACTCTGTTTCTTACCTTTTAATGAATTACTTATCCATGAAAGGGAAGCTTTCCTCTTATCCTGTAGCAGCTTAGTTTCTTTAAGACATTTTGGTGGGAGACCTTCCAAAAAGGTCTTCAGTGGTCAAACTTTCATCAGTAGCAGCTGGATATCCATTACTGACATGATTGCTGACATCAAAGAATTCAGAGTTTTGAGACATGACTTGCCTTTACAGAAATCCTGCTGACTCTCCCCCGATACAACGTTATTTGCCTGTATGTTCACATTTTTTTGAATATAGTTTCTGCTAATTTCGCTGGTACAGAGGCTGGACTTACAGCGCTATAGTTCTTCAAGGTCTTTCTAGACTGTTTTGAAAACTGACTTAATATTTTCCATGTTCCTGTCCTCAGGTGCTAAGGTCATTCTAAAAGAGGTTATACACCACGGTGTGTATTTCAGAGGTTTTATGCTTGAAATTTTATGCTAGAAATTCTGAACTAATTTTACCTAGTGCTGATCATATATTACTGTTTATCTGTCTCTAGTATAACCTCTCTTACTGACACTTTAGCACTTACCAGTGTAAACAAAGAAACATCTGCATTCTACATTGGCTAACTAGTCAAAATGAGATTTTTAAAGAGATTGATGTGGCTATCTGCTTTTTGTAAACTTTTCTTCATATATTTTTGCTGGTCTTTGTGCTTCTCTCCTTGTATTACAGAAACTACCCAAGCATCTAAGATCTTTCTGTTAAGTGGCCGGTAATAATGTGATACAGGAGCTAGACATTTACAGTGCAAATCATTCCATTTATCTTCAAACAGCTTACCTTTACATGGCTAATTTAAGCTAATTAGGTAGGCTTCTTTTATAGTTAATTGATAGGGATAGGCACTGACGTTTGATTCTTCACACTTATCTTAGACATCTCCCTTCGATGGGATTACTCAACCTTTGGGTGTCCATGTCTTTATACTAACTACAGAGGAAGCTCAGATGAGCATGTAGGACATCTAAATTCTACATTATTAAGTCATGAGAGGTGAGGTGCACCCCCAAGACACCACATCCAGTTCCTGGACGTTGACTATTGCCTACTTTTGTTCTAAATTTTGCCTGTGGAGTTTTTCCCTTAGCAGGCAGGCTCTTTGGTTCTGAAGAACCATAAAAGGCAGATCTGCATTTGAAGACAGAAAGCCCAGGGCTGCCTGACTATTACCTCTTCCTGGAGGGCACTGGATTGGAAGTGGGAGAAAAGTCAGAACTAAAAGTCTGAGAGGGTGGGAGAAAAGCATGATCTGATGAGCATTGCCAGATGATCCACATGCAGTCAAAGTGTAATGATGGGTCTCAGGAAGACTCTGAAGATGCATGGAGAAAAAGTATCTTGGTAAAGAAATGCAACGTGAATTAGTCTGGAAAGACTTCAAGAGAAAAAAAATGAATTCAGTTCTTGGTCAAGACCTCAAATTAGAAATTTTTGAGTGTCACTCGAAAGGGAGATACTGTTAGTGACTGACAGGGAGAGAGTAACTGATAAACTACAAAGGCTGAGTCTGACTTACAGCAGCTGCTTCAGGGTGGAGATGTGTTTTTAAGAACTAATTCTTAATTTTTTTTGTCCATGAATATGGTATACTTGCATTGTTTCTGCACCCGATGTATGTCCAAAGCCTGTAAGATTTCAGGGAAATTGCACAGCTGGTACAGCAGGAAAAAGTCACCTTATGAGGGCAAATTATCAGTTACACAACATAACATAACAGTGGTCTCGGTGTGGGCTCAGCTTCTGAAAGTAGCAATATCAAAGTCAGATTAACCAGCACGTGGGAATAGATTTGGCACAAACAACATCAGCCCAACAAAGCTATTCTGTGTTCCTTTTTTCTAGTGCAGTCCCATGGGTGGGGACTTAGCAAAAAACTGGAGGACTTGTGGCACTCCGGGCCACCAAACAGCATCTGTTGGTGGCTGTGTGAAATGGCTCCATATTAGAGCAGCTCTGGGACTGCTCTAAGTCTGTGGAAGGGGCCATTCTTCCCATGCTCCAAGCAATGTCTCCCAGTAGGTTGAGCAGCAAATCTCTGACAGATATTTCTTGTGGTTTATCTTCATGGAATATTGTTCTCCAGCAATTATGTCTTGCCATTTGTTGTCACCCCACCCCACTATTTTTCTCAATATTTCTAACACTGTAATCATCACTAGAGAATTAAACTGTAAAGCTATTCCTGTAGCATCAAAGTATTTGCCTGAAATTGAAAATTGTGTTGGAGCTAGTTTAAGAAAAAAAACACATTAACTACATAGGACTGACGTAAAGACATTCTAAACTTCTACTGAGACATTTAACCTCTTTAACTGCAAAATAACCTAGTTCCATTAAATAGGTGCCTTTATTTCTTGTTTCTAACACAGGTCAAGGAGCATGACCAGGGGAATCTTTTCATGTGTAGTTCCATCACAGCAATATAAATTCTCATTTATCAGTGCCATGGTAATATGACAACGTTTCGTTTTGATCGTTTTCAAAAGATTACAAAAAATGACTCTTCAAAGTCCTCTCTAGAAGGTGCTACTTTAGTCAGAATGCTGCTACTGAACTTACTCCCATAGAGATGAATTCTCTTGTGGCCACCATAGAGAACCTGACTGCCATCAGTGGTCATTTTATCTGAGGGCATAATTTAATGCTTAATAGGTTACCTTATGAATATAAAAGACACTCTTAGTCCTCAACCATGTCATCATTAATGTTTATACATATTTCGTGACACACTATGTACCAATATAATTATAGATTCTACTTCTAGGGTGCTCTTAAAAAGGATCATAAAAGCTCTTTGCTCACTCTGTCTCTCAGTTCCATACAGTTGGCAGCAGATGGGATTGGGAACTATTCCTAGGGAGCTGAGGCACTTTTTTCACCTTTGATTTAGGGTCCTATTTAGGATGGAAATACTCATAGTGAATATCTACTTTGCAGATTGCAGTGTAGTAACAGGGGAACCTGCTTACCAAGGGGTAGTTAGTACTGCATTAGTGATATACCTGCAGGGCAGAAGAGCTTTATTTTAGCTTTTCAAAGGCTGTCTTGGACTTAAGTGATAACTGACTGTGTCAAGGCATCAAGTCTTGTAGTATAGCAGTGCACTTCAGAACTCTTGAACAGTGAAGTGATCCACAAAAAGCAGTACTGGCTGGAAGCAGGTTGCCCTTGATGCTAATGGCCACCTACTTTCTCATCTCTTTTAAGAGTGTTTATTTACAAAGGAGCTCCACCATGTCCTATATGTAAAGTCATAATCACTTCCTGAATGTTCTGCCCAACATGTAGTTAATTCTTTGCATTTAACCAGTAGCATCTTGCACTGAACACTGGGAAGAGTACAACACTTCTGAGAAGATTTGTGAAGGAGGAGGAACAGTAACAGTAAAAACATGGTGGAGGTTCTCATTTTTGGATTCACACAAAGGAGAGTCTTTCATGAATCCATCCAAAATTCTACCAGCGAATACAATCAGAGAAGCACTTTGCTCTCACAAGAAGCAAAAGCACTATGTTATTTACAACAGGGCTTTGCTTTGCAGGGAAATGTATTTGTACTATGGGAGAAAGGTCAAATGACATTATCAGATGGAAAGGTCCAAGTGGTTTTGAATCTTAGTATTTTTCTGTGTAGGGAAAAAAACCCAACAGAACCCAATCCTTAAACTGGGTATTCACAGACGCAAAAATAGAATTACAAAAGAAGAAAGGGCACAGCAGCACCACAGAGCTGTGGCTGCAACTCCTGCACTGCATTTCAGATTTTACTTTCTAACCCTGACCTCTCACTCAAAAAATGGAACAAAACAGAGCAGGCATGTGTTTGTGCCTGTGTGTGTGTCAAACAAACAAGATAATTTCATGCATTAGAAAATATGACAAGTACAATTTACAAATGCTTGATCAGAGTGAAGCAAAGCCATGAGTCAGTGATGCCACAGTTAACGAGTGAAAAATTATTCCAACCCATTCTGTGTTCCATACACGGATACATGAAGCTGGTAGACAGAGGCAGGAGGTTGTGCAGCCACTCCCCCATCACACAAATACACATAGCAAAAGGGTGGGGGCAAGGAGGTTCCAGCTCCCCGAGGCTTCCCAATAAATCCACCTCTGCTCAACATTTTACATAATAATATAACACATTATATTATTATAAGCAGTGACGTCATAATAAAATACCAGAGTGCTACTGAAGTGGCAAGGAGCACCTAAGATACATTTCTGTACTTGTAATTCAGTTCCTGTAATTTTTAATTACAGATAAGAATTTAGAGTGAAAATAATTATTCATTCCATAAATACTGCTGTAATGGATCCCTGGCATATAATTAAGAGGCCTTTAATTTTAATTTTGTATACTGAACGCCTATTTTTGGAGGTATTCCATATTCTACATTTAGGGCCTATACCTGCAAAGCTCTAAGCTGCTATTTTAGAGGAAGCTGAAGATACTGCATGGTTTGCAAATTTAGGAACATAGTTTTTATAATGATGGATACAAAGAACATGGCTGTGTCAAATATATTGTAATGCATTTTCCTTCCTTCTAATTGCGATCAGTTTCAGTCGTGCTGTCAGTGTTTCATTGCTCATCTGAGGCTGGATGGTGCATCCTCTTTCTAAAGTGCTCGATAGCTAAAGAGGGAACTGACCACCACAGCATTCCGAATTTTCTAGAATCTTATCTTGTTGATGGTAAGAAAATAGCTAGCCTATAATCTCATTGATAATGTGAAATGCATGTCTCCATATATTTGCAACTGGCTATACAACCTTTCAGCTTCCAGTAAAGATTAAAATCACATGATTATTCCTAGGTGAGGGTAGCCTTTCTGGAAAGGTAACTGTGTTTCTCAATTCTAGTAAATACAGACACTCACATCTTTAAAAGTACAACAATCACTGGCACCTTTTTGGCAGACTCAGCAGGCAGGTCAAAGATTGTCTCAGCATGTAGAATGAACTAGTATTTCTCTCTCCAGAGTGGGTCCTTCTAGAAAAGGCTTTAGGCAGATTGGTGGGGCATTCAAAGGAAAGCTGGAGAGGGGGGTGAAAACTTTTGTTTATATGAACATTTTTCAGATTTAGATCAAGAAACATTTAAGTGTTTTAATGTTTTAACCTTGTACGATAGACTCTGCCCTTCCCTGTCCATCCCTGATGTGTCTGGTCTCCTCTATGTCCCACCACACATATCCTAAGCTGTCTTCCCCCATTTCACTCTGTACTCCCACTCTGCCCTCTTTGCAGGACACTGATGTCCCCATGTGCCTACCTTTAGGCCTTCGTCCCCAGTGCCTTGTCTTCTCATGCTCCTAACCTCACTTGCTTCCCTAACTCTTCCTAACAAACTTCTGAGTTTCTCTCCTTAGTTCCTTATCCTCTGGATTTAACTCCTGTGCATCTGCTGCTTGCTTTCTCTGAAGCCCAAATGAATTGCAGAAGGCCCTACCCTATGCCAAGAAATGCTTTTTGAATATCAGCCACAATTTTACTGCACATAATTTACAAAGCACTATGTGTCTTCCTGCTGTTTTGTCTTCTTGTGCTCATATGAGAGCAACAAAATGTTCCCCAGTGCTGCATCAAGTTGGCATTGGCAGTTTACAGGGCTTCTGCATTCAAGTCTTCTTGTTTGGTCATGCAGACACATCTGTTGTAACAAAAAAAACTCACTCCAAAGAGATTCATTAGCTATTTGTAACGAGCCTGCAAGCACTCAGTGTAAAATGAATATGGGCAAAAAAGTGAATAAATCAAATCACAGAATCACAGTGTCATAGAATATCCTGAGCTGGAAGAGATCCACTAGGATCATCCAAGTCCAACTCCTGGTCTTGCACAGGACAGTCCCAAGAATCACACCCTGTGCCTGAGAGTGTTGTCCAAATGCTTCTTGAACTCTGTCCAGCCTGATGCTGTGACCACTTCTCTGGGGAGCCTGTTCCAGTGCCCAGCCACCCTCTGGGGAAAAAACCTTTTCCTAATATACAACCTAAACTTCCCCTGACACTGCTTCAGGCCATTCCCTGGGTCCTCTCACTGGTCACCAGACAGAGAAGAGATCAGTGCCTGCCCCTCTGCTTCCCCTCATGAGAATGTTAATACTGCAATGAGGTCTCCCCTCAGTCCTCAGTCTCCTCTTCTCCAGGTTGAACAGACCAAGTGCCCTCAGCCTCTCCTCACATGGCTTCCCCTCCAGACCCTTCACCACCCTTGCTGCCCTCCTTTGGACATTCTCTAACAGCCTAATATCTTTCTTGTATTGCAGCATCCAGAACTGCACACAGGACTCAAGGTGAGGCCATCCCAGTGCAGAGCAGAGTGGGACAATCCCCTCCCTCACGTGGCTGGTGCTGCTTTGCCTGATGCCCCCCAGGACAGGGTTGGCCCTCCTGGCTGCCAGGGCACTGCTGACTCACATTCAACTTCCCATCCATCAGCACCTCCCAGGTCCCTTTCCATGGCACTGCTTTCCAGAATCTCACTTCTCATTGCCCAGTCTGTCTGTACAGCCAGGGTTGCCCCAACCCAGGTGCAAGAGCCAGCACTTTCCCTTGTTAAACTTCATACAATTGGTGATTGCCCAGCCCTCTAATTTGTCAAGGTCTCTCTAAAGGGCCTCTCTGCCTCTGAGGGAGTCAACAGCTCCTCCTAATTTAGTACTGTCTGCAAACTTAGTGTTTATGGAGATGTTGAAGAGCACTGGGCCTAAGATGGAGCCCTGTGGACCCCAGGTCACCAGCCTGATGTCATCCCATTCACTATTACCCTTTGTGCCTGACTCACGAGCTACTTGTGTTTAGCCATCTGTGTGCTGGACATTTTGTCCAGAAGAATCCCGTGAGAAATGGTATCAAAAGCTTTACAGAAATCCAAAAAGATGATATCAACTGGTTTCTCTGGGTCAGTTAGGTGGGTTACCTTGTCATAAAAGGAAATCAGGTTTGATAAGCAGGACTTTCCCGTCCTGAAGCCGCGTTGGATGCGACCAGTGACTGTGTTGCTTTTCAGGTGTTTTTCAATACCTCCCAAAATAATCTTCTCCATAATTTTCCAGTCACTGAAGTGAGACTGACAGGCCTGTGGTTTCCAGGGTCATCCTTCTGGCCCTTCTTGACAACTGGGACAACATTCACCAGGTTCCAGTCATCTGGGACCCTTCCAGATTCCCAAGACAATTCAAAAATTGAGAGAGGCTTCATGATGACATCAGCAACTCTTTGAGTATTTTTAGATGAATCCCACCAGGCCCCATAGATTTGTTGGGAACCACCTCAAGCAGCAGATTCCCCACAACTTCAGGGTCAACATTCTCACTGAAATGGTCCTCCAGCTCAGGGCACAGGGACCCCCTTTCTTAGTTTTCAGTGTTGAAGACAGAGGCAAAGAGTGCACTAAACGTCTCTGCCTTGTCTATCTCCCTGTTTGTGAGGTGTCCAATCTCACCCTGTAACAGGCTGATGTTATTTCTGCACTGCCTTTTGCTACTAACAAATTTTAAAAAACCCTTCTAATTGTCCCCCCGCCCCCAGGTTCTGACCAGCTTCAGCTCCAACTAAACTTTGGCCACACGAATTTTCTCTCTACAGTGGTGAACAGCACCTCTGTATTCCTCCCTTGTCACCTGACCTTGCTTCCACTGGGCACACACCTGCCTTTTTTGCCTTATCTCCAAAAGAAGATCCCAGCCTTCTGCCTTGTCTGCTTGACTTCTGACATTTTGGAATGACAAGGATTGAGACGGAGACTTAAAATGTAGGCTCCCTGACACCCAGAAACAGCCACTGTCTCTGACAAACAGGTAGTGGGAAGAACTCTCCATTTTCAGTGTCCTCAGGGGCATAACAGAGTGACCTGAAAGGCCAAGAGCAAATTCTCTTCTCATTTTTCCTCCTGTTCTGAACCTACAGCTGTAAACACAGGCTGGCAGAAGTGGTTTACCTTGCTGGCCTCTCACAGACAGATGCAATAGCAGCGCCTGCAACTTCTGTGTGCCTGAATTAGTGAGCACTGGGCCTCTCTATGATCCTCCTAGACATTGCATCCTGCCTGGGTGGCATTCACTCACCCACAACCATGGTTTACCATTCCCCAGCAAATCTGTAGTTTTCTCTGCTTAGCCTACATTCGTATCATTCTAGTCACTTTAGAAAATATCTAGAAGGAAATAAACACCAATTAAGGCACAGCCACTTTAATGCAATAATGATCAGCTCTGAACATCATTTCCTTGCTTTCTATCAGATAAATCTCCCATATTTGAACATTTAATTTTGTACTTAGATTATGTCTTCTGAGGTAAGCTTTAAGCATTACCATCTGTTCTGTAGTAATCACATGATCCTATCACTTTGATTCAGCTGAATATAAATCTCTTTGACAACAGGAAAACAGCAAAATAACACACATTTGTTCCAAAAACCTCCACAACTGTAGGTTGTACAAGGGCTGCTTTAGAGTGGGGATAAAAGACTCTCCTGCACACCTCCTGCCTGTGCCCCACACTGTCCAGGCAGCATTCTGACACTGAAGGTTCTTGTTTTAGGAGGATTGAGTCAGTGTTTCAGCTGCGCTCAGCAGCCCCAAGGGCTGGCAGCTTATGCAGGGCCCCATGCCTCTGCATGCCTGCTAGCACTTGGAAGCAAACCCTGACTCAGAGGGAATACACCTTTCTCTTGCAGATGTAAGAGCACTATAGGTACACCTTTAAGCAGTCTCTGAGGCATTCTTTCTGCATCTGTCCTCTGCAGGCAACTGGCCCACAGCCATCACAAGTTGGCCATTGCTGCAACAGCTCTTCCCTGCTGGTTTCTAGGAGAAAGGCAACAGTTGAGTTTGTGCCCACTGTTGTGGCCACGTGTCTAAGGAAAACTCCAGTGAAAGGCTGGGCCATATTATGCAAATATTGGAGCATTCTTCTGCTTGGAATAATTTCCCCACTGCAGTGGACCTGTTTACCACTAAGATGCATCTCTTCAGACTCAAAACGTAGAGGACAATATATTTTTTTTAAGATTTGAAAAAAAAGGACACTGTACCATCAAAGTAACTCATTAGCTTGGCCCACGCAGACAATGTATGCAATCTCAATGAAACACAGAAAAAAAGTGCATTGTAAGTCTTCTCACCATGTCCACTCTCTCAAAAAGGTGATACAAGCATTGTATCATTCAGAAAGGCAATTTCTCCTTATTTTCAACCACTGGATAATTCTCAGAGGGACTATTTCGGCTATATTTGTGGTTGAACACATGAACAGGTGAGACCACTGCATATTGATATTTATAACTGATTGAAATTTAAGCTATGGATTTCTTTTGAAGGAAAAATAAAACAATAAACCAATGTGCTATAAATTCTATCTGAATTGGGTATTACCACTCTTCTAATGTAAGAGCAGCTTCCCTGTGAAGACAGGCTGAAAAAGTTGAGGCTATTCAGCTTGGAGAAGAGAAGGTTGTAGACCTTATAGCAACCTTCCATTATCTGAAGGGTGTCTATAGGGAACACAAAGAGGGATTCTTCATTACGAACTGTAGTGGTAGGATAAGGAATATTGGGTAAAAATTGAAAGAGGGGAAATTTAGATTACTGTGAGGGTGGTGAGGCACTGGAATAGGTTGCCCAGAGAAGCTGTGGATGCCCCAGCCTTGGCAGTATTCAAGGCCAGGCTGGATGGGACATGGAGCGACCTGGTCGAGTGGAAGGTGTCCCTGCCTCTTGTAAGGGGGCTTTGAACTAGATGATCTTTAATGTCCCTTCCAACCCAAACCATTCCATGATTCTATATAATGTACAGACAAATTCAACATTTCATTTTCTCCTCTTACATTCCAACCCCCAAAAATGCACTGAAAATTACTGGAACATCAATTTATATATGAGAACTTTAAAGGTGAGAATAACAAAATGCCCTGATTTCAGTGGTGCAAAGACAGAAATGTCTAGGACCATGCAGCATTCTTTTGTGTTCTAGCAGTGTTTTCTCCAAGTTTGTAAGCTCTTTCAATAGCTAATCCGAAAGCAGTTGATGAATATCAATCTCTCACAAGCATGTTATCTTTTTCCTATCAAGCTAAAAGGGAAAGGGTGATTCATTTTAAGTGTACTGATGACAGAAGAGCTCTGAATAGCACTTTATCTGAAATACTCTATTTGAAAGGAACGAAGTGCAAGTTAAACAAACACTAACAATGAATGCATTTTTTTCAGGGGTGGTCCTCTTGGAAAATGTTAACCACATTAAAGTAGGTAGTTATTGAAATATGCAATTCATTTTAAGCTGATAGAAGTTGAAACTGTCATTCACCTGAGCAGGTGGTGGAAGAACCTTCTTGCATATCTGCTGATTGGGTCCCTGTACTCCAGCACAGTTGTATCCAAGAGGGGTCTTGTTGGAGCATAAAAGGTTCCAAGGCTTGCCTCAAGCTGTGCTGTGGAGTTCAAACACAGCAGCAATGAAACAAGTGAATCAGTTTCAATTACAACACTTTGCTCATGTTTGCAGTCAGTCAAATCTCTCAAACACTGATGAAATGTGATGTCGTTGTAGGACAGATGAAATTAAAATATGACAGATTGTACAAACACCAATGTGCATATAAACTTTCACTTTGAGGCAGAGCTGACAACGACTTTGAGCAATAAAAGCTATCAAAAGGATAATGAAGTCTATAACACATCAAGTTCTCACCAGCAGCCTACAACTAAAAGTGACTCATGAGAGTAATACAGTTTGAACAAGATCGTCCAGTAGAGATCAACCCTCAATTAGCTCAAATCGTCTTTGTCCTCTTAGGCAAACAACAAGGGAGTTCGGTTTTTCAGGGATTATTGTGTTAGGTCAGCAGGTAACAGAACCCTCTTTGTGATGGCCTTGAGGTCTAAGGAACTTCCTTCAGTCCACAGTTCTTTAAAAATTTTAAATAAAAGGTCTAGAAACCCTAAGGGTTTGAGAGCATATAGTGGTGGGAAACAGGATAACCTCCCTTGTAATCAATAAAATAAAACCCTTTTGTTACACAAGTTCTCTCTGCTTTAAATACTTTCTGACTGACACACTCCAAAGCTCAAGCTCTTAGGCATTTTGCTACATGTTTTTAACACAAAATTATAAATAATACAGGTAAATACACAAGATGCTTTTGTGTCCTATATGCTTAGCTGAAAGGAAATTTGATGATCAGTAATATTTATACTATGTGACTTTTGCTTGAGAGTTAACAACATAGTACAAGGCCTTGTAGGCAGAAAAGGAAGAATTTACTATATATTTATTTGCTATATATTTATATTGCTTTAGAAACAAAATATAATCTATTTTCTCATTACATAGACAGAATCTCATTGATTTGCTGTTATAAATGTTTGTTTGAACTAAGCATTTCTGTATTCAGTGAAAATGGTTCTTTACTTCCAAGCATAGCTACATTTTATTTCATCAGACTTGATAGCACTAAATGTGCTAGTAGCACTCTGTGAGTAACACCAGCAAAGTGCTAGTAAATTAGTTTTGTGTTATCTTAAATCTAGATAGCAAGATAAGTCAAACTTTAAAGGTATTTTCTTTCAAAGCAGCAGTCAATTTAGATTAAAACAGAAAAACAAGCCATACTCTCTTGCCATTGCTGTTTTCTTGACAGCATGTTTTTGTACTTCTGAAACATTTCAGCCGACATGGAATATGAGTAACTACGAGCACAGTTATAGATTCATTAGATAGCCCAGCTTGATGCTGAAGGCAGGATAAAGATCTCAGAGATAACTGCCCCATCACTAGAAATAAAAGGCCCCACTGGGTTTTGCTAATAAAAAAGAAAACAAATTACCATGCCAAATTTGTTAGATTCAGATAGAGTAACTCCTGGATGGAATGAAATTCTTTCTGCTGTAAACAGTGTTAGGGAGCTACATGGGGGGAAACACACAGCCATCTGTTTACGATGTGCATATCTTTAGAGGAGTTTCATACCCAGCCCTTTCCACAGGTCCTTTTCAAAGTGTGTTTTATTTAGAATCGATATGTTATGTTTGCAACGCAGAGATTTTTTTAATCAGATCCCACAAAATGGGATAACTGATGGCTTGGCAGCAATGTAGGACACCTTGGAGTTTTTCTATCATCAAACACACAAGAATCCTAAATATTCTTTCTTGCCACAAAAGATGCCTGGTGTCCAGCTGTCTGCCTGCTAGACTGGAGGACAACACCTTCACTAAACCAAGGCACTTCAAATCTTGAAGTCTATTGAGTTCCAAGATAGACAGCAAATCAAGAGGAAGGTATCACACCAGGCTTCAGCAGAGATGGGACTACACCTAAAATTCATAATTTCTTGTGAGGGACCCCAGCTAGTGCTGCAGGGGGCCAGATTACAGTGAGGACAAGTGTTCTAATCCTAAAGGAGGCAGCAGAGGATAGTGTATTCAAAGTCTTTGTATCTTGTAATGAAAGAATGACCCTTCAAAAGCCCCTTAAAAAATATACTAAAATCTCTTGTCCCTGTTGCAGGAAAACATCCCTCCTTAAGTTGGTGCTGTCTCAGCATGAATATATAACAAACATTTCAATCCTGTATTATTTGCCTGTAACATAAGCTAAATTTATAGAATGCAATGAAGTTACAGCACATACATGCTAATGCTAAATATTAAGTCATGCCTATAGCACATATATATTAAATTATGAATTATTTTAGTATCACTATTGATATAAACAAAAATGCAGTCAACACATTAGTCCAGATTTTATTGAAATGGCTTGTCTACATATGATAAGTGATTATGAAGTACCATAATCTGGCTGTCTGGATTCTCGCTATTGTCTTCTTTATACAGTCAATAAATATATTGTCATAATCCACATATGAATTACAAAGACAGCACAAAAATACATTAGAAATGTAAACAGTCTCTTACCTTCTCTGTCTGGTGTAAGCTTTTGTTTAAGAAGGTGATTGCAAATGGCACTCAAGCAGATATAGCACTGATGACCCATCGTGTTCCAATTCATGGTGTTCAGGACATTAATTGCCTCATGTATCTCATCGTAACGAATGTACTGGTGGATGATTTCCACAAGGCCCAGTTGTCCTCTTGTGATCACACCTTTAACAGGAAATATTAAACCCAAAGAAAACGGGTTTATACTTTGATACAGATTATGTAAAACAGTAGCTGACTACTTTTCAGCACAGTTAAAAAAGTGTCATTGTTTAAAATTAATGTTTCTTGGCTTGTAGATAGATCTCAGCTTATGAACACAGAAAAAAGGTGTCTGAAATGCTGCAGAAAGTAATGTTATTTATTGTCTCTGGCCAAATGATCATGTCACATAGGCCACACAGGGCATTTTAGCAAGTCTTGCTCACTTTGGGCCACTCTGATAGAGTATTCTTTACCAGTACTCCTCAAAATGTTAGGAAGAGACCAGAATAAATTTACTGTTTCTCTCACTTTCAATAGAAGCAGAATGTTACTTTTTGATTTTCCCAATTTATATTCTGATTTTATTTGTTGAAACTAATTTTAAGGAAGAAGTTCCGAGGAGAAAGGGAACAAGCTGAATTTCAATATTGATATTAAAGCCATAGGACTGGCTGTGGCAAACAAAGCCTGATAACAGAGAAAACCAGTCTAGATATATGCAAAACATACCTCACAAAAATTTCATAAATGTTGTTGTGAATACTCTTTGTTATGCAAAATCAATATTGAGAAGAAAAAGTGGAGGAAAACATTTGACTATAGTTTGAGAAGTAATATGCTGTGAACTTTTATATATAGATCTGATGCTTTGTAGGAAAAAAACTTCATATTTATACTTTATTTTTTAGCTTCACTAAAGAAAAGACATGATTTTCTACTGTATTTCACTTTTTATTTGCATTCATTAAAGCCTGTGGACATTACAACGGGCAACAGCCATGTTTAACCTTTTAATATCTAATAGTTATGGCAGACTTCATTCTTCCTAAAAGTTTAGTGTTTTTAAAGTACTACAGAAGCTGGGCAATCTTCACATTAACAACTAAGTGAAGATGAAAATACTTATTTTCATGCTAATTAAATATAGTATAATATTTAAAATCCTTTCGAGGCCAGCAATGCTGAACCACTGGCACAAGTACCACGTTTGGCATTATCCAAGGTCTGGGCTGACATCACTGACAAGAAGCCGCAACACTTTTGGAAATGAGTTTGGCATTAGACACCAAAAATATTTGCCATTAATGTTTGAGGGTATATTTAATATGAATCTTTTCCTGAAATAAATCTGGGTAGACAGCACAATGGAGAATTCAGAGAACTCATCCAAAATCGTAATATACCTGGAAGTTAAAAACATATTTGCCTATTCTCATTGACATAACAGACTTCTATGGGAAACCATTCCAACCCACGTGTTAGTTATGGATTTTATTTCAGTCCTGAATGCCTGCCTGGTTCCTGCAGTCATGGGCCCTACATTTTCTGTATATCTGCATTATTTCTTATATAGCAGAGACCCAAAAACTGCTGAGGCTGTGAAGAAGGGCTCACTGATCAGCACAGAGTTACCTTGGCAGTGTGGCAAACTGAGTCGAAGGGGTGTAGAGCTGAAAACCAGGGTGAAATAGAGAACAGCATATTTTTGCCCAGTGGACTAAAAAGAGGAAGGGAGAGAAAGAGGGAGAGAGCTTTGCCTTTTTCCTAGAAGAGATTTTACAGTAATTATACAGAAGGAATTTTAAAATGTGATAACTTTCAGCTGTAGAGGTCAACATCTTCCCATTTGGATGCCTGACTTCTCCTGGGTGGTGCGCTTCCAGGCAACCTGCTTGGGAAAAAGAGGTGACAGCCAACTCACTGCCTAATTGATTTAGGAACGGTGCCCAGGGAGACAGTCCAATTAAGTTTACAAGCTGGCAATTAGCAGGAAAGGCCTCTAAATCCCTGTACTGAGAGCCTGCTTGCCTTGGTAAGAACATAAATGTGCTAAAGATAGCAAGGGGAAAGCTGTGCTTTCTGGAAAGCTGTTGTGAGAAAACCTCACAAGGGAGGATGGAAGAAAAGCAAGGTAGAGGTGGGTAGAGTGCCTCCTGTTCAACTCCATCCCAGCCGAAATCAGCACAGAGATAATTTAGAGGGTTTGGGTTTTTTTTTAAATGGCCAACACGCACAAAAACATCAAATAGCTGTTATAATTAGTGTTCTGGGGTACTCTGCAACTATTAAACCTGCCATTGAACTTAATGCAGCTAATTATCTCAAAATAAATGATAACCTGCAAACAGGTTTTTAATAGTTTTTTTTTTTTTGGATAGCAATAATCCAGATCAGCTCTTTTAAAACTACATAATTATAAGTCAATCCAACGTTTTTATGTTGCAAACATCCTGTTCTGTTAATTTACCTTTTTGCAGTGGCATGCTTGGTTAAATTTTTTTCTAATTCGGTCTTTCAAATTTTTAGGTCTGTGGTATTTTTGGTCAGGTTATGCCCCACAAAAGAACACGTGTCTCATCAAATAAAGAAATAAAGTAGATTTTCAAATCTTACTGTCAGCTAGGTTGCTGGTTTGGATTATTTTGGGGATTGTTTAGTTTTGGTTGGGGTTTTTTTGTTTGTTTGGTTGGTTGGTTGTTTTTTTTTTTAAAGCTTCTTCCAAGTCTCAATAGCTTTATACAAAAGAATCATTAAAAACTCCCATGAAGATTTAGAGAGGCAATCTTGTTTTCTTGGACAGACAATGGGCAAAATGCTGAAATTTTCCAGGATGGCTGTCTGCCCTGCTGAAGCACTGGCTTGGGAGTCAGAGGGTTTAAGCATGATTATTTTTTTAGCCCTCACAGTGGATTTGAACCACTGTAACTTGCCTGACTTGGATGAAATGAATACAGTTCTCACTGATGAGCCACTGCAGGGGTTTTATTCTTAGTTCAGTCACTGACTCGCCATGTAAGTCTTGGAAAGCCCTTTAGCTTCCCTTTACTGCTTCTTGTTATTCTGCCTGTAAAAGGAAGATAGTTGTGGGTTTACTCTTTTAAAGTCTGCTTATACCTAGCATGAGAAGAGCTATAAAAATTCTAAAATTAGTATTATTACTTCCTTTATTCACAGCTCCTTGCAAATTAGTTGAGAGATCTAACTTCTCTGAGGGTTATGAAAAGCTTCCTTCTTCTGTGATAACTCTTCAAGGAAAGAAAAGGTGTTTCATGTACTGAAGCCAGGAAGAACAGAGTACTGGGACAAATATACATCATACACACAAAAAAATAATTGGGAAAGAAAGTAGCATTACTAGTCTATTATTAAATATAGCTTATTTTAGCTTACTAGGACTATTACTACAGAATTAATACAATTCCTAAAATTATATACTATGGATGAAAAGAATTTTCCATATGATAAACTGCTCTGCTTTATTGGAGTAATGGGGAACATGATGGGACACTGATATGACAACAGACTGGGGTCCTATTTTGTCCGAACCCATATGGAAAGGTATTAAGTCATTGTGAAACATAAAGAACTCCTTGGTTCACATCTTCAGATATCATTGGAACAATTTGCTTTTCAGGCTATGGTCCCATGTATCTAAAACTAGGGTGTTTCAAACTACAAAAACCTTGTGGGATACAGATGTTTCCTTGAGAGCTCAAGGTTACCATATGTGCTTAATAACTTACCAAGTTTAAAGTGAAGTACTCCCAAGGGTCCTTTGTCAAATCTAACCAACAAAAGATCGTGAATGTCTGTGCTGTCAGGGCTGGCAAAGGCAACTGGAGGAGCAGCCCACTGGATCTGGATGAGGCTGCTAGGCACCTCAAAGTGTTTACTGAATTGCAGTGTTGCCTCAGGTGAGTAGTCTTGCGCCAAGAGCTGAATTTTAACTGGGGACAGTGCCGTGTCAAAAAGTTGCAGCTCCCCTTGAGAGCTGCCGACCACGAATACGGCCCCGGAAGGGTGGTAGGTTATCACAGAAGGGAGCAGTTCTGCCTGGGCCAACAGAGTCACTTGGTTGTAGGCTTCATACAGAATTACTGAGGAGTCTTCACAGCCCAGGACCAGTTTGTCCTCTGTAACATCCCTGCAGCAGCTGATGGCCCTGGCCCGCAGCGGTATCCTGGTGACTGCTGCACACTGAATTTTGCTCCTCAGGCACTTGTAGACGCAGCTGTCGGCCATGGGCTCTTTGGCTGCCGACACCGAGTGCTCCACCGTGTGCACCTGGTAAGGCTGGTGAGAGCTGAAGCTGACATGGAGGGGATCCCACTCTGTACGGACATAGCTCAGAACCTGGAAAAAATCCAAGGAGTTTGGGTGGTCATTGGGTGGCAATTTATTCTTACTTTAATGATTTAAAAATAGACTGCTGTAAATACACTATCTTGTGGGTCAGTGAGCTAAAACAAATATGCATTCTTAAAAATCTCCTGTTTTAACTTTTAAAAGGTTAATTTATTTGACTAACACTCCTCCTGCAATGTAGTTTAAGCCACATTTGTTTGTCCAGATCTATATTATAGGTTAGCAGAACAGAAGATAAAAGAGGGGATGGTCCTAACAGTGTTGGTAAGAGAAATGAGCAACTAATTGATATAAAAGAACTGATTATTCACAAGAGGGGAGGGGGAGACACTCCAGAATTCCTGAAAAAATCTGTAATAGATTACTCTGAGCATTCAGATGTAGAGGATTCATTTGCTCTGGGCCATGGTAACAGAAAATATTACACTGTGGTGGTAGAAACAATGGCATGTTTAAACAACATCCACTATATATTGCCAAATGAGTAGGTGGTAGATGTTTTTTGGTGCCATGTAGCTTTAGATGCAGAATAGATGAATTTGTGATGGCAGAAAAGGGGGGACTTGCAAACTGAGTGAACTGGAAGAAGAACACGAAGGCAAAATGTGATAAAAAGACAGCAGTTGGCAAAGAGCAAGAATCCGTAGTGTGAAAACGCAGGAAGTACCATAAAGTGGTAGAGGCAACAATGGAGACAGTGAAGATTCATGTCCTACAATATTTGGGTTTGAGTGAGAGGTGGTGTACAGGATTAGAGCAGGGAAACCCTAGCAGCTATACGTAAGTTACAAATGAGCTTCTGAAAAGTTATTTCTGTGAAAGGGAGAGAAAACACGTGTCTCCAGAAGAATGAGAGTAGTGCAAGTCAGTCAGAAACTTGTTGGTGTTTGCTCATGCAGAAATAAAGAGTGAAAGGAAAATGTCAACCTGAGCCGAGCCCCGCCCTCAGGTATACCCACAGCAATCTTCACACTGTAAATTAAAGCTGCTGACTTGCCACAGCTTTAGGAAGCCCCTCGAGTTCAGGTGCTATGAAAGCACCTTTTACATAGAAAGGGGTAAAAAATGTGATTAAAAGACAGAGAGAGGATGAGGAAGGAAATTTCAGTTTGAAACAGAAATGCACACATAATGTTAGAGCAATTTAAATTTGTTTTCCACAGAGCACAAGAGCAACTGAACACATAATTTAGCCTTTCATCCTGCAAAAGAGAATAAGAAATTCAGATTTTTTTGGCATACTACCCATTACTTCAGAAGTAACTGATAAGTTTATAAACAAGCTATTTGGGATGTTGATCGGACTGATTAGAATGTTTTGTTCTGTTAGTTTATATATTTTGTCAGCAAAAGGGTTTCTCATTCAAAAGAGAGAAAAAAAGGATTGTTGCAGTTCTCTGGCTGGAAACCAGCTGACAGTTAATACAAAAGTCTTTGCTGCTTTAAGATGAGTAGCCAAGGACATGCAAAGAACCACTTAATGCAAAAACACCTAATACAGAAGCCAGTGCATTCAACCTGTGAAAACCTCATCAACCAATCCCAATAGAGCAGTGATCAATGAACTTATTTATTAAAGAGGAAATAAAAGATTGTATTTATTATTTATATAGTCTGAGAAACATTTTCTCACATCAATCATTCCCACACCAATGATTTAGCATCTATAACAAGGCATTTTATGCCCACAAATGTTGCAGTGGCTACTGTGCAGATGTTAGAGCTGCTGAAGTGTGTTTATTAGGGTATTAAATTGCGTAGCAAGGGAACTCCTAAAAGAGGTTACTGTGGACAAAGGATTACTGTGACCGCAGAGTTCTCTAACCCCAAATAAAGGCGAAGTAAAGTGGTATTGTTTGTTCTGCAGTTTTCCCTAAGAGTATGTATGGAGACCCAGGTAGTTCCCTTTCAAATGTGTGAAACAGAAATCTTGCCCAAGCAAGTCTTCAAAGCTTCCATAACTTCAGTGAAATGAGCCTTGAGGCCCTCTGGGACTCAGATTTCCATCTTCCTGTGGCAGGTTTCAATGCACTGCATTATGTAGCTACATGTTTTGACCCCAAACCAGTGTTTTTCTCTGGACATCTCCTCACAAGCTCCAGGAAAGTCATGAAGATCCACACAACAACCAAGACTATGAGAGATGAAAGTCTGAAAGCACTGTCAAACTCTGAAGAGAGCCTGGCCTTGAAGGTTAAGACAATAGAGAAGAAAACATATGAAACATGGATTTCACAACTCCATAGGAGTGACTGGTGGAAAACAGTAATGAAAACGGTCATGGAAAAATAAATGTTGCCATATGATTGTTTGAGAGGGAGCTAGTAAACTGCACCCAATTCATAATTTTGTTCTGCCTTCTTGGAAGAGATAAGGACAAAATGAGGACCACTACTCTGAATTTAAAAGAAAGTAAAATCTTGCATTTTGGAAGGCTAATCTAATGAGTCTTGAGATGAGAAGTTTTTTAGCTTCACGTAATTTTGAGAGCAAATCCTTGAAATGAAGCCTAAGGTAGGGCTGGTTGCTGTAAAAAACACAATTCTAAACTAGCAAAAAGTCCCTGCAAGGAGAGAAAGACTATTTGCTGCCTTTCAAAATGTAAGTTTTAGCATAATGTTTGAACACATAAGGCTTAAAGGAAACTTTTCTAAACACTACTGAAAACAAGAGAAACATTTCTCCTTAGATTGGAGCAGATAAGCTGCTTCTTATGCATCAGTGGCTTCATGTGCCTTTTGCAGAAAGAGTACCAAGCCGAGAGACCTCTTTGTTCTGGCTTCCAGTTTTGCTGAATGTAACTGGCATTTGGCATTCTGAAGGGGAAAAAATGGATATTCTCTTTCATCTGAGCAGGAAGATTTGAGTTTCTCTCAGAAATCACATTCCTCATGCCACTAACTGGGAAAGTAGAGCAGAGAGATACACAGAAACTACAGAAACATGTTAATAAGGCTAAGATAATGCTTTGAAAGATAAGAAGTCTAATAACCCAAACTTTTTTCCCCCCAAGAAGATGGTATTCTGCCAACTGTTCTTCTGTCTGGTAAGTAGCCACATGCTAGTAAAAGGAGTGCACATAGTGCTTTAGCAGTCCATTTAAAGGAATCCACTAGGATTCCTTCCTGGTAAGCAGCAGTTCTCTGAAAAGGGTTACATTAAAAGAGTTAACAAAACATTTGCTTAGGGAATGGGAAAGCAAAAGCTGGAGGAGTTTCCTCAGAAATGGGTAGGACAGCTGTCAGATTTGTGGAGGAGGGGACATGGCAGTGGATCTGAAAAGACAAAGCTGTAGTATCACAAAGCAGAGTGTACAGTTCTCTCAGTGTTAAGTACTTCCCATAAATCTTGGGCTCAACACTTAGTCTTGGGTTTCCAGGAAAGATTTCTGGAAGTACTTTGCATGAAGTAAAGCCAATTATTTTCTGCAAAATAAATATATAAACAATTAAAAGAATTTTAAGTCCCTTTTATTTTTATGACATGAATGCTACAAAAATACAGTACACACACTAAAATATTGTCCATATAATTTATATACATTTCCCTTATTAATGTGGCAGTGATGCCACCTCTACTGCACATTTATGCTGTTTTCCCACTGCAACACTGGCCTGGGCTCTGCATCAGCTCATCAGCAGGATGAGGGATGCTACACATTCCAGGCTCTCAGATCCTAGAGTCAGGAATCATAAGAATCCAAGTAAAGGAATCTCTTAATCTTTATAAATAAGGGGCCCAAACAATGTTAGTTAAAACACTTTCTTTCAACTTATGTTTGAAAGAAATACTAGCACTACATGGTGTGGGCAGTATCATTCTTCTCAGTGCAAATCTTTGAACACTTAAAATTGAAGTATTTTGCATAGAATACTGGGAAAGGATAAAGTCCCCATATCAAAACAAGAATTTTAACTAGTAGTTCTTAAGCAGAAAATTGGCTTACCAGGCAGATGAAGAAAAGAAAACAAAAGAAGCAGAGAAATAAGCTTGCTGTGACTGAATTGTGTGTCTTTCAGATGAGAAAAAAATGTTTGATTTATTTCATGGATGTTAAAAAAAGTACTTATTTAATTTCACACAGTGAGGCTCCAAATAACAACATTTTAATTAGAAATGTAAAGTGGGATGTGTGGTGCACACCAGAGTAAAAGAGTTTTAAATACAACACTGCGAAGATGAAAGGAAAAAACCCACCCATGTTTTTAAACAGTTCTGACATAAAAATGCAAGTCTCCTACTCTAGGCTACTTCTACATGTAGGATCTACAGTCCTACATACAATCCTTTTATTTAGCTCTCTGGTCAACATTTATTCTTATTTTCTTTCAAAATATATAATCATTATCTTTATCCCATATTGTTCATTGAACTTTTAACCTAATGTGACATTGAGGATTTTAAACTCTTTGCTGTATGTGTGTGAGAGATGTTTCAGTAGATATTTTTCTGAGGACTACAGTAACAGGTCCCATAGAAAAGATCTGCTGTGTCTATTTCACAAATTTAGGTGCAATGTGGAAGCAATAACTATTAAGTATTATCACTTGGGAGAAAGAAAAATAATATTTTCTCTCAGGGAAACTCTTCTTTCCACAAGATTGAAGTATAATATCAGTCATTGGCACTAGCACTAAATGGAGTGAAAATGAACATGGTGAAGACAAATGCAAAGTACTACAGTAACTGAGCCCTGGCATTAGCACTGCCTGTTAATTTGTGTTTGCAGAATAAAGTTCATATTGATTTTAACATGACTTTTTCCCAAAGCATTTAATCTAAAGATGATTTCACATCAGATCCTATTCATTCATAGCAAATTGTTTGAAGTAATTTCTGGAAGATTCCTCTTCTGGTTTTGAAATCAAAACACCAGTGTCATCTCCACATATATGGATCATTGGTACTTTAACATAGAAAAAAAACTATATAAAACAAAACAAACAAAC
Source organism: Campylorhamphus procurvoides (assembly GCA_013396655.1). Classification (NCBI taxonomy): domain Eukaryota; kingdom Metazoa; phylum Chordata; class Aves; order Passeriformes; family Dendrocolaptidae; genus Campylorhamphus; species Campylorhamphus procurvoides. The sequence goes on along the minus strand of WBMV01005958.1, from coordinate 342,073 downwards.
CCCAAATAATTAAATAAATAAATTAGAGAATGGATGAGTTTACTGGAGGAAACCAATGCACACAAGAAAGCAGATAAAGGCCCAAAAGACAAATACTCCTGCAGCAACATGCATGCATATATCTAAATGTACAACTTACACTGAAGCAAAGAGAATGCTAAAGAGAAAAGCACTTTTATTTCTTCAAGGGACAATTCCTCACCAAATCTTAGAGCACTCAACACAGTATACACTCATCTGAGAAAAAAAATTCAGTAAATGAAGTTGAGATTTGAAAAGAAAAAGTTCTTTCTGTTTTTAGAGGAATAGTGCTTACCTGTAGCCTTAATAATAGTTACTTCTAAAACACAAAGCCACATAGTAAAATTCAAATCAAATTTACAGTGTGTTTAAAAAGTAAAATGTATTTCTTTCATTAAGTTGAAAAGCTGCTGGAGCACACAATACCCCAAACACTCTATGGGCAATGTGAATCATCCCAGCACAGAACATGTAGTTACAGGTGAGGATCATGATGAGGGGTTGAGTTGTCTCATCCCAGAGCTATTCCTGTCCTCATCCTAATGAACACTCTTCCGGTGGGCAGCCAATATCACTCAGAAAATTCTTTCAGGCAGGAAGTAGTATCAGCTAAGTGCCCCATTTACCTTTGCTCTGCCTCAACACAGGAGTGTCAGCAGCTGGCAGGTCATGTTGTGGTTTCTGTAGGTCAGCACTGAGGTGATGGCTGTGGGTGGCACCCATTCATTTCCTGGGGCTTGGCTTCATAAACCCAATATGCCAAACAGCTCTTTATGTTCTTGATATTCAACAATTTCTGGTTTTCTCTTAATTCTAGATTATAACGCTGTTTTATCCAACTATTATTATTATATATACACATTATATTATTTATCCAACTATTATTTTCAAATAAAAGGTTGGTGATATTACTTTACGACACTTCTTTTTGATAAATCTTCTAAACTGAATTAGTTCATGCTTCTCATTCTTCTACTGTTGACAATAATAATCTACTGGGAGAAAAGACTCTGTAGGGGAAAAAGGAACCTCAGTGAAATGCAGACTGGGGGCTGATGCTGCTTCTAGAACTCCTGAGTTATGACATTCTCTCATCCATGCAGAGGAATTTAAGTCCTGCCCATAAGGAACGCTAGAGAAATCAAGGAAAAAAACCCAACCAAATAGTACCAGAAGTTACACTTAGAGGCTACGTGTATAGGCAGAGGGCCTGGAGCCTTGCTGATCATCCAAGAGCTAAGTACATGGAACAGCCTAATTGACAGCCAGCAAGACAGATTTTTATTCATATATGACTATGCTTTCCCAAGCCCTGGCATAGTGCTTGGTATTTTATTGATAAATACAGGAAAAGAAATTTCATCCGAAGATCTCAGAATTAAAACAGACAAGTACAGGAAAAGAACTGAAAACAGGGAAAGCAACTGCTTTTAAAAAGAATTTTCTTATATTTCCATTACACTATGGGCCACATTAAAATGATTATGGGCCTAAAGCTTCAGTGAATGTTAATTATCTTTCTTGTGTAAAGCACCAGTGATGTGCTTAGGACTATACCAGAGCCTAAACCAGAAAAGGATAAACCAAGGTGTGTAGAAAGATGCAAAGGAATGCTGTGACTTGGAAATCTCCCTATAACATATAAATTGAAACACAAAAGGCTTTAAACTGACAGGATGGTTTCTGTGAAATCCTTAGAAGAAAAGAGTCTTTAAAAAACAAAGAAAACAGAGGTTGCAAACTGCTCTGTTGATATCAGGGAGCTTTCTGGAAGATGTGGAAAGGAAAAGAAAAGGCATGGGAATGTCACTGTCGGAACCTGGACATACAGAAGTCATGGTAAGAACTGAGGGCTGAAATGTTGGTAGGATGAAGTTTCACAACATCAAACTGGCACAGGGACTAGGCTGGAAAAGCTTACAAAGGACAGCCAGGCGTTTTAGCTCCCAGAGTAATTTTTCTGTGTGATTTGGCATAGCTGCAGGGGGAATGGAGAACTGCAGGTGTAGATCAGGCAGAGAGAGATGAGTCAAAGATGACCGCAAGTGGAGAGAGGTCAATTGAAAAAAAGTAAAGAAAGCAGAGCTGGAGGTAATTTAAACTTCAATTCTACAGTGACTAATGACAGAAATAAGAAAGAAAAGCTGTCTCAACTACCTTTTCTCTTCTGCTTTCAATATGTAGAAAATCCCAAGGGAAAAAAAAATCTCACTGAAATGAATATTAGTTACCAAAGTAATAGTTCCAAGACATTAAAATATTTATGTCTTCCCTAATTAAAGAGAACAGGATGCTGTTTGTAAGAGTAGCTTATTTTAAAGTGTTACTTAGGGTTTTTCCCTACAGGGAAATGGGCTGTAATAGCTAATCCAGAACAGCTATTTCACAGCTGATCCTCAAATTTGTTCTCTTCTCCCACAGTCATTGTCTTTTTAGTTCATATTAGAAGTTGCTTAAGATAATCTGAAAATAAAATTCCAAATACAGGAGCATCTATACAAGATGGTAGTCCAGAAAAGCTTTTATATTTTAAATTCAGACTCCAGTTTTCTCAGATGGCTTCATTTTTATACTTCCACCTAAGCAAAACAAACTGGATTCAAATATTCTTGGATAGATGAAACAAAAATAAAATAGATGAAGTGGAAACATCTGCCTAAAAAGGTAAGCTAAGCAGGTGTCAGGAAGAGGGTCAGCTTGTAGCTTTGTCTTAACTTGTATTCAACATTCACACCTGTAGATGGGAAATTTTGACATTTTCTTTTAGAAAAAATCCATCCCTGATTTGAACAATACTCATAGCAAGAATTTAAACACCATCTGCGCATAGCTAGAATTTTATAACAAAATACTTGAAATAGATGTAAAATGCCTATCAGTTAACACTGAGGAAAATGTAAAATAATTGCATCAGACACGCATGCAGGAGTTACAATTTCTGGCTCAGATTAGTGGAACTCTGACACTTTTATTTTCAGTTTTAGAAGCACCAAAGCTACTCCTTGCTACATTTCTCAGGTTGCTGGTTTATATGTGAAAATAGCAAACATACTAAAGAAGGTGCTTTTTTATTAAATAACAAACCTTTGTTTTTAACATTAGAATGGCTGATTTTCCTTTGTTATGTTTTTATTATCTCCCTTCTTTATATCTACCTGAATATGCATTTAAGTTGAATAGTTCTTTCTTTAGCAAATCTGAAAAAAATCATGGAACAAGAGAGTTGAGCACTGTACCTCCAATTTGCCAGGTGCACAACCTAACAGCAATAGGTTGGCTCTGTCCCTCTCAGAGGAAATGGGAGACCAAGGCCATGCTCCATCACTAGTTGCTGACCACCAGCAAATGACCATATCTTGCACACAGTTTATTGCCAGGTGACGTTTCATCCTTCTGCCTTCTGGTCCAAGTATATCAACATAAGAAATCTGATGGAAGAAAGAATGCAGGAAATATTTGAGGTGATAAAACAGCATAGTAGGAGCAAATGGGAGTTTTTACTTTGGATGTGTGTAAAAGAATGTACATATACACAGAGTACTGTGTACATATATCTTCATATAGGCTGTCTGTAAATGTGAAAAATATCTCCTCAGACAGAAAAAGACACGCTCACACTTTTATCTGTGGGGAGGGGATTGGGATGGAAAGGAATATGAGTTAAGAAGGAATTTACTGCAATGACTCCAATCAATACCAAAAGGTACAGTCATGGTTGCTTGACAGCATCGACCTCCACATAGGATTTAAGCTTAGCCATATTAAATGACAAGTTCTGCAAAGCTGACCACGGAGCTAAGGCTAGTGTTTAAGACATAATCAAATATTAAATATATTCTACAGCATTTGAGCAAACATATATCTTTCTTTTTTCTCCCTGTTTTACGGAATCGAAACACAAACATCCCCTTTGCAAAAGAATGTATACTTTTCTGCATAATGTGGATGAGCTACAGCATCATGCGTAAAGTTTATGCAGCTCTTGAGAATTGTGCCTCTTCCTCAGGAAGGATTTGTGGAATTTATTATTCAAACTCTGTTATTTGGAGCATGGTTATTTGAAAACATGAGCAGTGCACCATCTGGGTGACACATGCCAAGGAAATATAGATTGCACCGCATTTCTGCTTAAGGAATTAATGGAAGGTTGATAGCTAGGGGAAAAAAAAACTATCTTGCCATTGCTGGTCAGCAATAATCGAACCACTTTCTGGGGATTAAGCGCATGGCTAAGCCTACTGGACCAGACACTAGCAAAGGGCAGGGGGTCTTCTTATCAGAGAAATGCTTCTGGAGCCAGTCTCACTACATGACAGATTGCTTTCATATTCCTGTCTGCAAGGCAACAAAGGCTGGCAGTAATGCGATAATGCCAGAGTGCAATGGGTGTTAAGAACCCGTTGCATTTATGTATTGTATTTAGTAAATAATCAGGCTCATCCAAATTGTGATCTCAGCTCTCAACCAAGGCCATTAAAATCAAGGTTAATGCTTTAATAATCCTTTGCTGTTTTTTATATGGTCAAAAAGAACCCTTTTCTATTTGCATGGTCATAATATTATTGACCTCTTCATCCCCTGAATACACATCAAAAGGAACTGAAATCAAAGTAATTACCAATGTTGTTCTCTCATGGTAAACATTTAACTCCTTGTTCTGTCTCCTTCAGTAAATTGAAATGGATTAAAAAACCACAGACAGGAAAAACGTGCAAAAGGTCAATATTTTCAGAATATCCTGTGTTTTACTTGTCAAAATACTTAGACATGTAAAGACAAAACACACACAGAAGTTAGCAGGTAGCTGGTACTTGAATTAGAACCATATATAAATAATTTGGTGGCAACACACTGATTAGGTTGGAAAAGCACAAATCCTTCCAGAGGTATTAATTAGTTCTATATAGAAGTGTTAACTGTTCACAACAATTTCACATGTACTAGCAGCCACAAATCTTTTGTAAACCTTCATGTCTTGCATTAGACCCCCAAATGTGGACTCATGCCACCAAGAAAAGGCAAATGATAGTAGCTGGTTTTCTGTTTTGCTGGTCTTCAAGACTGTAGTGATTCATATAAGAAATCTTCCTTTATTGTTTCAAGGTGTAAATAATATCCAAAGTGGTATCATTTAGAAAGGAAGAGGATAGAGAGATTAATTCTTTAATTTAGGTATGCATTGTGTAAAATCCCCCAACTTTTGGATAAATATCAAGCTGTGAGGAGGAAAGCATGGTTGACTCGTTCTTATTATTGAGAGCACTCTGGCAGTCTAGCACTGCTGCCAGTTTTGCCCACCATGTGCCTGGACACTGAACAGTGTGAAGCTGCTTATCATTACAATGATAATATAACAGAAATTTAATTATATCATTGCAAGTGTTTTTCTCATTTTAGAAATGGGAATTTAAACCCGAATACTGTGTCCATTTTTTAAGGTTACACCAAAAGACAGCAGCAGAAATGAAGGCTACAATCAAATTTCCTGACTCTTGGCTCCAGATTTTAATCCTGTGGCAGTTCTATACCAGTGGAAGTTACCTTTTTCATTCAATTTCTCTTGAAAAAAAAAAAACTCTAAGGAACTTTTATTCCCCTCAACCTCCCCAACATTTGTTATTGTTACAAGTTTGCACAGTTGCAACTGAGGACCATGTTTGGTTTCCACTGAGAGTGACTTGCGTGCTGACTGTGTCTGTGATCTTTCAGCTTTTGGAAGTTTGACCAAAATCAGCCATGAAGAACTGTAAATTAATGCAGGGAGCTGACATAATATTATTGCAGCAATGAATAATACTTCCTGCAGTCTCACACTGGTGCAATTCTGAAGATAATAAAAATTATATTTAGCTGCCTAACTAGCAAGCCTCACACAAAAGAACATTCAATTAAAAAATGCAAATGCCTTTTTTTTTGGCTGGCAGTGAAGTATTCCACAGTGATTCCCACTGATTTCAAGAGAACGCAAAGTTAACGTTGAACATGGAGGTGTTTTGAGAAGCTCAGCTTTGTCAGCAAAGAACTGAAAACGTAACAACCCTATTAAGGAGCACAGCAGATATTTCTGGTTTTTCTAAACATTAAGTCAGGGGCTGTGGCCCTCACACTTCAGTGACAAAGGCAGTTGTCAGTTCACCGCAGCTTCCTCGTTAAACTTCAGCACTATTAAAAAAAAAGCCACACCACACACCACACTCCCTTCCAAAGTACAGCCTTAGCCAGGCACAAGGCACATCATTTTAAAGTAAAGTATGTATCAGCTCAGTTCCCAGTGAACAGTGAACTGTCTCAAATCCACGTTATGGAGGCTGGATCAATCTTGCAAACACAAGCCATTGCTGAAAAGAGGCCCTGAACTGAAACAGCCTGGAAAATGTATTAGATATTAATCCTAGCAGAAAGCATTTCTACCAAGCAAGTTAAAACACATTATGGCAAAAGTTAAATTAAACATATCCTTAAAAAGCTTGCCTTACAGATGCAAGCTCCCTTATATCGGCAAGCAAATTACTAAGGGGTTGTCAAGGGGAAAATATTTGCTTGCACAAGATTGTTTTCCTTAATGTTTATCCAGTCTGAAATAAATACAAACTGCCACTTTTGCTCACAACATCTTTCTGCCTTTCTTGGGCAGAGACTTGACCCTTCTTCATTCTTGCAGTGAATTGGATGCAGCTCCTGTCCTACTTCACCTATTCGAAGTTAATTGCCTTGGCTGATTATTTTTTCATACTGCTGTAGCACCAAGCACTTCCACCTAAGGTCAGCTGCTGCCCTGATGCCAAAGAGCTTATGGTCGAAATAAGTTATGTCTGCACAGCGCAATCCATCCAAGACAGTGTAATTCAGCTTGAGATGAGCTGGTTTCCACTGACATGCGGACTGGATAGTCTAAAGGCAGCTCAGCCCTCTCTAGGCTACCTTTCTGCTGCTGCTGTGACTGTGGTATAGACACACCCACACATAAAATGCTGAAAAAAACGAGTACTTTAATCTTCACTGTGTAACTAGTGACTTGAGATACAGAGGCACCAAATCACTTGCCTAAGGACACACACATAGTTGGCCAGTGGTGAGAAACTCAGCTTCTATATCTTCAGTCCTAACTCAGTGGCTTAATCGTAAAAGTGACTCTCCCAGCATCACCATTACTGTAACTAGAGGGGAAATTAAGATTTCTGCAAAGAATTACAGCAGTCCTGGAGCTCAGACAGATGACTGAATTATCAGAGATTCAAGAGTTCGTGTCTGTCAGCTGAGCCACAGTAACTGACCGTGTGTATGTTTTCAGCCCACAACAAACAAGAGGTAAAACACATTAACTTCAATCTTTTACACTGAGGTTTACCATTACAGATTGTGCTTCATGCTTGTTAGATGCCAAGAATGTGCAAAGGGTCAGTTACTGCTGCTCAATGGACACAAGGTAATCTGTCAAGCAGGGGTCACTCAAATAATTGCGTGTCTGAGCCCGAACGTAAATACTGTAGAAATTTGGATTCCTCTTGCCTTGGTATTTTAACTCATTAACTCAGAATGCCATGTAATTTATTTATCTTTTTAACTTTTCAGTAACTGCCAGAATTTGAGCTACTTTGGTCAGTTATATAAAGGCTTGCAATCTATGCTGCTACACAATATCTGTGAGTACCAGTGATTCATAATGGATAGTTCCTGCAGTATTTGTAGTCCCCACGGACAGCCCTACCTTCAGGTCCAAACAAGAGAGTTTTTCCAGCCTTTTATTTACATCGGGAGAATCCATCTTCTTTGTAAACTGAATAAAGCAGAGTTGGTTATGGTCCTCAAATGACAAAATGATGAAATTGTCCGTAAGAACAGCTGGAAAAAAAAAAATTGTCAGTACCGCAATACCTGTTTCTAGTAACAAAAAAAGTACTGAACACTCTACTGAGACAACTGCAAAAAGCAATTTTTTTCAAGATAGTGTCTTAAATATTACACTGAAAGCCCTGCAATGTCCTAAAAGACATCAATGCGTCATCCTGTCAGGACCTTCTTGGAAATGAGAAATAAAGCCTAGGGAATACTCTGATTACATAAACCTGAATAAATTATCTCATATTGAATTGCCACTACATCCAAATATATGTTTTATGCCCTTCCACATTAATTTTCATCTCAGTTCAGCCTTCAGTATTTTTTTTTCTTACGGTTACATCCACCAGTATTTTGGAAATGCGCCTAATGCACTAGCAGCTTAGTTTGTGCTAAGGGTGATAAATGCAAGTTAATATTTGAGATGTATCTGGTATGTATTTGACATTGTAAGGTTCCTGGTGCTGCTGCAGACACCAAGGAGGCTGTTACATACAGGATTATGCTTTAGAGGGATTATGACTTGACAGCTTCACATGGGGATACCCAAAAAACACAAGTAACCAAGATGGAACAGACTCCCTTGGCACCCGGAAAAGCACAGTGGAACCCCTGCTATTATCATAAGGGGGTTCTAGACCAAAATAGTTCAATGTAAAAAAGTCTAACTAATCTGAAAATGAAAATTACTTAGAAAATAGTATCTAGGATTTTTCCCAAGTGTTACCCAGTTATTCAAGCAGCACCCACAATTAAAGAGATGTCTGAGTATGAAGTGAGTCATCAGGGTAACTAGTACCAGATCACTGAGGAATCATTGATGAGAAACAGGTTTAAAGTAAAGCCAGCAAGCTGTGTTCAGACTGTAAACTCAGAAACCTCTGTCAAAAGGAAAGTGCCAAGTAAAGTGGAACTGGATTTTAAACCAAACAAAGAGGACCCCGTGGAACAACCACTGAAAAACAAACTTAAAAAAGCATTTGTTACTAGTAATTCAGATTCTTAAATCTAAATGTTACATATCCTTAAGTAGATTGAGAGTTTAGTCTTACATAGGAGCATGGAAAACTGGCTACTCAGCTTTGCTTTGATTGAGTCTGATTTATAACCACTTGCATTTTCCAACAGTCATGTCCTGGCACAGCTCTGAAGTACCTGGTATGCAAATGTTGAAGGGTAGAGTTTACAGCCAAATAACTGCCTTTGAAATGTAACATTAACACTAGCTTTTTTGGTGGAAAAAAAAAAAAGGTGATAAAGCAACTGATACGGTGACTTAGAAGCTGTAACTGGGATCCTGCACACACATGAAAACTGAAAACCACTGAGTGTGGTATCCTCAATATATATGCACACAGTTAAAATATTTTGATGCCCTCACAGACACAGTTTACATTAAAGATGAGTCATAGCACACCTCAGATGCTGATGAAATTTTGCGTATAAGTAATCAGAACCAGGAGGACTATAAACTATATACTAGAGCAGGAGGATTATAAAAGCAGTATTAATTCTGTATTCTGCGCACACAATCTGACCTTTATTCCAAATGTTAAGAGGACATGCTACCCCAAATTAGAATTACAACATTTCATGAGTAATTTCGGTGGATTGTAATCCTTATCCATTTCTACATGTACACAATTGCTAAAGTAAGAACTATTACTTTCATACAGGCTTCTTGTACTAAATATAGTTTCTTATGGCCAACTTGATAACCACAACCCTAATTCCTAGAAGATTTGGAAAGATGTGCAGGGGGTTTTTAGGACAACATCATGTTGCGGTTCTCACGTAAGAATAGTTCAGTATAAAAATTTATATTTGAACACTATTTGTGTGGGTAATAAAGGCATCTTCTTTTGTAGTTCATGAAAATAAAAACTGTATTGCAATGAGTTATTGGGTGGTTTGCTTTAACTGAACAGAGGCAGTTTTATTTCACCTTTGGACTTGGGTATTAGCAAACACAGAGGTTTAAGAACATTTTGAATAAGTGAAAATAAGGACAAATGATTATATAATGTTATTAATATCATAAATACAGTAGTCTAAATGTAGTAAAACACATTTGTTGCTTTATTTTTTTTGTTGTAACTTTTTAAATTAGAATTATTTTTAGACAAATATTTGTATCTCTATGACATATTAAGCCAAGGTAAGGCATGATTGGTATAATTTAATTTTACTTTTTTTTAAAGACAGAGTATTCCAAATAATTTCTGCAAACAACTTCAATTTGGGTATAACCTTAGCTTCCATGCTTTCCTACTTTTTGTTACCTGAAAATAGGGAATTCTCCCTCTGGAAACTGAGGGCAAAAAATGGGAAATGGAACTCATCAACTTCAGTGAAGAGTGGAAAAAAGGAGTGAAGAGAGTAAATGTGTTCTATGCTCTCTGTGTAATTAGTTGATAAAATATGAGGTTAGGGTTATTTTTTTAATAAATAAATAGTCTACTAACATAGTTACATTAATGTTAATTTTCACGACTAAATTACAAAACATTGATAAGAAAAGATCAGAGGGACATAGTATTGTAGGTTTCTTAAAGAACCAGGCCAATATCCAACAGATGCCTGGGTACGGAGGAAAATAAATCATTAGAGATAAAACCTGAATTGAGTGTATAATCTTACTGGAGGGATGTAATGTGGGTCTACTTTTAAAGAATTTGGAAGACAGTGCAGATGTAATATGGCTCACATCAAAATTTCATATTCTTGCTTGTGCAGAGGCCAAGATACCTGGTTGGTTTCTCAATGATATGATGGTCATATTATAAAGCTATGCAAAACAGGCATGTTTTTCTAAGTTTTCTTCTGCATTAAATGAAAACTTTATTTTTAGCAGTCCCTAGTTAATATCAATTGTGAGATTCTGGATTTTTAGAAACTACATCAGAACACCTTCAAACAACTAATCTATCCAGCCTTTCTTAACAATAACTTTAATAATGACCATGCATGTAATTAATCTATTGACTAATGTTTGATTCTGTCCCTTTTTTCTACCTAACAAAATAAACATGACAAGTTCAAATGGCATGTTCACAGTGATTACAATGTGTAAGAAACTGAATTTTAGAAACCCATGCGGCATTTGACAAGCCTGAGAACTTTGATGTTAAATATATTCTTAAAAGTGTTCTTAGTCCTGAGGGTTGTAACTACGGCATTACATGCAATTACTTGTTGTGTTTGCAAGTCCCCAGTGGCAATAATTAGTCTACCTGTTGACATGCTGTTTCTCTGCTCTATTGTTAATGCAGGTAATTGATTTGCACATGGGTGTAATTACCATCACTGATGGTGTCGGAGATGAGCTTCCCCACCAGGGTCCTGTCAATCACCACTTTCTCCAGCTGTGGCCCAGAAAGGCTTAGGGACACCAAGACACCTGAGTGAAAGAGGAGCTAAATCCAAAGAGCGAGAAAACAAGGCATCAAAAATCATTAATAAAGTGAAACATTCCAAGGTACATATTAAGCAGCCGCCCGTTACGTAGTAACCTAATTTTCAAAATTACAAAAATGAATTATCATTGATGTGAAGATGTCTTATAATGACTTTGAAAGCTTTTCCAATGGAAGAGAGAAATGTAACACGACACTGAATCATATGGGTACAAGAATGACAGCTGCTGAACACTTGAAGAAGTAGCATGCTAAATCCAAAATGTTGCATAACATGTACTGAATTAGTTTATTAAAAATGGAGATCAAAATTCTGTCCTGAGTGAGGGAAGGAATGGCACTGATCACCCTACCATCCATGGACCTGACCTTTTCTGTATAAAACAACTGCATAGCCTGCATTAAAAAACATAAAAAGTAGGGTTTAATGTAATTTTATACTATTATCACAGATCAAAACCATCAGCTTTTTACTGTCCTTGTTATTTCTGATCATTCAAATATTGTTTAACTTAAATAATGGTGCCCTACCACAGAGATAGCTGTGAGCTTCCAATAAATCCCATTCACTCATAGACATAAAGCTATAGAGGTCTCTCTTAGAAAGAAAGAATTTAAACTGTTGGACAGAGCAGTTAGAGGGTTATTTCAGAGTTAATTGAATAATTCTGCCTAATTAATTTAAATTAAATGATACATATAATCTTGAAGACTAAGTCACAGTATTCATCAGGCCCTTCTGATCTTGCATGAGAGAGAGACTGCTCAGTGGGAGGAGTTGTGAAAAACATTTATTTTTGCATAATTAAACCATTAGTCATTTTCTGAATGCAATTACTATAGCAAAGGAAATCAGAAAATAAAACCCATAAAAGAAATCCTCAGTGGAAAGACTGTTGCAGACAAGTCCAAAGGTATCACCAAAGGCCAGGAATCTCAGACTCCGGCTCTTACTTCTACCTAACAACAGAATTTTAAAGAAATCTCTGTGCTTTTAAAAAACTAAACTGCTAGAGAACTACTTGCTCTTGTAGGAGAATTTGGCAGAAAAAAATCTCTCTTTGTTCTGTGATGAAGCTGTGAGACAAACACGCTTGCAATATAATTTTTAGAACCTTCTCGCAGTAAGAACCACTGGATTATATAATAAATAAAAAGTATGGGGGACAGGAATGTAGTGATCTAATCGAGCTTGCCCCTTGTGCAATGCCCTGCTCCTGATAATTAAGTTATGAAAACTCTCAATCATGCATATTTTGCTTTGTTACTACAGCTCTGTGCTCTCCATAGCAAAGAAGAGAACTATTTAAATAAATTACCTTCTTGCCCTGACTAATATCTTTAACCAATACTTTTGGAAAATAAATTCTAGTGATGTGCGAAATAGATACCAAAAAACCTAAAACCTGTGATGTAAAATAATTTTTTTAGAACTAATGATCAGTTCCCTCCCTGCCAAAGTCTAACCATGCATTCACTTAATAAATATATACAGTCAATGTTTCAATATTCCCTGTCATGACAGATGTCCTTTAAGGTTTTGTCCTAGTAAAAATGTTAGACACGGTTACACTCATGCAGCTTTTATTACAATCTTTCAAAACTTCAATTTGTCCTTATGTTGAAGTTAGAGTAGATAAAATCACAATTTCTTTCCAATGTGGTAACGTGAAGTCCAGCAAGGATTGACTTCTGTTAGCTATAACTGCCCAAAAAACCTCGTTGAAAAAGTGAGGGTTGAAACCCAGAAGCTGCCAAACTGTGATGTAAGCAATGAGCAAGCACAATCACATAAATATTCTAAAAAACTCACTTCTAAATTACTGAATAAATATCACCCTGATGGAGAAGAGTAAAACACCCCAAAACTTTCAGTGTTATGTGCCAACAGGAGAGATGGTGCAACCACATAAATAAGCCCTCCAGTTTGTGTCTTCCACAACACCTTTGCTCAGGTGTTATTGTAATAGTAGGTTGTTCCCAGGCTTCTCTTCCTTGCAGGGAGCAAGGAAAACAAACTGGAGTTCACCTGGGAGAAAACCCCAGTGAATCAGAACTCTCCTTGCAACCTCCGAGTTTACCTCACAGAGTAGGGATAAACACCACCCATCCAGGTAACAAGGAGAGGCAAAACAGGAAAAAATGCGTTTTGATATATATAGATGGTTAAGGATCTGGAATGACTGCATTATGGAATGAGGCCACATGCCTGTCGTTCTGCTGACACCTAACACATCCATCCACTACCCTGTGTACAGATGTGCTTGCAAACTCTTGGCCTGAGCGCAACAAATAAGTTAGGGTTTTTTAACTCTTAAAGATTTCAGGGTGTAAATTCACTTTTATGGCCGTATATTCGTTTCCTGGAAATGGCACAGATCACTCCTGTTGCAGAGCTAGAATAGAAATCAGTGAAAACAGCTCAGGTGTTTGATGACATCTATATAAATATAAAATAATGTGCTAATGGCTGTGCTTTGCTTTACATCTATAAAACTAGCCATTCAACCAATCCTATGGCTTTTCAATATTGCACAGATCTCTATACTATCAGCATGGCATGACAGAAAGTAGGTAAAAATAGTATAATTTCCATGGCTTTTATCATTTCTCCCATTGTGCTTCCTCCTTTCTTTTTACAGTAAAACATTATTTCCCATTATTCTCCTCAGAAGTTTGATATATTTGTGAAAAGCTTACATTTTAATTTAATAATTTTTTGCTACAATACCTTACCATAGTTGGTGATATACCTGTGCTCCATGGGTTTAAGCTCACTCTTCTAGGAACTTTAGAGTGTAATTTAAAAGTAACTCACAGACCTTACACACTATTTGGCCATGTAAGGTTAGTATTTCATCTACCTCCCTTTAAAAATGCCTTGGATTAGAACTGAGATTTTTTAAAAATCAGTTCTTAAAGTTTACCATGAAGTACAAGCAGGTACTTAAATAAAGCAGGGCAAGGGTGCAGTCACCATTTCCGAAGGTATTAAAGAAGTGTAGATGTGGCACTTAAGGATATGTTTTAATGATGGACTTGGCAGTGTTAACAGTTGGACTCAATCTTAGGGATCTTTTCTAGCCTAAATGATTCTATGATTCTATATTATTTTAGGTCAAAAATATTCTGCAAAAGAGAAAATATTTATGTGCTCAAATTAAGACCACAATTTCAATTTGTTACTCGCTGTGTAGGCCATGCAAAGATTGTTACACGGTAATAAGAGTTAGGTGCTGTTACACATAAGCTTGCACTGTTAAGCTCACATTTTTTGGTAGATGGGAGCAGTCCAATCACAAGCACAAATGAATATAAAGCCAATAGGGAAGATTGCAAACTTGGCTTGAGATACACAGTGATTCAGCTCCAAAAAGTACTGCTCAAGGGAACTGCCCATCATTGCTAAGGAACAAAAGAAAATGTCAGAGGCATTGTTTACACAAGGCACTAAATCATTCCAGCTAACAGATACTAAATTAGGGAAGGAAACTCACAATAATGAAACACATCATAAATTTTTCAGACTGAAGTACTCTGATGGGAAAAATCAGAAGAGTAATCTCTACAGTTTAAACAGTTTCAAGGTGTTCCGAAAAAAATATGAAAGCATGACTTCATACCTATTGGAAGAATAGGCAGAGCCTTTGTACTTGAATGTACTCTGAGAGAAATGTCTGGGCATGAGGTCATTCTGCATGCTGGGAAGGAAGGGCCACCTAATTTCTGTGTTGTTGAGGAGTTGAACGTGAAGACTTTGATAGAAGGGATTATGCACTTTATGTGCCCAAAATTGTTCTCCAATGAGCAAGAAAGACATAACAAGGAGCTGAGGACATTCAGAGGAAGACTTAGCCCTTCTCTTCCCCAATAGCAATGTGTTCTAATATATATTTGAGTTAGCTTTTATTAAGCAAAGGACTTAAGCACAGGTTCATGACTTAAAGACTTTAGTAAAACTTAAGCATGCACTTAAGTGGATTCCTTTATCCTCAAAAACCTCAGTCCTTGACTCCTCATTCATGCAGCTTAGCTGCTTATCAGCCCTTCTACCTAAAAAGATACCTGCGGAGCAAAGCCAGGATTTGCTTCTATCTGATTAAAATTGGAAGAGAAGGAAAATATGCCTGTAAAAAATATTGCTGCAAACTGTTTTCCCTTACAGAGTACAACTAACAAAGGAATATGCAAAAGGAGAAGAGAATTGCAAAGCATTTCTTGTTCAAGCAGGTTCCCAGGGTTTTTCCCCACCTCTTCATTCCAGATTGCTTTCTTAGCCACTCCACTGTAATTACTGTGTTGCATGCCTTATTACAGATGAAGTTATTGTTGTTACACGTTACTGTTTCACAATAATCAATGCATTTGCACTTCTAGCTCCAAATATCTAAAACCACACAACACATTGATGGTTCTGATCAAAAACAACTAGAAGAATTTAATATGAGGCCAGTGCTCCTCTCAGTAACTGGTGATGGGTGCTAACTTCTCAGGTATTCTAACTAGAAAGTCTTGATTTTGATATCAAAAGTGCTGCTGTATGTCACCACATATCTTGCTAAATCAGTTTGCTTATGGGCATCGTAGCTGATAGAACAGGCCATGTCAGAAAACATTTGCTGTGGATCTTAATTCAGAATCCAGTTCTCAGTGCCAGTGTTGGCAACAGAAAAACCATTTCTATGCATATGTAAATTGCAACACAAACACAATTAAATGAAATAAAAACAATTTAGTAGAGAATACATAAATCATTTTCATTAGCAGGTAACAGATATGATTCATAGCTAATGCTTGGCTCTTATACAATAAAATGTATAAGTGTTGGCATGTGTTTAACTCAACATCATAATGCAAATGTTAAAAAAAAAAGTTGGAAATCAAATATTTTGGCTAGACCTCATTAATTTTTACTGCCTTATATTGTAAAACCGACCTGAACCAATGGCATCGTTTCATAGGAAGATTTCGTGATTTTGTGGCAAAACTTAAAAGCATTCCAAAGAATTAGAGGAGACCAAGAAGAAGGGAAGCAGCCAGAGCTGAGATGAGTAAACTGAACAATACTGATAAAATTAATTCCTTAGCTTATTACTCCTCAGCAGGGAAAGCTGAGGAGCACAGTGGCATCTTATTGCAAAGACTTCTTGTCTTTTTCCCGTCACCCTTTTTTTATGGTCTATTTATTTTCCTTTGACATCAGCTAACTGAAGATTATAGGATTATTTCAGCAACTCAATACAGCTCATCAAAGTTGGGGGTCAGAAGTACCATACAGAAATGGTGTGGGTTCAGATCCTGTTGGAACAGGGCTAAAGAGAAGACCTCAGCCCTTTAGGACTCAACTAAGCTCTTTTAAATATGAGAGCAAGCTCCTTGACAAAAATCCCTGTACTGTCTAGGTTATGTTTACATGAACTAGCACATCATCTATTTCAGAAGCTCTGAGCAATACTAGAATGTGTACTTAGCCCTGCAAAAATAAAGGTCAGTGGATTTTTTTTTTTGGGCAATGGACAAGGAAGTAAATCTGAAACTTGTAGTGCACTCATTGTACAAAAAAGTAATAGGAGAAATTTTGATGCATAAAATGAAAACAAAGGTAGAACATTAGGCCAGCATTATGGCCATTCTCGGCAAACTCGTATAGAAAAGCCAACTTTGAGAAATAAATGCATGCAATGGACAAGATAATCTGCATGCAAAATAACTAGATTTCTCACTGAGGCTTATGCATGAAGTCTAATTGGTTATTTGCACATAAACAATTAATGTGACAGCACACTTATTTTTAGCAGAAGTGTGTTTAAAATTTTTGCCCCCAGTTTTTGCCTGTGGGCTAGTTCTGAGATGGAAGTGCTGGAGGAAGCAGTGAGGGATGAGGAATACTGATGTTTAGGTTACAGAAGGCACACTAGCAGCAGTGCTATGCTTGCTTTTCACAAAATCTGAGGGAAATCCTACCACTCTTTTAAAGGATAGCCTTGTTATCATTGTAACACCTTTCAGATTTCTGTCTTTGTTCTGTCTTGCTCAATGTATAGAAGGCACTGAGTTTTTGGATGGCACATTGTTATGACGATACAAAGGGAACTACTCCTGGTTCAACTATGGGTATGGCAGATTCAGATACAAAGAACACTTCTTGAAAAATGTGATGGCTGTTGAGTTAAATACTTCAACTTCTATATATAAGTTTCTTTGGCGATTATTTGCTTCTAAAACCAAAGAGCTAAAAAAATATACTATAATTAAGCCATATACTCAAATTTACACCAAAACATAGAAATTATGGCAGTCAGAGTAATTCACTATATGGTCTTCATCCTATTTCTCTTACACATTGTTTTCTATTACTCTTGAAAGTTAATGAAAATATGGACTCTTCCCCACTAGCTCTGGAATCCACACAAAAAAGGCTGTGAATATAGCAGTGCTGTGCCACAGATCCCACCATTACATGGTAGGCACTTTCTGCTAAAACAGTTAATTAGTATTCTACTTAGAATTAAAATAAAATAAAAATACAAGTACAATATCTTTTCCAGAGGCTTCAGAACATTTGCATCAAAAAGGGGCAGTCCAATTATTGCTGCAAAATGGTCAAAGACAGATGAGCAGCAGAAAAACAAACCATCTGACATCAAAATTGATAGAAGACAGCTTTTCTGTTCTAGACTCTTCCACATGATTCATTTGTCTCTATTTTATTTTTATTTGTTGGAGGCCTTTCAGGAAGACAGAAAGCGGAGTAACACAATTGTTCAGGCAAAGCATTCTAAGCCCTTCTGGAGATTTCAATAATCAGCCACTATTACGCAAAAAAATTGTTTTGTAATTGAGAAACCAAAAGCACAATTTAAGGACAGAGAAATGTCTATGACTTTTATCTGTAACTTTCACTCTGGCTATGTTATAATCTATACTATCACTTACACTCTGGCCATACAAACCACCTACAGAAACCCCAAAAATACTCAATTAATTAAACTACTCCTTTACGTGATTCAACCCAATATAGACTTAGACCTAATATACTAAGATGAAAGCACACATCTCTTTTCTTTCTCATCTTGTACAAGAAATAAGTAAAATTGTATTTGTCTCATTTTTGTTGATATAAGACTGAGCTTACTTAGAGGATGCTGAGTCAAAAAATGAAAAAAAGAAGACTTTTATACTGATAGTCAACCAAAGGTGTTATATTATGAAGGCAGAATGATCACATTCTGGCCAGAAGTTCACTGTTTCAAAGTATGTATTGGTAAAGAATGAGGGTGGATGCAGATAGATGGGAGGGGAAGGAAAACGATAAAGGAAGAATGGACAGGGAAAGCAAATTAAGAGAAAGCAAACTGGGCAACAAATGAATACATTCACAGCTAATTGACTTGGTATTTCTTAATCAAATTCCTTTCCTAATCAGAACAATAATAACAGGAAAAAAATGAGTCCTCTATATTAGCATACAATTAATACTTAAATAAGCTCTAGAAGATTAACAGTCACAGATCTATACTATGTAATCTGTACACGAATGATAGACATTAACTAGGGGTGAGATCTGATAGGCAAATGCAGCTGGACAATAATATTTTTATTATTGGTATGAAAAGACTACATACCCTTTGGCATATTGAGCATTTAAAAATTTTGCTATACTAAAGACATTCTGGAATTTTAGCTGTAAAATGTTCAAATATTTAATATTTATTTTGTTGACACATATTTGGAACTATTTGAATTAGAAGAAAAAATTACGAGACTGAAAAAGCTTAAAAGAAGACAAAATTTCTTTTTAGAAACAGTAATATTGACAAGCATTCCCCACACCAAAGCAGTTTCAAATACAATGCACATTCCTCATGAAGGGTGTATAAACATATAAAATTCATGATGCATGTTTTTGAGAAGTGTGTGATGAAGGTGCTAAAGCACATGTCACGTTCAGCTTTCCCACCTGCCCTACTGCCCTGTCTTAATGAGGATGTGAAAAGGTTTTTCTTGTATACAGTATGTGGAACTCATCTAGTCAGAGAATATAGCTATATGTGTGCCCCATGTCACAATATCCTTTATACCACAACTTGATTAATGATCTAGTTAGTTTAGAGTTACAGTTCCTCTCCCATATTACACAAGCATAAAGTAACAGTGACAGACATGCAAATAATTAAGATGTAAAAATGTAATATAACACAGATCCCAGACCTGTCTATATATTTTAACTGCTCCCTCAGCCTGCTATTTTTAGGTACATGATATTTTCAGTTTTCCCAAGCAATAATAGTAATAATAATAATAATAACAACAGTAGCAATCATCATCATCTCGCACAATCAGGGCCCTTTAATGTAATGTTTTTGTGTTGATAAACCCCAGATTTTTTGAGTCATGTATTTCAGAGTAAAAATTTAAATAAACCAAATCTATGTAATAAGGGCCCATACATGAAAAAAGCCCAATGATCTTCTGTGTTAGTTAACATTTTAACACTACTGATTCCATCACTGAATGGCTGTTTAGCACCACTGACTGAACACTGCAAGACCTTGTCATAACACAATACCTGACAGGTATGTTTGTTCTTCCATTTGCTCAGCACACATGGACTGTTTTCCATTAAATCCTAGAGGGCAACAGAAAACAGAGAGTGGAGTTGGCAGCACATGTTGTCACTATCGGTTAACACACTTCTGATTTTCAGGTTTACAGATGAAGCATTCCACACAAAGATGCAGCTGTTTTAGAACAGCCCACCAGACAAAAGCACATTTATCATCACCGGGAGAGTTGGATCTTTATGAAAATTAAAGCTGTTGAAAGAGGTTCAAAAACCGGATTAGATGCTGCTGCACTTGAAACTTTTTGAAACATACCTCCACCTCCTTGAGTGCATCTCGCAGTTTGTCTGGTCTCTTGGTTTTCAGTATCCAAGGATAATCTCGGGCTGTCAGATAAAATAAAATAAAAAAAAAAGGAGAAACAAGAAGGTAGAGAAATGTGTATATATAGGTAACTGTATATATTTATGTGTGTGTGTATGTATGCACGTGTGGAAGAATGTACAGACATACATTTTTTAATATAATTTTAAAAGTTCTTCAAGTTGAGTTTCCTTTTCTGGGGAAACACAAAACTAAGATTTCTAGGAGTTAGTTTCAATGTAAAACTTACCCACCATCGGAAGGAAATGGCTATGGTTTGTATTGTCAAAGGATCTCCTTATGGAAGGCTCAGTCACAGGACCAGTTGGCACGCTCTATCCACACTGACCATGACTTTCCCATGGCAATTGTGTACAAAGCTCTCAGCACCTTACCCAACTTGCAGTGATAAAGTATCTCCTGTTCAGTATGTTAACTCAGATTCAACTTATCAAATCCTAAACAGATTCTATTCTTCTGAATTAACATTTCATTGCCTAGTTTCAAAAAGCAGGCACTAACGTGTCTGCAAAATATATATGCATGAATATATGCATATATAGAAGTAATAAAAACAGGCAATTGTGAACACCATAACTTATGGAGTATAGTTATTTATAGGATTTGTTCTTGAAAATTTGGTCTAAAGAATCTGCCAATACAAGCAAAGAAGAAACTGCACAACTGCTGAAGTCCTTTAACAAATTTATTAATGTTCAGCACACTATTGTGAAAATTCTGGCCTAATACATTAATTCTAGTAACTAGGAGGCAAAGCTTCCTCTGGAGTTGCCAGTAATTGGCTTGTTTCATGTCTGAGAATCAGGCTCTAATAACTTGTGAAATTTCTTCATTTAAAAGTGAGTAGTTCTCTGCTCATAAGTGTACAATAAAACCCATGAGAAACCAGAACACATTGTTCAAAATCTGTTCCTATTTAAAGGAAACCTGATGAAAAGTTTTGAGCTCCAAGCTGTCAGTTTGTATGCCAACATCCAGACTGAATGACTTAGCAGTTATGCTTAAACCTCCCTGCAAAAAGGAGCTTACAATAGAAGTGCTATAGAGTGAAAAAATGAAGGATTTCGTATATCAACAAAAGAGGACACCAGCATACAACTTCTCTTTGTGTTTTATTGGACTGAAGCCAGTGTTGGTGTAACTGTTATGATAATATTAATTAGGCATGTAAGATCACATTTTCAGTGGGTGCCTTCATAAATACTGGAATATTTAACCACATATGCAAAAAAGGAAATTGCCTGTGCAGATACCAAACTATCTATACAAATCAACAGCTGTGAATAAAGTTCCCCAGTGCTACTCTTTCCAAAATGTGCCATGCAGGCTTTGTGCCAAGGGCACCCCTGTATTCACAGCAATGAGGTGCAGCAGCTTGTGTTCCCTTTGCCTGCCACATGACAACAGGTAGCAGCCAGGGCTTCCATGTAAGGGGGTTTATCTGGGCCTGCTTCTCCTTTCAGACATGCAGTGCCTGTAAGATGATGCTACACTGAGCACAGGGGATGTAAATCCATGGTGCTCCTCCCTGTGTACAACCCTTGCTCACCTGCCCACCTTTACAGAGCTGTATTGATTCCCACTGACACACAACCCTCTGCAGTGGGTGTAGATTTACCACAGGGCTGTGTGCACCTGCACACCCATCCCCAGTGGGGCTGCACCCTGCTCCAAACACACCTCATGGTGCTGCAAAGAACTAATCCTTCCACAACACATTTTCCCTTCAAATGCATGCACAATTCCATGGGAATGTTCATTCTGATAACAGCATAGATATTGCTTTGTGAAGCTGTCTAAAAATAATCAATTAGAATTTTCAGAGTTGTCACATAATAATGTTTGAACACTAACAAATGCTCTGAGCAATAGTAAATATGCAGGAGTTGTAAAACATGAGCTAAAGAAAAGTTGCACTAATATAAAAATTTTACTGCTGAGTGTTAGTATGAACTAAAATTGCTTTGAACCAGGTAATGCAGGAACAGTGTAAATGTTTCAAAGCTAAAAGTATTCCATAAGGCAGCCAATTAGTGATCTGGAATTCAATTTTGTCTGAAAGTACTTTAGTTATAATTTTCAGTTGTAAGGCAGTTGGTATTGCAATTCAAGATCTGATTGGGAAAATCTTTATTGCTCACCTGCTAAGCAAATTTCATAAGGAAAAATCTGGATTATTTTTGTGATTCTTTTTGACAATGGATTTGAGAATCAATGCACACTACCATGCTAAGTGACAGGAAAAAAACCCCAGATTGCAAATATACCAGGAAGCAATAATTACAAATTTTCAATTGTTTTGTGCTGTGTAGTTCTGTGGCCATCTGTCTTAGCTGACCTGTGAAGAAAGTTACACTGGAGGCAGTCTGAGGTTATTTTAATGCTTTTCCAGAGGCATCACCAATCCAAATTAGCAATTTGGTGTTACTGTAACAAGAAACTCAGAAAATATCCTTACATTCCGCTAGCTTTCGCTTCTCTTCTAAGTAGCTGTGCTTCATCTGTGATGCTAAAGGAAAGAGGATGAAAAGATGAACGATAATCCTTACAACTGCTGTCAGCAAATATTAATATTAGAGGACTCAGTTCGCTAAAACACAGAAATTTACCAAAAAAAATTAAGACAGCCCCGATGTTTTCACCTCGTAAGGCAGATATCTTAAATTCACAGTGAAAGAAAGGCTTACAGAGCCCAACAGGTGGGCTGGTGTTACTGAGCCCCCGTCTCATCAGATAGTGAAGGGAGCTGCAACCAAGCCCAGCACTGGGCTGAGTCTGTCTGTCTGTCTGCAGAGCCACACAGACAGCAGCGTGTGAACCACGGGGTGACTGTGCCAGCCTGGACACAGAGAGAGGGTAACTGTAGCCCAACAGACCTTTGGGCCCGTGGTGAAACTTGTAGGATTAACAGGATTAATCAGATAAAGAAAATGGATCGTTCTCTCTGAAATGGCCATTTCAGATAGCAGGCAGGGCGCCGAGGCCGGGCTGGCACTGCGGCGCGTTCGAGATGCCCTCTGCTGGGGTCCCAGCATCTGCTGGCCTGAACAGAATATAAAATAACTTTAAAAACATGAGAATTCAGAGTATAAATTCCCACTGAGGTCTACAGTGACATAAAGTGAGTATTTTTCCAGGTTTTTTTTTCTTCTGTGATTTAAAAAGTTTTTGAGAGAGAGAATCTCCTTCTGTGCTTCCTCACTCCACAGAAATAAAGAGACATATAAATTTGAAGCTGCATTCTCCAGAGCAAGCATTTTATGTCTAACATTGAACAGTTTGAAGTTTTGTTTAGTTTTAATTATGGTTAGTTATATTGTACCTGGTTCCTTCTTGTCATAGTACTGGTGGATCCCAATGTCTTCATCTATACAATGAAATGTAAATATATTTAACTATGGATGGGCCATTAGAAACAGAACACAATTTAGCAAGCAAAGTTCAGCATGTCAGTTTTTGCCAGCTAAAGCAGTGCTAGGTGTTAAAATGCAAGCAACAGTGAAAAAAACCCAGCATACAGCCTGGATACCATTAGGACTTCCAAGAACCAGCAGGCAAGGCATGAAGAAGGGATGTGACAAGCCCTTACATTTATTTGGAGCTGTCATTTCCCTCACATACACTTTGATTCTCCTCAACATGCAAAAGTATTTTTACCACCTTCCTAATCAGCATATTTCACAAGGAAAGGTAAGGATCATGATGGAAAGCATTCCCTAGAATAACTTAAAATGTCTTTGAAATGACTGACACAGCTGAGCTAAAGACAACAGTGGTTTTTTTTAAGATTCATGAACTCATAAAGCTGCTCTTTCAAAGGCTCCAATATTCATAATCTATAGGTATTATTGTCTACCTGATTCCCATGGCAAAGAAATTTGGATGTTTCAGCCACATTGGGATTGCAACCACACCAGTCAGTTCCTGATGTGGCTGACAGGTAAATACTTGGGTGTGCCATGACAAGCTCCACAGCGTAGATCTAAGGACAGTGTTACACTGCATCCTTTAAAACTAATTAGCTTGTCACAGCATCTGTCTCCTTCTAAACTCAGAACCATGGGGAGAAATTCCTTACACGGAGGAAGAAGGCAGAAAGGCACTGAAATAGCAGGCAGGTTTTAAATCAGGACAGCAGTCCTCTCTTCTGCCTCAGAATTTTTGAATGAGGTCTCTAGGCAATGAATAAATGGAAGCAAGAAGGTCAAAAGTGGAAAATAGGCACAGTATTGCACTCCTTTAATTACAATAAATCACAACTGTGTTTTCCTTCAAACATCAGACTTCTATGAAATACAGCTTTTGGCTTTTTGATGTTTTTGTTGTTACAGACCAGTTCTCACACAAAGATTGCATGTCAAAAGCATATTGACTCAATATTTGAATAATAAAATTCAACTGAATATCCACTGATGATTCAGAATAATATTTCAACAAAAGTATTGTACACTACAATTGGGATAATGTGTCATAAATAATATTTTGATATGATCCACTTATAAACCAGGGGGGTGGTTTAGCATTACATTTTAGCAATAGCAAGGCAAGATGAACGAAGGTAATTTCTGCATGGCTAGTAATTAGCCATGTGTCTCCTGAAACAATTAGTTAATAAGATAAATGCATCCTTGCAAGTATAAAATTTCAAGTAATAATGCAAAATACCCAGAACATGCAATAATTTTTTATTTTTCCATTGAGTATAAATCACACTGCCTCTGCACTACAGGCACCTGACTATAGGTCACTTACCCAAAAATAGTCATTAAACTGAACCCCACAATCAAGTAGGCCAGAGCTTCCTGAGATGGGAGATGCATCCAATTAAATATAATCTTAATATGTTTTGCTTAAAAGGATGCTCCAGTTCTATGACAAGATAAGCAAAGAAGCTGATGATGTTCAAACACCATATTGCTGCCTAATTTTCTGTCCCCTAAGTATAAAAAACACTTCATTTGGTTAGTCAGAATGTTACATTAGTTTAATATTCATCAACAAGCTTTGCTGTTTTGTTTTAGTAGCAGGTAACATCTTTTAGTAACTGGCAACAGCTCACCTCTAATATGTAAGTTGGTCTTCAAAGACCACAGAAACATCTCAGTCAGGAGGAAGGACATCTGGTGACATATGGAGCCTTAGCACTAGCAGAAGAAGGAAAGAAACCTCATGAGACAATTTATTACCAGTGACACTGCAAGTATTTTGGAAACTAAGTGCTAGAAGAACCTAGCACTGATGATACTTTGTTGCATGCAAGCTCTCATTTTTGATCACAATAAAATGAATAATGCATGGGAAAGAATAGGATAAGAAATGTAACAGTCCATATACACAGACAAATCAGCATTTCCTTAAATGTACAGCTGCTTTCACAAAAGTAAATAACTTTGTGCCTGATGTCTCTCATATACACATTATAATCTGCTTTTACTGTATGGTTATCACCTTGACATGTGCAAAAGGGAAACCACTACTTAAATATCTGGCTTAGATAAGAGAATTTGACTTTCAGGCCAAATTTTTTAAACACTGTACATTGGGAAGTGTCAATGTAGCCAAGAAACAGCTTTGAGCACAACATCTACTGACATTATAGTGCCAAAACCAAGAAATGATGTCTTCCTAAATAAAAAAAAAGGCACTTAGAATAAATCAATTAGAACTGACAAAACAACAGATGTGAAGTATACAGAATATGAGTTGAAATATTATGCACATTGGCTACTTATTAAATGTTTGCTATGTTTTATTCCCAGTAGAGTATGTGTTGTGTTTCAAAGAAGCATTGGGAATCTTCCAAGACCAAGTACCCAGCAGACTTCCCTGAGTGGTTTTCTGCAGTGCTGTAGTTAAAAGTGGGCCACCAGACCAATGACTTTCCCTACCTTTGCTAAACCCAAGGATCCCCTGAAAGCTGGACTCAGCAGGGGTGTTTACACAAATGCAGCACATTTCAGAACCACTGTTAGTATGGTACTATTCTTGAACATTCTTCTTTCTTGAAGGAGACTCTTCATTTGCTTTCCATGACTGCCATTTAGACAATGAATCAATTACAAGATTACTGCAGAATTTCCATCACATAGAGCACCAGGCCTTTACATCAAGAGAGACACGATAAAAAATATGTGCAAGAATCTCAGGTGGCATCAAGGAAGCTATCATGGTCCCAGCAGAGCTGTGAGACCTAGAGGTATTATCACTCAAGCTAATGTGTATGTTTTGAAGTACTGCCTAATCCACTGCAATAGCACCAAGTGGAAATAGCATTTTCTTTCCGCTGATCCCCAAATGTACAAAAAGTCTTGTTGACTTACTAAATCCCATAGTTCTATGAAAAAAAAATATCACAACACACCTAGTAAATGCAATGTACCTTCATCTTGAGTGAGAATAAGGTTTGGAAAAAATTGCAAGGAGATTAGTAATATGGAGGTCTGTTGAACATGGGAACCATTTTTGGTATAAATATGGATGAAGGCAGTCCCTCTTTTTCCTTGTGGACTAAAGTAAAAGGAAATTGTACATTATAATTTTATCTGTTTTCTCGGTTTTTCCTTACTTACTTTAGCAAGTGAAACAAAACTTGAATTCCCCAGGGCCCACAGATCCTAGATTAGAATCTCTCACTAATAGGAAGTCATCAAACTGAGTGAGCTTCTCAAAATCCTATCATGGCTTAACTAAAGAAAACAAGGACAGGGAGACATCACTGACCAACATGGGCAAAACAGACTTGACTTGGGGAAATCAGTTCAATTTATTACCAAACAAAACAGAGCAAGATAATGGGAAATAAAATCAAATCTTGGAAACACCTACCCACCCTTCCCTTCTTCCTGGGCTCAACCTTACTCCCAGTTTCTCTACCTCCTTTCCCCTAGTGGTGCAAGGGGATGGGGAATGGGGGCTGCTGTAAATTCCTCACAATTTGTCTCTGACACTCCCTCCTCAGGGAGAGGACTCCTCACACTCCTCTCCTGCTCCAGTGTGGGTCCCCTATGGGGTGCAGTCCTTAAGGAACAGGCTGCTCCAGTGTGGGTCCCACATGGGATCACAAGTTCTGCCAGCAAACCTGCTCCAGCGAGGGCTCCTCCCTCCACAGAGCCACCTGTCCTGCCAGAAGCCTCCTCCAGCACAGGCTTCTCAGGGGGCCACAATCTTCTTCAGGCATCTCCCTGCTCTGGTGTGGGGTCCTCCACGGGCTTTAGGTGGATCTCTGCTCCCCCATGGACCTCCATGGACTGCAGGGGCACAGCTGCCTCACCATGGTCTGCTCCATGGGTGACAGGGGAATCTCTGCTCTGACACCTGGAGCATCTCCTCCCCCTCCTTCTTCACTGACCCTCATGTCTGCATGTTGTTCCTCCCACATAGTCTCACTCCTTCCTCTGGCTGAAATTGGCTGTTGCACTGTAACATTTTCCTCTTTTTAAATGTTATCCCAGAGGTGTTACCACCATTACTAATGGGCTCAGCCTTGGCCAGTGGCAGATCCATCTTGGAGCCAGCAGACATTGGCTCTGTTGGACATGAGAGAAGCTTCAAGCAGCTTCACATATCCCTCTAGACCTTCCCAATATCAAAATCTTGCTGTACAAACCAAAAATACAATGGAAGACTAGAAGACTTTGGCATGACAGATAATCTAGCCTAAATTCCCCAAATTATTCCAAAGCCCTTGTATGTAGGCTGCATGGGCACTTGTAGTTGTGTCCTCCTATGGAATACAAACCCATCCCACAGTGCTGCTGTGTGCCTTCCCAACTGAGAGATCAGAGAAGACTTTAAGTCCTTATTTTTTTCACCATCAGGGGAGGAACTTGCCAAAAACCTGAAGTTTTCAAACAAGGTCTAAATACTCAGCATCCAAGATGTATACTTTTAAAAAAAATTGTCCTCAAAAATGTTTGTAAGAAAATGTTAGAAACCCAAAGACTTCTAAAAAACAGCCTTTCAGTTCCACACTGCATAACCTAGATGAAGCAAAATTTCTTAATGTACCTAAAAAGGGAGAAAAGATCTTGTCAGTTATCATAATCTTGAGTTTAGCTTTTTTCTGCTCCCTTTCCTTGGACTGTGAGCACTCACTAATCAGCTAATTATTGGAATGCTTGTTACTGTTGTGCCAGTGAGAATGGACATCTGCCCAAAAATACTGTTCCAGTCTAACAAATTCTAATCTGAAATACCTTCTGATTAGTTATACTCTACAGGGGGGAAAAATAGAGAATATTTTCTTCTGTAACAAAATATTTTATTCAGAGGAATTATTCCTTCTTGCTCTTTCTGAAGGAATACATGCCAACTTTAGAGTTATGCAACTACGTCTCACCATTTTCCACCTCATTATATTCCAGCACAATGGAGATGAGGATGATGACGACAAAGTGATCTTTCTATGTTTGAAAAGGGTCTCAGAATTTGCAATGTTCCTTCAACTCCCTGAGCTGACTCCCACTATTGCAAAGAGGTAGGTACGAAAACATATAAAAATCCTCTCATTGAGCTTTAAGGACTCCACCCCTCCCTCTTTAAAACTGATTAGAATTTGGAAAAAAAAGGGACGAAATAACAGTTTTAAGGTAAAACTGTAATTCAATTTACCAGCTGTTCTTTTTCTGGTTCACACAAGACTGACTGTCTGCTTTCACAATATCACCACAAACAACAGGGATATTTTAGTGGTTGCAAAAGCTTACTGACAAATGGAGATGTTTTGCAATGGTCAGTCTGTGCCAGTATCTGTGTGAGGATTGCTTTGTTTAAAAAAAAAATCTTCAGCTTAGTAAATCATCCAGAAAATAACTGCCTGGCCACTTCGTAGCACCAGAACTACCGAAATAGATATCAAGGGTCCTCTCTGACACCTCCAATGTAGATGCTGTCGTGACAAGTAACTAGAAACTCTGCACCGCCTGAGTGATTTGGAGCACTGATACTGCATTTCTTCTTGTTCCATAGTTACCTGGGGGAGTGTGGTGCTTGTGAAAGGCAATGCTCAGCTCCTGAGGTAAGTGCATCCCAAGAACATGACCCCTGCAAACACACTAGGAGCAATCTAGAGACAGAATAGGAGAGGCTGGCTACAATAGACCATCTGAATTTTGTAGTTCATATGTCAGAAGCATGGCTTGGTGTGACAACACTATCTGAAATGCCCCTCTAAGAGTAAACTCTGTAAGTGCCAGGCTACAGGACAGCATTTGATGATCTATTCCACTGAAGGTGGGCCAACGTGCTCTCAGAAACCCAGTGTTCCTAGTCGAAGAGCAACAAACAAGGGGGATCCCATTCAAAATATTGCTGTAGTTTGGGACACGCTCCTAGGAGAGGTAACAAGGTAAAACACAAAGTCAGTCAGAAAGCAGGTCCCTCTATGCCATGGCCAAGTTACAGAGCTGCTGCAATGGCAAGTGTACATGTACTAGACGAGGTGCTTCAGATATGGGTTTGGGCAGATGTTCCAGGACAAAATGCCCAGATAAAAGAAAATACTGCAGAATCAATTTTCACTACTCAAGTGGTATCAGAATTTCTTGGCAAATAATGTAAAACCAGGCATTACTTTGTAAGAATTGTCACAGGGCACCCTTTTATGTTCTCCTATTCCACAGAATCACAGAATCATAAAACATCCCGAGTCAGAAGGGACCCACAAGGATCACTGAAGTCCAACTTCTGGCCCTGCACAGGACCATTTCCAAGAATCACACTATGTACCTGAGAGTATCATCCAAACACTTCTTGAACTCTGTCAGGCTTGCTGCAGTGACCACCTCCCTGGGGAGCCTGTTCCAGCACCCAACCATCCTCTGGTTGAAGAATCTTTCCTTAATATCCAACCTAAACCTCTCCTGACACAGCTGCATTCCACCCCCTCAGGTCCTGTCACTGGTCACCACAGAGAAGAGATCAGTGCCTGCCCCTCCTCTTCCCCTCACAGGAAGTTGTAACTGCAATGAGGTCTCCCCTCAGTCTCCTCTTCTCCAGGCTGAACAGACCAAGTGCCCTCAGCCACTCCTCACATGGCTTCCCCTCAAGCCCTTCACCACCTTCATCGCCCTCCTTTGGAGAGGTGAGGCCGCCCCAGTGCAGAGCACAGCAGGACAATCCCCTCCCTCAACTGGCTGGAGATGTTTTGCCTGATGCCCCCCAGGCCACGGTTGGCCCTCCTGGGTGTAGAATCTGGATGGCTTTTATTAAAATAAAGCTTAACTTTTTTTTCTAATAAGTAGAAGTTCTAGTCTTCATCTTTCAACTTTGCAAAGTGGCAAAATCTGAAATTAATAGAAGCTCTGCAGGGCTTCACAAACAGCGCTCAGTTCGAAGCCTCATTTACCATGAGACTGTGGTTAAGCACAATGGTGAAACCTGTTCTGTCATTCAAGATCAGACCAAAAATGCTGTGGCTACATAAAGCAAAAGAGTGACTTGATCAAATTTTAATCAAACGGGTTATTAATTCTTCTGTAATGGCAGCTGCAAAGCTGGCTTGGGGAGTCTCTATTCGTTCCACTGTGTTGGCTCCCTGCTACCTCCACTTCCAGATCACCACTGCAGTTTGGCACCTCGCCCTTTCTGAACAGGCTTGGGCTCATCTCTCTTTTCCTCCCTTTTTCTTAGAGGTGTGTTGAACTCACGCTCCTTCTTTCCTGCAGCTATTTCTTTCTGAGCCTAGGCCAGCCCCTCCTCACAACTCCTGCCCCTGGGACTGAAACACCCTGCCTGAGATCTTGGCTATCTTCATTAGCCCAGTGGGCTTCATTCTTATATTCATTTATTTCTGCTTTAAATTGCCTTTCCACTGAGAAAAGAAGTGTAGAATTTGTAGTATAAGTGAAAATCAGATCCCCTGTCACTAAGACCAACCTCTGATTTTAAGAAATAGAAATACAGGTATGCTTTTATAAATCTATTCACTGCATAATAATTCATACTATAATATTTTCAACTAACACAAATAAAAAGTTGACTAATTATCATCAATCTGAACCTCTAAGCAAATATTTTCTGTTGCTTTCTTTCTCTTCAGAATTTGATGACTCAGAATTTTTTTGCCAAACACATCAATGAAGAAAATTCTCTTAATTATTCTAACTTCCCCAATCTAAATAGAAAAACTATTTTGTAGATGGGTGAACAACACACAAGAGCTGTATCGAAATACACAGTGAAACTTCTGTTGTAAGAAAGGCCTAAGTATGGCTTGCAGAATAATCATGGAAAGGAAATACATTATCTGATAACTCAAGAATTCTGGCATGAAAATTATACATTGCAAATTTATTCCCATATGCTGTGAAGTTGTATCATGTTCCATAGAATTACTTTATGTGAGGTTTGTTTTATTGTTTTGTGAGTCTGAAAATAATCCTCTTTTTTTTGCAATGACAGTTCTATTTGCTGAGTTTTCATACGTTATTTACAAGTTTAAGTATAAAATATACATATAACCCCTTAACAACATTAAGACACTGTCACATAGTAAGAACACTGAAAATCTGTAAATGCTCTAAAAGAGAACAAACATTTTATCTCCAGTTGATAGCAATTATTTTTTGCACAATTAATTGGGCAAAAAGCCACACGGCCATTATTCACAATGGGAATTGTTGGCTGAGACAGCTGTCCAGTTCATCCTCTGAGCTCTGGACTAAAAACTCTGTCTACTACATAGAGGGTGCTGAAGTTCAAGGACATGTGCAGAAACACTACAGAAAAATCTATATGGGGGTAACTTGTGGCCGCCAAATTGCTTGTTCATGTGTCAAAACTGAGGCACAGTTTTTGCTGAGTTGTCACCCAAGCAGATGATGACAGAAGAGCAAGCTGAA
This sequence comes from Campylorhamphus procurvoides, assembly GCA_013396655.1. Lineage (NCBI taxonomy): Eukaryota > Metazoa > Chordata > Aves > Passeriformes > Dendrocolaptidae > Campylorhamphus > Campylorhamphus procurvoides. Next base: position 310,009 of record WBMV01005958.1, on the reverse strand, counting down.
TTCTCCTACCTTCAGGAACACACTTCCAATAAACATTATTGGTGGTTTTGAAAGACAGCTATTGATTAACTGAACAGATAATAAGATTAACAACGCTAAAGCAGAACTAATTTGAGGGAGGTAATGCCATTTGTCAAGAAGACACTTAGGTTTATGTACCAGCCACACCTCTGACAACACTGATGAGGACAGGAACTGTTCTCCAATTGATACTGCAGGCAAGTATTACAATCTATAACAACTCACACACAGAGTGGGTGTGAAAAGTTAAGAAGGTCACAGAAAATAGATATAATTGACCTGGGTTTTTACTTCACAGAGTGAAAAGTTCATATACACATTTTGATAAAGACCCCGAAGGCCTTTATATAAACCAGATAGTAGATAAGTGATCCAAACTACAGATATCCAGTACTGACACATGACATAAGGCAATTACAGAAGCACTAAATGTCAAGCTGTTCTATGACATTCTTTTAGATAGTGATTTCTGTTGTAAATAACCCAATTTTTCAATACTTAAGGTCAGTAGGTCATTAAATTAAGGTCATAACAGTTATTTCTTACTACCAGCCAAAGGAGAAGAAAACAAAATCTCTCTTTTTTGAAGGTAAACAGAACGGAGGTGGAAGGATCTGCAAATAATCCAAGCACAGGAAAAGTCCTTGCTCTGCTGCCCTACCAGTGTTGCAACTCCTGTTTGCAAGGACGGAGGTTGATACTGGCAGGTCTTTAAACTCACACCACCAGTTCACATTGGCAATTAATGATGGAAATGTGTGGGTTTACAGCAGGACCACTGACAGCAGCAGATCTGAATTGTTTCTTTCCATCTATGCCTCAATGCACAGACATCTTAGCTCAGCAGCTGCCTTGCAGTATGGGCTGCTACTATTAGATAGTGACCAGGACAAGTTAAATCCAAAGTAATGGGTTAACCACAGTTCAGTCTGAATTTTAACTGTACTTGCACCTAAACAAATAAGATTCTTCTATATTTTTATGCAGTGTTTCAGATTTAGCTATCACACAACTAACCAGATCTGTATGGATGTCAGTTAAAGAGCAGCATTGAAAATATAGCATGAACATCTATTAAGTTTTCCATTTGTTTATGTGCTGCACCAACAAATTTCTCACTGAACTGTACAGCTCTTGCTTTAACATTTTATACTCTGCATGTTCACTGAGAGTGTTTAAAGAACTTTCAAAAGAACGTCGGTAAACACATTGATTTAATTTACAAACCTTACAAATTTGCAAGCTGCCTTTAAAAACAGAAATGTATTTCTGAGTATATTGCATGAGTTGAATAAATTTACTAGAAAAAACACCATTATTTTTAGATCTACAGTATCTTTAAATGTATTTTTTGCATTCTTTTTTAGAATACTTTGCCATTTAAATAATTTTCAGTAGCTATATCGTGTTGACCTACTTTGTTTAGATGCAGGCAATAAATTAGGCAAGCAATAAATTAAACTTCACTAATATTTGAAAATCACCTTTGAATAGCCTTCTACAAGGCTCATTGAGATTCCTGTTTGAGAGCATTTAATTTTTTTTCCTGCTATACTGGAATTCTAGTTAATCCAGTGAGACTTGTATCTTGGTTTTTTTTTTCAATGTAATATTAAAAAAAAAACTACAATGGCTGTGTGTCAGACTTCCTTTTAAGAAAGATTTGATTGCAAACACAAACAAAAAGCTTTTCTTCTTTTGTACTCCTTTATGATCTTCAAACAAGTTTCTATGAAAAGGACTAATATTTTTTCAATTTTAAGCCATACTCACCTTTGCAGTTAGGAAAGACAAAAAAAAAAGAAAATTTCATGTTACAATAATTAATTCCTGATTGTAATGTTACAGTATAGTTTATGTTTTGTTCTAATTATGCAGATATGCATAAGGGAAAACAACTTTGAAGAAAAAAAATGCATTTGTTTAAACATTTTCATAATTACATTTGAAACTGTTGAGTGGTGGGGTCATATATAAACCAAAATACACACAGATTTTCAATACTGAACCACAAACTACTCTACTACTCTTACAAGAACCATGAGAATAAAATAGTTGTACTAGAAGTACAGCTGGTTTCAGAAATCTACCTTAGTAAAAATGCAAACAAAATAGGTCCAAAGTGGTGAAAAGCTCAGATCAGCTTCATTCTGCCTCTGATCTGAGCAGAGTAAGAAGCAGCTCCTGGTAAGATCCCTGCAGTTGCCTTTGTCCAGTATTTAAAATAGTTTTAGTCTCAAACCTGTCCTCTCAAACATCAGAATGACAACAGATTTACTAACTTCCAGCACCATTCCTGTAAATCTGAGTATCCATAGTAAAGAGAAATGGAGTTTTAGGATTTGCAAGAGAACACACAGATAAAGGAGAGCATCCAAGACTTTTAAGGAAAACCTTCCTCTTGCTAACAGTACTATCACCACTGTTTAAACACTCTTAGGTGCCACTTTACAATTAGCTTCATCTGCCTGAAAAAGCAGACAATTTCAGTATTTTCATTTTATATACTAGATATATTTGATACTGATGGAGAAGTAATTTTGTCCACCAATCCCAGCTTCATGTATGCAAGTGCTCTAACTTCTGGTTGGCCTGAATCAGGAGTCCTTCTTGGCTTCTGTAAAAAAATGCAGCGATGAAATTCATACATATTATGCATTAAATGAAAACTGAAATGAAAAATGGACTTCCAGAGAACTATTAATACTTCAGAAACAACCAGCTATCTTGCAGCATCTTCCGAACATGTAGTCAGATTATGGTGAGAAATGTGAATTGGTTCTCCACAGAAACAGACATTTATTTTTTTTTTAGATGGTGATATGTTCTCTGGCTTTAGGCATACTGTCTTACTTGTCCAGCTGAATATTGAAGGTGGTTTTTTAGTGGACACATTCGAAGGAGCCAAGATTCACAGAATCAAAATATGTGCATTTTTACTATTTTTAGTCACAAGTTAGCAGGTCCAGTATATCTGCTCATCTATCCTTTCTTCTCATTACAGTGTTTATTAGCTCTACTCCCATCATTAAGTGATGGATTTATGGTACTTATTGAAAAAAAAATAATAGAAAGCAGCTCTTGCTAATGCAAGAAATATTTACTGAAGGAATCAATCCTGTTAAAATTATAAAGTAAATACCAGAAAGTGTAATTAGCTTTACTAAAGTATAAGATTAGGCAGACTCCTTGTTTTCAATTAACCAGTCATTGCTACCTGTTTCTAATTTTAAAATACCAGTTGTGAACTCAAACAGTGATTTACAACAGCTATTCAAACACACTACCAGCAGAAAAATCCATCTAGGTAATTTTCTAAGTGTGTGTAACTTAAAATTGGATCCATTCAGCTCAGAGGAAAAACTACTAATGGGTTGATTGGTCCAAGCTCCCAGAGAGCAGAGTGTGCGCACCACTGTTTTGTTCCAAATTACAATACTATTCTGATTTGCACAAGAATAGTGCCAAACACATTCCCAGATTTCGGCTCAAGTTGGCTGGACAAACATTAGAAACTGATTTCCTTAGCACCCTGTTATATTGTTTTCATAGGTCTGAGCTAAAAATCTCTTTGAAAATCTATGAATAATTACTTTCAAAACAACACAACATAATCTTCAATGCCTAATACCTTCATGGCACTCACATGCTTCCAGTTGCCTGTGTATTCATTCAGAAGGCCCAAATTTTACAGAGACAGGATATCCAATATCCAATCATTCACAATATCCAATCACTCCAAGCTAAAGAAAGAAGTTTTACTTTTGCCTAGATTCTACTCTCAAAATAGAAAAAAAAATACTTGAAACTAGACGGTACAAGCACTAAGGAAAAAACATACACTGTTTAAAAGCTAAACAAAATATAAATGAATGAGTATCATATAAAACCTTGGAAGAATTAGAATTACTTTAGTTATACAACAATGCACATCAGCTTCACAAAGCACACTCATTGATGCTGAAATTTATACTGCTTAAATATATATACAAATAATAATTCCCAAGTTGTTAGTAAATATGAGGTTAGGAAGATTCACTGATTTTAATTTCACGTGTTCTTGCAATGTAAACACTGTCCTTTGAGAAGAAGGACACACAATCTCACAATCTCAGAAAAGAGATCCAAGTGCTGTACGTGTGTAACTGGAGACAGCAGCACCAGTAGCCCTTCATAGAAATATGCCACTTATGAGCATATCAGCAGATACTGGTGCAATAAACGTGTGAAGACTCAGGCCTGAAGGGACATTTTGCTACCCTTTTTAAGCCTCAGGAGGCTATATGGCTTCTTAAGAAACTCCTGAAGAAGACATGATCCCTTTCCTTTCCGAGCTCCTTGCCAATTCCTCCAGCTGTCAACCAACATTTTACTAGAGAAGGTCTTTAGAAGTTTGGGCAGCTTTCAAAAGCAGTTGGATATCAGAAATCTTTAACTTGAATCTGACAATTAGTGCAAAGATGTATCAACTTCTCTGAGAGGGGTATTTTCAGAATCACCATCTCCATGGGCTGGATTTAACAAAGACTTGCAGGTGGCAGATTTCTTTGCTGAGTGCTCATGATCATTCCTGGGCATAGAACTGAGATACACTGCTTTGTACTACGTTCCACTTTTGAAATTTAATGGCTTTTATCCAATCAGTCTTTGGAGCAGGTTCCATAACTGCAGAATTTTCTCGTAGAAATCTTTCTATTTCCATTCTCCTTCACCTTGCACCAATGTCCTGGGTCAGAAGTGCAGGCTTTAAAATTTGTATCCCTGAGACAAATGGCTGTAAAACCTGTTTCCTACTCATCTGCCTGCACATCCTTACAGCAAAGACACAGCATTCTTAAGTTTGCTACCAAATGAGAAATCATGAGGATTTTAGAGGAAAAACCCCTCAGCTTTACTGTACTGAGAGTTTAATTTTTAAATCTTTACTAGCAATGACAGAAATTTGCAAACTGCATCTATTTTATTCTTCTTGCTGTAAATACATGCACTGGAGTTATAATGAACAAATCTATTTCTAAACAAGACAGTGATATTGTAGCAAGTGCTATAAAGTACAGATGCTCATCTCTGTCATCAACTAGGTAAAAGACCAGCCCATTTTTCACTTGCATGGGGTCCATGTATATTTTCTTTTGGTTTTAACAGTAACAATTATGATATAAAATAATTTTGCTGCTTTGAATCATTCCATCTTCTCTGTATCCCCTTTAGTTATCTGCATCTTAAGCCTCTGAATTCCAAGAATAGTAGTTCATGAAGGAATGCAAATTACAGAGGAAATTGGGTAATTCTAGGAAACATAAAATGATTCCTCGTTAAATCTACAAATACTTAGAGTTAAGTAAATTGGGTTTCAAGGAAAGACAGCTCCTTGGTGCAGAAGCACCCTCTAATGGCTGGCTCCTGACTGCCCTGAATAACAACTGGAAAAGCAATTTAAGAGCTCCACTAAAAAGCAAGGGAAACTGCTAAGATTAAAAAAAAAAAAAAAGGGAAATAGAAATGTGAATATGCATATGAACACACACATATTCACATTTCACAAACATTCTCTGTTGTATATCCCTAACAGAGAAAAAGAGCACCAGGAATCTGATAAACTTTTTTAATTAGAGCCTGTGTTTCTTTTTAAAACAATATTCTCAATTTAGCAGATGGAATAGCTTTTTGTTTTCCCAGGTTCAAACCATTCTTCAAAATTTCAAGATAAACAGAAACTGAATTTCCTCTCTTATCGCAATTAACTTTTACAAAAGAAAACTAGTCCAAAAAGGCTTTAAGAAAAATGCTATACCAACTCCAAATCTTACAATAATTTATGCTGGAAGGAACATGGAAGTCATTGGGTCCAATCCTCTGCTTAAGTTGGCCAGTTCTGAAATTACATCCCAACAGTAAAATACTACATTAGGAAAAAAAAAATTCCTTTTGGTGCCCAAGCTGCACTGGAAATGTAAACCATTTCTGCTGTCTAAAAATAAACCTTAATAGTTTTCCCCCCTTCTATTCTATGGCTTTGCAGATTTTCCTTTTTTCTGAAAATATCCCAAATTCCTCATATAACTGCCTCGTTTTACCTCCACATTAGAATGTGTACTCAGCATACAGTCCTTTATTATTAACTGTTAAGTATAATATCTCAGTGTTCATACAAAGCCAGTGGCAGATAGAGCAGTTAATAACCTGGAAGTAATGAGGCTAACCGACCAACTTGCGTCTCAACATCACTTTTCAAATCTCTTTGGGCTAAATTTTCAGTGTGGGGAATTAGCCATAGAAATCCCATTAACATTAATGAATGTTCCATGGTTAACTCCCCATGCTCTGTGCTGAAGATTTACCCCTATATCTCTAAAATAAATATGTGCAGATGCCAAAATTCTTTTTATAGACCCTGAAGAAATTAAGGACTCTATTCTCAAATAATTGACTTATGCACATGTATCTTCTCCCCCCATGGATCATCTTCCACGTATCAGACTGGGTGTAATGTCTGCATTATTCTCATTGAGTAGATTATCCAAAGTGCGTGTTTACTGCACAGAGGGCTGGGTTTAGTAATGGTATATTTTACAAAAATAATATATAGATTGAGTTGGATTGTTCTCGTCATTAAATACACAGTGCACTGGTTGAACAGTATTCAGTACCATTAAGAATAGCATATATTTGTATTTACAACTCTGAAAAAAATAAAAGACTTAGGAAATAGTCTGAAAAAATTGGAAATTATTCTACATCCCTACCAAAAGCCAAAATACAACTGGTGCAACAGAAGTCTCTGCAAGCAGTGGCTGAAGCACTGTATAAAGATGGTAGGAGATGTTTGGTACATCAACAATGAAAATATGAAGGTGGGAAGGGCTTCCAGGGACAAAACCAGCAGCTGCTCTCTATTTTTGAAAAGCAGGGGTGAGGAATATATAGCCATCATTTTTTCAACTCCCATTTGCAAAAACATACCCTTGTTATTTTTGCAATTTTAATTTATAAGCCTACTTGACCAGTTTAGCTCATAATTTTAAGCTCCACAACAGCTTAAAAAAAAAAGTACCCAAACAACTTCTATGTCAAAGCTATGTTTTGCTTTGACAAAGCACTAAAATTCATACTTATAAACATTTGGCTTCACTGGCATTAAAGTACCTGCATAAATGCTTTATTTACCTGAGAGCTACAACTGTCCATAAAACTAATGTGGTATTGACCTTTTATTATACTGAGATTCTTTCGGGCTTTTGATGCATCTCAATCCACTAAGTTGATGAACTCCTTCAAATCATATTCACTTCCTAAACTTTGGGAAATAAATCTTCAGTAGCGCTTTTCATACACAAAGATTTACCTTACCTTCCTTAAAATTACTCTTCTTGGAAATAAGAGAGGAACATGCTAGGTATAGTACCTAATTGTATGCATCTTTCATAGAAATTTAGTTTGTTGGGATCCTTAGTTTGTTGGTATTAGAACTATAACCTCAAAGAGGACAGTCTACTTCCTCCTTGAATACAGAACCACAAAGTCATTTACATGGAGCCTGCACGAAGTGTTTTATCTGAAATAACATACTAGCTAAATGAAGACAGAGGAAACCCCTTGAAATCATCCACTAAACCTGTATTTGAGAAAATTCACTCAGAAAAAATACAATCCTTCTGGTTGTGTCTGGAGCTGAAGATGGCATATTTAGATAAAAATTCTTTTAGCTTATGAGTAGACTCTTAAAATCATTTCCAGATCAAAGATTAAATGTATAGTCCTTCTAAGAACATCGAACTATGCGACCATAAACCAATTCTCTTTCAATAGCAACACATTTAGACAGATTCCCTCTTTCCATTGAAAGGTCTTTCATACAAGTCTTTCATAGCCAAGATAAAAAAGGGAATTTTCCTGGTAGCATTCTTCACAAAAATGCTTTCAGCTAGAACTGGGAAATCTGGAATGAGGTAAGGTCAGACTGGTGGGGGTGGGGAGGAGAATCAGTCATGTAAACAGGTTTTATATTGCATTTATTACAAACTCCCCTTATTTTCAGTTGCTTCTTTGGAAATTAGCACAACCATGACTGGATTAATTCTCTGTGGGTTTCCCTCTGTACTATTATTGAGCAGTCATGGGAAAACTCAGCCAAATGAGTATGGCTCTAGTGAAGCCATACATCTATGAGGAAGGGCAATCACTAGAACACAGGGTTTGTCTAAAAAAAGACATTCAAACAGATAGGGCACTTAAGCTGACCTCCCCAAAGTGATGTCCTCATACTTTAATTGAGCTGAATTTTTCATGTTTTATGTCACTCTAAATGGAAAGGAATAATTTATTAGAGAATGTTTGTTGGGTTTCTGGTTTTACAGACATATTCCTATCTATTCTTCTCGCAGCCTTTCTGCACTTCAGCCCCTCACTGCACTGCTTCACATCTGAGCAGGTCTTGTATCCATACCTGTGCACCCTCCAAGACTATGTAGCTGAAACCTCTTTTTAAAGTGTTGTAAGGCAACCAGGAATGTCTCTTTACAGTACGCTGAGAAACAGACAGTACAGCAGCCACATCTTTCTCATACCTTCAGATCACGAGAAAACAAAAGGCAAAGACTTTGGCATGCCTACAGCCATGTCCAGCCTTTCCTTCCCAGTGCTTCACAGCTGGTGTTCCCTTTCCACTGCTGCATCCCCAGGGAGGGATGCCATCCTGGTAAACAGCAGCAGTGTTATCTCTATTTTTTTTTTGTCCAGTGATTTTCTGACACAGTCTTCACCATCTCCTGGGAATCTGCCTCAAGACATACTCCAGCATCGAGACACCTTGCATGGGTTTATTCACACTGACTAAATTGCTGACACCTGTTCTCTGACCTACTCCCCTTGGCAGCATCAGCTGGAGGGCTTAAGTGCATTTGTCCATACTTGATGCTGTCTGATTGTGGCATCCTATAAAACATTTGTTCCCATCAAAATTTTTGTTTGTACAGGGGAATGAGGAAAGGGGAAAGAGGGTAGGTACTTTTGCCTTCCCATTACCACTTCAATGTATTGAGCACTCTATTTAAGAAATGTCCCCACTGCTGGTGCACGCCCTAAAAGCATCAGAAATTTCCACAACAGTCCCAACAACTGCTTCTCAATATTCAAGTAGTTTGCAACTGAGTGAGCCTGCAGACGGGAATGGCAAAATGCCTGCTGGCACTGCTAGGAACTCTCCTATGTACCCAACTCACTGGAGTGAGTTCAGAGATGGTCAGTGGCCTAGGTTACACTGAATTTTTGTTTTCACCACTGGTCACCCCAGTTGTGCATCATTACTTCCCCCATATATATCAGCAAGCAGCTGATCTATCCCTAAAGCTGCCACCAAAGTGGTTTCAGGGGAAGGAACTGCTCTATTCATCTACCTGCTCCTCCTCCTTCAGTAGCTGCATGGCCACAACTTCAAAAGTTCTATGAAATCACGGAGCCCAAACCATCTCTCTACATGACTACACGTGCATGTGCACAATCTAATTTCCATTAATGATTATCATGATCTACGACATATGCTCTGCACTGCCTTACAGCAGTTCAAAATGGAATGGCAAAATTAAAGGACAGGGGGAGATGAACCATAAACTTTCCAGCTTCATTCCCAATACTCAAGATTTCTGAAAGTATTCCAGGCATTGACATACGAAAAATTGCATACACATGTAAAAAAAGTGACTGATCCACTGCATGCAACTGAGCAGTATAAAATTGCACGATAGGTCCTACCTCAAGGATACCCAGTGGTTAAATTACAAAAGCAGGGCACACAAAATACATTACTCCAGCATACTGAAGTTATAAAGAGGCATTTCAGTTCATCAGAGTCAAGTTGCTCCACATGGAGTAAACAAACTATTCCGGTTCCCCCAAGTGCTCTTCATATCTGACAACACCTTTCTATACAGATCCTTAAGGATCAGGAAGAGCCTGGGATGCTGCAATTCCTGCATCAATACACGTTTGAGAACTTTTAAAGGCCATTCATTGCCATGAAGTCTCAGAGTCTTCCTGGCCTTTTTCCTTTCCAAGGATTTCTTCTTGAGATGGGCGATATTTAGTAACCACATTCCGCATTTGTCAGCCGTCTTTCAGGATTGCAAAACACACACCTAAAAAATATTCCACTGCTCGATCACGCTAACACAAGTCATATTAATTAAGAATATGTTTGTGTAATTACATGGGAGAGGTGCTTTGCACAGCAGTTAAAGTATATGCAACATCTATAATAAGCAACCCTGTGTGTAAGATATTATTACAGAACAGGGTTCTTGGTCTGAAAGAAAGAAGTAGTTTGAAAATTGATGCCAAGTCTTTGGTGTTTTCTAGGTCACATAAATTGTTATTAGGACCTGATATATTTAAGTAACAAAGCACATTAAATCGTATTTTATCTGACTCAATAGGAACAATCATTCAATAGAATTTGCTGAATAAAGTCAAACACATTTCTTCCAACAAGTTAATTAAAAATGCATCATTTACATACAGCAACCAGATCTGAATGGCTATTGCCAAACTTTGGTTTTCTTTTGATTACTTTGCCTAAAAGAATAAACATTGATGCAATCAAATTTTTGCATCCTAAAGTTATAATGATTACTTTGGTTAGAGCTAACTCTTCTCACAGATGCAATAGGCAGAGTTGCACACACTCTATGATAAAGATTTGTAGGCTAAAAAAACTGTTAGCAGGACAGCCCATGTGTCCTTAGGCAAGCCAGCTCCCCAGTCACTACCTAAACCAGAGAGCAATACATAGAAATAATGTGCATATGCTCAGCAAAATCATTTTTATGTTTGCTTTTTAATTTTAATATCAAAGTATTCCAAAGCTCAATTATGCTTCATTAGTGAAACTGTGACTATCCCACTTAATTATTTTAATATCTCAGGATTAGACAAGGAATGCAGAATTTTGGTAAAGCAGACAATGAAGGAAACACACTGACTGTTCCAAGAAAAAAAAGCAGTATTTCATGTTTTGAGCCAATCAACGATGAGCCACAGATATTGTATTACAGATGATTGCTTTAATCCTAAGGCATTTTAGGGTGTATTTGAAGTAACACAAGGGAAGCTTGTTTTGATATATTCACAATATAAAGCTGCTAGGAGATGGATTCTAGATTCACACTGTGAGTTAAGTTCTCTCTCCCTCTTTGAAACCAAAAAAGGAAAATACTTCCAAGCAGACTTAAAGTCAAAAGAAAACATCCATTTCACACAGTTCTTTCCTGAGAGATCCCTTTTCCTTCTGCATATCACAAAACCAGAACTCCAGGCACACTACCCTTCATCCTGTGCTACAAATCTTTCATTTGTGACTGCTAACTTCTCTGTGCACAGTTCTCACAAGTTTTTAAACACCGTTTTCACCTTCACTGCCTTCAGAAACTCCACAGAAACACAACTTTACACAATGGCACCACCTTGTGTTTCAAATACCAACTTTCAATCCTTATGCTGACTTCAACTTCTTGCCTTTCACTCACAATTGATGAAGAACACAGCTATTTAAATATAAATATATAAAATATTTAAATACAAATATATTCATTTAAATGTTGATGTTGTTTCATAATATACCAATACATGGTAAAAATTTAACTATTTCAAATAAGACTCATCCCATTTTGTGTCAGTTTGCATTCCTGTCTTTCATACGCCAAATAAGGTACAACACAACTTCTGTGAGCATATTCTTAATTTAGTCCCTGTTTGTTTTTCATTTAAAAGTAATGCTCAGGTCCCAGTGGATGACCTATTTTGGGGCCAAAGTCAATAAAATTGTCTCTAAAGCAATATTTACCTGCTTGGTCAAGTGGAAATCAAGCTACACACATATATGTATCTTAAACCATTACCTAATAAGTGGATAATTCAAAAATAGAAGTATGGAAAAAATGTTTACTTCAAAGATTAAAGGCAGACATTATAACATTAGAAAAAAGCATGATGCAGTGCCCAAGCTTTTATTGTTATGGGCAGGGTGGCAGCCTTGCCATTTAGAAGTGTCAAACCACCTTACTAATTTTACAACCGTACTTAAAAGTTGTGAATAACTTTGCAAAACTTCAACTGTGGGAGCTGAAAATCAAATAAGTCTTCACCAGGCTGACTTTTCTTTTCTGGACAGGGAACGTGAAGTAATTTTGCAGCACAAATGGTTCCGTTGCTTATATTTTACAGGGTGAATTGTTATCTTTGACACATGTTCCCAATCTAAACAGTTAACACTTCTCCTCCATCTCATATGCTCCTCCTCACAAACCTAACCCTTACTTTAGGTGCAATCCTCTCTATTCTACTTTTCCACCTCTTACGTTCTTCTTTATCTTAATGTAATTTATTTTTTAAAAATAACCTGGATCTTTTAAATTACTGGCTATACTCAAGTCACATTTGCTCAATATAAATATAGGAAAAATTTATAAAGGCAAATTTTCTCAAAAAATACCAACATATTTTGCCAGGATTCCACTGCACAGTCTTTGAGGCTCCTGATATAATGATTGCACATCCCCCTGAGCTACCAATATCATGAAAACGCCACTTTTCTAGAATCTTCTTGTGCAGGCTTGCACACCTTCTTCACCAATCTTTTGCCATTATACCTTCAAAGGAGCTCCAGGAGTTCAAGGACCTTGACAACAGACCTCTTTAAAAAAAGCCGAAGTTGTTGATCTTCCTTCATCTGTGCTGGTACAACTGCTTATAAAGCCATATAAATGAAAATGTTCAACTTAAAATCAGTTCAATTCCATGAAACAGCTCATTACAAATAGTTTGCCAGTGCAATTATATGCTAGTGATGCAAGGACAAAACAAGAGCTGTGTCAGCTGGCAGGGCTGCCAAAAACATGCCTCTTAAAACTGCATTCTCGGGAGACATATGACGTGAATCAATGGTATCTGCCAGGTGTTTTCACCTGGACTCAGCTGGACACAACAGTTCCACAAGGAGAGGATAGTTCAGAAAGTGCTTGGAATAGTCCTGTTTCTCCCCAGCAGAGCAGTGGAAGTTGAGTGGACAGTGTGACCCAGCAAATCTATATTCTACTGATTATTTACCCCAAGACATCTGTACTTGTTCTTTTTCTCCACCATTCAATCCCCTGCACTCCAATACCACAGACATTGGATCAGAGTTGCTGAACAAACACAAGACTGGCATATTAAGATTAACCAAAACCAGTCACAGTTCACATTAATATGCCAGACTATAATCTGGGATGATTCAACTTGTTTTTATAAGCAGCAGAGGCTGGAACAACTAGAGGCATCTCACTGTGCCATATTCCTCACAAACTGAGCTGTGTTTACATGCTTTGTTCTCCAGTTGTGCCCATCCTCTGTTCTCCATATGATGGGAAGGGGACACACCCTTCCTTTGGGAGGCCAAGGTAACAGCAGCACATCAGCATGCCCCAAATACCTTGCACTGAGTTACAGGCAGGTAAACAGCAGCTTTTGCTAGTCTTTTATTTTCTCTGAAGGAGGATGGAAACAGAGCAATGGTTATCAGTCCAGCCACCGAAGGCAAAGGAGTGAACAAACTGAAGAGTGTGACAAACATTTTTGTCCTTCCTGGATAAAAAGGGATTATAGGTAATTTGAAAATTTAAATTCACTGCTTGGCCACATATAGCAAAATGAGGCATAGTGTGTCAGATGAAAATCAAAAGGCCAATGTAGGCACAAATGAACACAAGGTCACACAATAACTCCATTTCCATGGACTGAAAGGCGGCAAAGGTCACAAATTCCTAACAAAGTTAATGATGATAGGAAAGATGATGATGAAGAAAAAGAAGAATGTTATTTTGACAAGCATATATACTAAAAGCTGTTCAAGATGGGGTTTCTACAAGGAAACCTGGAAGCATGGCAGGACTACACATCCCTGCCAGGTTGAAGGCCTCTCACATCAGACTACCACTGTCCAATTCCTAAAGTTCATATGAAACAGCAGAAAAACTGAATACATATTCTTGATCAAATAATCATAATAAGAGAGAACTGTCACTGTATTTTGCATGCAAAATACGACTGCATCTGCATACACATATCAGAGCCATGACTCCTGTTCAACACAAACCAACCTATTAGATCTGAAGAAGTTTAAAACTTTTTGAGAAATCTTTGTTGGGTTCTTTATAAGCAAAAGAATCCTGCCTGCAAAAACCCTGATTACCATGCAGGGAGAGAAATCCTGTAAATAAACTCCTTTAAAATCATCATTTTTGCTGGAGAGTGTACCTAGAAGGTGAACTGGACATCCCTGTGCAGGAAAGCATTACAGTACTCAAGGCATTAAATGGTTTATTCTTTATCTACATTGCTTTTGAATGCGGATACTGAAAGATTGAGGGAAAAGCCAAAGCATACAATCATTCTAGTTCAGTGTGCCAGTTCTTGAGCGGGGCAGATTATTACAGGACAAATGCAACAGCTCATACCAGTTGTATCCCTAATTCTCTTCTCCTTTGGGATAAAGGGGTTCTCACCCTGTTGCAGAGTGGCTGAGCTACTTGTGAAATAGGGATTTCACAGTCCTGTACTGAGGCAAGGTACAGCTCAGTGCCAACCATGCACTAGCACCAATTTCAGTTCTCCTTAATTCATCAATGTGTACTTTGTGGACCTGCAACATCAGCAACTGAATTATTCCCAAAGCAGAGGCAGCGCAATACCCACAACAACCATCCCAAGATAAATTGTCCTGGATTGTGCATCAGACCCCTGAGGCATCTCATGCCCCTGTGAGCCCAGCTGAGAAGCAGCAGCCCTTGGCACTCTATCTGGTTGATTAACACATAGACACACCTCAGGGGGAGCCTGAACATATTGCAAAGTTTGATGAGCCCATCGTGCTGATTGCTTAATGCGGATGGTCACACACCATCTTTCCTTTCCAAGTAGATTTACATAGGAAATATAAATAGCAAAAATGTCCTTGCACGTAGAAAGGGGATTTGAGAAAACAAGTTCCTTCTTAAATAACAAAAAAGCGTGGTAAGTTGTTGTGATGCCTTGCAGTAGCAATTCGTACCTGTGCTACAGAAGGAAGACATTAATGCTGTGTTCCACCACCCACTTTCACTCACAGTGAACTGAGATTCCTCTTTGCCAAGTTATGACATAGATGGAAGCCCCAACAACATGAGGCCCCGTCTAATTCAAAGGATCCACAGTGATCAGAAGTTTAAGATATGAGAACAAGCAGCAGTGCTGAAGTATGTTATCTGCAACAATCTTCCAGGTACTCACGAAAGGAAAGAATGATTGACTTTGTTTTCAGGTTTTGTATGCTGATCAGTCAATGAAGTATGACTCAGTATTAGAGGAGGTTTTGCTGTTAGGCAGAAAAACAGTGTCAGAGCAAAAGCTAAGGGAATGGGCACGATTCTCTGTGTAAGCTGCGGCAAAGACCTTTTTCCATGCTGGAAAAAAGCCATCATCAAACAGGCTGTTGTTCTGTATTGTTACAGGCCATCAAGTTCAACTCAAGACATTTGATTTTTCTTTTTTTTCAGTTTCAGACAGCACTTTCCTCTCTTTGTAGCTTTATGACGAAAGTCCAGCTATGTCTGTTGTGCCAGGAGTTGATCTCTCCTCATTCATTTTGGTCAGTGGCCCAAAAGTGAGACAAATGCATACAGTGAAGACCCAAGCTTTGATGTGCTAATTCTTGAAGGTCTCACAAGCCATTGGCAAACTCCAATTTTTGAAAAACCATTTAAAATGCCTGCTCCAAAAAACCAGAGACATCAGTATCTTCAGGAAGGGGGGGAAACCTTAAAAAATTTTAAGAGAAAGAAAGCTCTCGGCAATATTTCCTAGCTTCATTCTTAGGCAGACTGGCAAAATCTTTTTCCTTCTTCCAAAAACCAATAAGTCTAGACATAACATACTTCAGTTACAGCAATTAAGGTCATAAGCAACTGAAAATAAGTTCTTACAACATGAATTAGGCAACCTTTCTGACCTCACCTACAGCAAATCATTCAGTTCACCGAACAATTTCATATGCAGTTACATATTTGGAAATGTCATTTGTTCTTTTCGTGTGACTAAGAGACTCTGAAATTTATAAGGGCTTGGATAAAGATGTTATGCTGTACAAAACAAATAAGCAAAGTATACAATTGCCAGCATGTAAATTCCTCCCTAATACAGTATTTATATTGAAGGGACTACATCAGTCCTATTAAAAGTGGTATTTTAGTACTCCATACAATGGTGTTTATTCTCTATCATTAAAAATGCTAAATGCAGTTTTGGTATGCTCTCATAAACAGAATGCTAACAAAAAGTTAAAAATTTATGTTTAGGTTACCTCTCTCTTGAAACAACCCAGCAATTAACATTTTTTATTCAAGTCTATTTCTTATATTTAATATTACTGATATTAATATCTAAATAAGTTTTAAATGAGTCACCTGAACTAGAAGAGGATCTGAATTCTGATTTAACTTGGGCTAAGTTATCCTTTGTTCCACAAAGAGAAAATGCGCATCATAAAATTATTGCCTCAAATCTTCCTTCCCTCCAAAATCAAGCCTGGTATTTCGTTACACTTCCTTCTTCTTCTGCAGTTTGAGGAATGTTGTGCTTGTGTTCACAGAGACAAATAAGGATGACAACCAAGGAAGCAATTACAATAAACGTCTGATCTGCCTCCACTAAAAACATACGCTTCAGCTTCAAAACTATATGCCACTCAAATGGAGTAAACCCTACCTGACACTAAAATTACAAATGTTTGTCATGTCTGAACACATTTTTGGACTAAATTAAACAAGCAAGTCTTGCCTTTATCAACTCTTCTAAAAGCAAAGGAACATTTAGTAGCTTAAAAAGCAAGTTCCATGTAGTGTGTTTCTGTCACTTTTTCTTAAAGAGAGAGTTCTGGGCACTTGTAAACTGTGAAAATTACTTTTTTTTTAAATGGCATCTTGATTCTTGGTGGATTTCACTGGCAGTTGTGTTTGCAGCTTTGAAGTCTCCTCCAGGTCTGTCATTTGGTAAGGCTGTTGATGGGTGCCTGGGGTGCTTTGTCCTCCGGGAGGCTATTTTCCTTTAATTCATCTCTGATTAGAAGCAATTTATGCATTTTCATCTGTTTTATGTAAAGATCAAAGGGATCATGGTTCCCAATGTCGACCCTATTATAGACAAAAGGGGCAGGCTGCACATTTTTGCTGGGTTGCAGTTTAAGCCTCAAAGCACCCGTTAATACTACGCAGTTCTTGATATATCTCTCATAAACCAGCAGTTCATACAGAGACCAAGTCATACCTATTTGCTTGCCTGTAAACAAGTGCACACTTCCACATTTATGTAAAACAAAATTGTGGGGTGAAATTCCCCATTCTCAGATCTGCTACAATAACTATTTGCTCAATGAGAATAAAGAGATAAGAGATTAAATTCGATATTGCTGTAACAATACTCTTCTTAATGGTCCCATTAATAAATTTATGGCACTTCATCTAATCACAAACCTGATGCTGGCCCTGCATCAGAAAGTATGTTCAAAGCTTTCTCAATATAGCTTTTCTGTCTTCAAGTTACAACAATAACTGCCTTCAATGCAACCTAAATAGAAATCATTCCCAACACAAAGATAATTTTAAAATTTATTCCAATACCATCAATATGCAGTAGCCCTTGATATTAATGATAATAACATTGCCATCGAAACAAGAGTAAAAATACAGATGTCATTAAAACTCACCCTGAGTGAAAATATCTGCATAAGGAAGTTTTACAGTATTACTATTTTTTCAAGCAAATTTGGTACATATGCCAGCAATCACAGCAATCGCAAAGAGATGGGAAACTTCCAGGATGTTGTCCCAAGCCAGCAAACACACACTGTAAATGCAAATGCCACTTCTTACTTCCAGTCAGTTCAACCTCTCAAGAGCTCAAATCTTCCTTTCTCTGATTAAACATGTGCAGAACAGGGAGAAAATACTGTGAAGGCAGGTGGAAAGGGGGAAAGCCCACCAAAAATCCACTTTGTTGGAAAAGACAAAGCACTATGTTTGGGAAAGCTGCTCACTTGGCAACATTAGGAGAACAAAGACTGCCACTGGTGGCTTGTGGTTTTAAAGACAGTGAGTTAGGGTTGTACTTCACCAGCAATGTCCTGAAGAGGATGTTCCAAATGAAGGACTTGCAATAAATGGTGGCTCTTAACTTGAGAATAGTGGAGTCCACCACTACCAACTCTAGAAGCTTTGCTAAAACCCATCATGGTCATTCTCTCATAAGAGTGACAGAGGGGCTGCATGAAGCAATAGAGGTGCAAGAAAACAGTGTCAAAAAACCAAGATGACCAGGAACTGTAGAGCTTATTTGTTATGAAGATAATCCTAACAGGACAAGAATAATTAGAATTTCTGTGTTGGAAAATATAAAAAAAATCTATTACGTTGTAAAGGACTTTGCAATTTTCTCCTCCAGGCCCGTGTTTTGCTCAACCCTGTGTTACCACATACATTTAAAAATGAAAAAAACCCACCATCACTTCAGGGAAGAACATACCATTCTACTTATGAATGTGACTTGTGACACTGGCTATGGATTAAAAAGAAATAATTCTTAAATGCATTACAGTGTTCCCATGAACTCGTGTGCTTCCATAGCAGCCATTGCTGGCATTCTGCTGGTTAGTCCCAATCTCCCAGAGCCACGCGTGTGGTAACTTGGGTTGAGTGCAAACAGGGATCTGGAGGAGAAGATCACAATGTCCATTACAAGGTAATTGCTATTTTTTCTACTTTACAACATCTAAAAACTCCCTCAAAACCTTTTAAAAAAATCTTGAAAGCCACAGTTCCAAAAACAGACAAGGCTGAATTCTCGGCTTGCATCATCAACACCACCACCACATTAAACTCAGGTCTTTGATAGTTCATAATATATCAAACCCAAAGAACATGCAAAAGAGGTCCTAACACATACTCCTGTCCTTCCAAAACACAGAAAACTCCAGCTTGTAGGACAATTTAAGAAATAATTACAGTAAAGAACCTCAGGCTGTCAATCTTACCCATAGCAAAAAAAATAATAATTGATCTGTCCGAGAAAGTGTCTGAATTCAAGACAAATTCTAAGACAAAAACACCCATGGGGGAAGAAACACCACTGACAAAGAAAACACAGTTAGGTCTTTAAATTTCAACAGGCAAGGAAACTTATGAAATACTTAGGGATGAACATTCCAGAAGAAATGGAAAGACTACAAAAAGAAAAAATTAGATGCTGCTTTTAAAAGACAAAAAATACCTTGAGAAAATAGGTAAAATTCCAAATTCATTTCTAGGGAGAAAGAACCCTTTTCTTTTTTTCCGGTCTCACTTACCCCTTGCCTAGAGATCCCTTAAACTGCATTCAGAGACACGTAATCAAATTTATATGGTAAAGGAATGGGAAAAAGAACTACTCAAGGGCAAAAGAAAGGTCTTATTTTTGGGGAAAAGAAGTGAGGTGGGAAGAAAACAGGTGAAGGAACCCTTCCCTTCCCTCCCAGAAAATCGTTAGAAGGTCTTGTCTGATTTTTGGTACAATTCAGGGTCTTTTACTGCTTAACAGAATTCAAGAAAAATTATCTGGGAATCTATTAAAATCTGAAAGGACAAAAATTAAATTCTACATGTAACAAACTGACACAGGAAAAAAAGGAAATAAGAAGCTTGTTTTTTGATAACTTTATGATCCTTTGAAACCATGAAAAAGATTTCCTTGGGTTTTTCCCTGACCCATCAGACCAAGACATTTGACAAAAAGGGAAATGTGGAAATGGTTTATTCTTTAATGGTTTATTCTTTAAGAGAAGCAAAATTTGTCTGCTAAAAGTACTTGGTCTAGTTCTCTTCCTGTGGAATTCAAGAATTCACTCCAAAACACTTGTGGAAACTCTAATGTAAGAAGTTTAGTTTCAGTAATATTTTCAGCTCAAAATACTGATGGGCTTGAAGTCTTAGTTCTGGTTAGAATACCAAAACGGAATAGAGAGGAAAGAACTAAACTGTTTCTATATATTGCAGCTGGAAAACAAAACATGCTGGCCACAAGCAGAAAAGAGAGTCATTCATCTGATTCTATTGAAAAAGCAAAATTTACCAATTACTCCCATCTATTTAGTAATTTCGGGTAACAAATTAATGAATAATTAGACTGTGAATACAGAGAAGTTTTCAAAGTCCACTTTAAAACACAGTAAGAAAAAAAAATCCTTTAAAAGCAAATTGAAGAACACAACATGATAAACAGTATAGTTTTTTACCTTATTGAACATTGCATTTTCAAATTCTCCATTTTTCTGGTTTAGGCAAATAAAGACGACAACAGGTTTTAGGATTATGATGATATACTTCCAGTTTTGCACAAAGTCAGGTGTCTCATAAATCACTAGAAAACCCCTTTAGCAATTAAAATTTGAAAGCTTGTTCTAGAAAGAGACATGCAATTTTATGTAGCAGGCTTTTAGGAAGAAAATCCAGTTTAAAAAAAGAAAACACAAAACTTTTGTTCTCAAGCATTTACATCTTGGATTAATTTTTAACATTTTCTATAAATCTTCAACACTGTTCAGATATATAACATAAACATTAAATGTGGCAAAAGTCGACAAGTTAATTTATTGCACTCTGTAATCAACAATCTGTGCTGATCTTCAGAAAAGATAAGCTAGAAAACAGTTGCTTATTCTGTAAAGGAGATAAAAGCAAATGGGAAACTCTGAAAGTGTTCCAGAAATGCAAATGAATACATCATTTGTGCTGAAGGCAACACCAACCTTCTCCCTCAAATGAAGCAATATATCAACATGTAAGAACAAGGAAGCATTCTTCTGTCAGCAGAAAACAAAGAAAACATTGTCCATGATGAATAAGCGATCAAACTAAAAACAAAATGGCAACAGGAATTACACACTACTTAAAAATATATTGTCAATGTTCCTGAATATGCTCACAGCACATACAGGTTGCAACCCAAAGCACAGGCAAAACAGTGAAGGGCACTGCAACTTGTCTGATTTTCTACGCATTGGTGATCTCCAAGCCCAACCCCATATTTCCAAACCCCCATGGCAGGTTTCCTGCTTTTCTCTAGGGTTTCCCGAATTCCTTCTACATTACACTCAGCTCATTCACTTCTTTGTGGCCATGCCCTTCAAGCCCCTTTTCTTTCCTCTCCTCTGCCACTACACGCACTTCTGATGCCAGCCCAGCACAAGCAGCACACCATGGCTGATCCAGAGTGATAAGCTTGCTCAGCCATCAGTACAAATGTATTCAATGACTGATATCAAAGGCCAAATTGAAAAGAATCCTTGAGGTCAGGTCACAGTTTTTCTTGAGGAGTCTGGAGAAGGGCACACCCATTTGTATTTCCTTAAATTTTTAATAGATATATTCACATTTGGAGCGTTTAAGATCCCTACCTTATCCACCAAATCCAGCAAATGAGCCAACAAGCTCCAAAAATGAGATGTGGGAACTGAAAGGCAGACTGTGTGAGCTTGTTCCTTCAGGTAATCAAAGAAAAATGCTGTTTCCTTACTCCTTATATAAAAGTCAGGTGATTAAAAAAAAGAAGGAAATAGCAGTGTTCCGAATATAAATGCATCTGTTGTCTATCTGGAAATTAAGGTTGCTACTTTGAGCTAAGAGTTTAGGTCACAATTTGAAGACAGAAAAGCTCTCAGGTACATTTCTTGTGAAATCCCTAAGGTTGCAAACCCAAATTGACTCTAATATTTTCATTCTGCAGATTAACTGATTTAAACCATAATCTCAGCAGGGACAAAGACACAGTTTCCATGACCAACAGAATTAGTATTTGCTCACTCCGGAAGAGTAAATTTTTACAAGCTTGAAATCTACTTTCAGGACATTCCAAATCTGTTTAGCTTTAATGTTAACTAGCAAAATTGTGTAACTTTTTACAATTATCCCTAACACTATGCAACATATTCATTAAAAACACCCATTCTTCAAAGAGAGATCCATAGCTCACAGCATAGTCATGTAGGGATAGCAACATACTGCTTGCTCCCTGCACCTCCCAAAGTACATTATCCCATTTCAGTTGCCACTACATAAAATAAGTATGAAAATCCATATTCACATTTCACTTTGGAAAACTAGGGCACTTAAGAATTGGCATTAGAACCTTGAATTCAGACACTTTGTGGTTATGACAAGACTCCACTGCACATTAAGCATGCTACTGGGCAATAAATGTCATTCCCTGATTCATTTTTGAACAATGTAACATCTTAATAATCAAAAGGAATGTTATCCAAGCTCTGAGGAAAGATGCATGGATGAGTGATAAGATAAAGTATCTTCAGAGAAAAAGAATGAAGGGTAACTCGTTCCCAGAAAGAAAAGAAAAGGTAAAAATAGCAATGCAAAAGCCGTAAGTACTTCAGGATTTCTTTCTACACTTTTTCTAAAACACAGGCAAAAATGAGAAAAAAATCTGATCATTAATACAAAGTAGCTGTAATAGGGGTCACAAAACCTACATTGGTGTGCATGGAAATGCCTTTCCCCAGAGGGATAAAGTTCCTTCTACCCCACTCTTGCCATATCCAACTACAAACCTGACTTTGCTGGGCAGATCCACTTTTTCATCACTTATACTTCATAGCAAACGTGTGCCCTGGAGCTACAATTCTAAAAGGCAAACAATAACTCATTTCATAGCTCTTGCTTAAGTGCAGAAAGTGAATTCTTATGTATTTCTCAGAATCAGAAAGAAGTGGGACACATGAAAATGTTTGTCAAGTAAAATCTGGGAGAGGTCCAAGAACAACTGAAGGTGTCAACAGGACTTGGAGGGGCAGAAACCACTTAATTTTCTCTGCAATTGTTGTCATACTGAGGAAACTGCCTCAGTTCTTGCCGAGCTCATTTCTGCTCTCACATTCCCAGGCACCAACTGCAGCTAAAGAAAAATAAAAACCCCATAGGTTTTTTTTTTTCCATACTGATTCATCAAGATAGTTGTATCTTTTTGCAGTATGATGAGTGCCTAATTACAATGATTCAAATCTCTTGTCACCTTCAGGCTAGACTACAGATAGCAATGGTTTTTAGCCAGAGCTGATAGGGAAAATGAACTTGACACAGCACGCAATGGTTTGTTAAGCATGATATAATATTAAAAACATCACTCCCCTTTTTAATCTAGCCAGGAGGTGGAAGAAAAATCACATGATTTTGAGTTCAAAGTTGCTAAATCCCTTCTCCAGCAGGGGAACATGCTTGTCTGATTACATTTTCAGGTTGAATGCATTTGTCACTCTATCACCTTTCTCCACATTCAGTCCTGTTTTGAGCCCTGTTCGCTTCAGACGGTTCTTTCTCCTCCTAATATTGCTGTAATTTCGCAGAAGTTCCTTCAGCTTACTACCCATTTTTCCTCTTGGGAAATGGTTATATGCAGCCTAGGCCCTCTAGTGCATCGTGACGTTAATGCACTACATTCACAGCCCTTTTGGCTTTGTCTTCCTCTACCAAGCAACTTTTGTAAGAGCATCTACTCTGCCCAGGTGACTTTTGCAAGGGGACCCTATTTATACTTGCATAACTTCAAAAGAAGGAGGAGCTGACTGAGTGATACCCACGTTGGTTGTACCGTGGCTTCTTGCCAAGACTCAATCACTCAGTGCCATGAATGGCAGCCTCTACTGAACCCCTGCGAAAACAGCATCAAAAGCCCAGCAGGAAACTCAGGAGAGGAGGACAGACAAACAGCTTCCTCACCAGGAGTAGAAGTTCAGGAATTAAATCTGCTTAATACTTCACTAGAGGTCCTTTATGAGGCCAGTGACCTGCACAACCCTTTGAGATCAGAAGAATACGACAGGGCTCATACCTGCACACAGATGGGGCCAAGGTGGGAAACCGCCCCAGCGGAATGTTCAGCTTTGGCTTAAGCCTGAGCCCAAGCCCCTGAGGCTGTGATTCCCTCAGTCACTGCGCTGCATGTCCTATGCAAGCATATCAAAACCTGCCGCACGTAGAGAACCATCCTGGTGCTCCTGTATCACGTTTTTCATTCCTCAGGTTCTATTTCACAACCATTTATTATAATTATTCTTATAATCTCAAACCATCTGCTTGTCTTTCACTTTTAGTTTCTTTAGATAATAAAGACCTTGCTATCAGGCAAAAGTGGAGATGATTAAAATGCTTTCAATAAAAAAAATAAATCTGCAATTATATCTAAAGAGGCATATTTTTTCATCACTTAAAAAATTTAGGTTTTTAAAGTAATGAGTGAAATGCTTTTAAAATAGGCAATATTATGTACATAACCAAAATTTACACTGACAAAACTTCCAATAGTCCAGGGGAAAAACATGACAAACCACAACACAATAAAGAAACTGGCAGCAGTACAGTTAGTGTGAACAATATCAGAATAATCTGCATTAATTCTCAACGCAGCATATGTATGTATGTATGTATGTATGTATGACCTCTAAACTGATAAAATCGCCAAAGACCAACAAACACAGATATGTCCTCTGTATGAATGACTGCTCTTTACACTCTGACGAAGCTTTTCAGCCTCAATAATTAACAAAGAAAAAGGAAGTCTAATTGAATAGCAATTGGATGGTACGGGCAAAATTGTAAATTCTGTTACCACTTCCGAGGTTACTGAAAATTCAATGCACCTCTTGGCTGCATCACACCCAGGCTATAGAAATTGCTGAAGGAAAGATGTGTTTTGTTTTGTTTTTCAAGTAGTTTTTAAAACAACTTCTGCCAGCAAAGGCCGTCCCAGTTTTTGGAGGGGAAAATGTCATTATAGGTACCCTGTAAATGTCATAGAACCCAGGGAAATAGCATACAAGTGACCAAGTTTGCTAACAGGCTTTGAGTTACCTGATGAAATCACTGCAAGGCAGAAGCATTTTGAAACTTGCTTTTCTTTCACCTCAAGATTAATTTAAAGTCTCCTTTTAAAACCTTCAAAAAGTGTTCATTCCCATTCAAGCTGTGTATATGATTTCTGACAAATGGGTGTGAGAAAACACGATCAAGTTTTACAAAACCAAGAATGGGCTTAAGTTCAACTGCTGTGGATCCCTTTAAAACAAAGATGAAACCTGTCCTGATGGATTTTTAAACAAAACAGAGTTAAATTCATACCCCTGGCATTAAACTTAATGGAACAACAACTGTTCATGGTTTCTCTGTGAATTCTGTTAGTAAGACTCTGGATGTGGTCACAGAAATTATAAATCTGCATTGTTATCTGGAAAACAAAACGATTATAATAATTTTCTGCTATTACAAGCAATTGTCTTTAATTACCTCAACATATTATTTCATTGTCTGGAAAGAAAGCATGTCAGCATGAATAGCATTGGTTTGGCAGCCCCAAATTACCAACAACCATTAAAATGGTGCGTGTTCTTTCTATTCCCTTCCTCAGATGATCTGAGCTCTCACAGAGGCTTGACTACCTTGGTATCACATAAAATTAAAAAACTGAAATAATAAGGAATCAGACAACTTAAAAAATTTCAGGTGGTGTGTTCATATCTTTTAACCTTGTTCTTTGCATCGTGCATATCTTTTAATTATTAGTCACTTCAGTTTGACCCCTTCTTTCTACAAACCCATTTCTCACTTGGCTCCAATTTACACCAAAGGTAAATGGCAATGCAATGGAAACCAAACAACCTATTACTTGACAATTATTTTGCAGATGGACAGGCAAGGATGTCGTTACAGCATCAGTCAATCACTGGCAAATAACTTACTTTCATGGGGTTAAAAAAAAACAATGAAAAAATTAGGGAAAAAAGAGAAAAAAAAATAATTTAAAAAATATAGCAGTTACCCATTACCATTATTGCTGTGAGTATCAGCTCTCACTCCTATCTGCCTGTGCTGCTGGAGAGGAAGACGGAGGGACATTGGAACTGAAGTTGAGCCTGTGGGGAAGGAAGGGGTGGGGGGAAGCTCTTTAAAGGTTTACTTTTAATTTCTCATTATCCTACTCTGACAGCTTGGTAATAGATTAAAAATTATTTCCGCAAGTCAAGCCTATTTTGCCCATGATGGTAGTTGGGCATTGATCTCTCCCTATCCTTATCTTGACCCATGAGCCTTTCATTATATTTTATCTTATTGGGGGAGTGAGAGAGGTTTTAGTGGGCACCTGGTGTCCAGCCAGAGTCAACCCACCACTACTTCATCCAGGATTTCTCACTTAAGGACACTGTTTAAAAATGCATTAATTCTGAGCAATTTGGAAACATATTCTCTTAAAGAAGAGCTGTGTCTGACCATTCCAGTCAGCTGCAACATTTGGCTCTTTCCATTTTCACAGATGTAAAAGATATGACTAAATTAACTTATCCACACAAGTGGCAGAGCAAAACAAAACCAGTAAATGGCTTCAGCTGGGGGAAGCAGAGTAAAGTAATTTCTGTATTTTTCACAAGCCTTTATTTTACATAAGTCTTTTTAGGACTGATACAATATTAGGGTCCTTCTCCTTTGATCTGTGGATTTCTTTTCCCAAAATCTTTGTCTGAGTTGGGTTTGCTCAAATTAAAGTCACAGCTGCTGCTATATTTCTGTGTGATGTTTCCTTTTCATCCACGTTCATGTTAAGGGAAGCAGCAATATTTTCACCATTATCATTATTCCTCTACTTTTAAACAGAAGGCCAACGGCATAATCTTCACACTAATCCATGAAACAGATGACAATTATATATATGTGAGAAAAGATGCAGAATTTTCATTCTTCTGCTTCCTTGCCCTATTCAGCAAATACTACAATATTTCCTTTCATGATGATAACATTTCTTTGATCCCAGCAAAGAGATTTTTGAAACTTCATTGTTAGAAATACATGTAGAATAACTAACTAACATGGCCTCAATTACAAAATGGCATTTACGGCCATTCATCCACGATGAGGGAGTTTTAAAATTCACAGCATGCTATCTTCTGAAAATCAAGCAGCAGCACTTCACAGGTATGTGACTCCTGGAGCTTTGTGCAAAGTCCACACTCAAATGTCCTTGAATTCAGAGTGATTAATAACCTTAGCAAGGTGAACATTTTAAAAGAACACTCATGCCAAAGTTGGCATTTATTCAC
The DNA here is from genome assembly GCA_013396655.1 of Campylorhamphus procurvoides. Taxonomy (NCBI): domain Eukaryota; kingdom Metazoa; phylum Chordata; class Aves; order Passeriformes; family Dendrocolaptidae; genus Campylorhamphus; species Campylorhamphus procurvoides. The sequence goes on along the minus strand of WBMV01005958.1, from coordinate 282,801 downwards.
TGACATTTTGTGTGGCATATTTTACAGGTTGCTTTTTAAAGGGATGTTCAACTACCTGAATATTGTGTGCAATTTCAAGATTATTGCACCAAAGGTCAGCCATGCACTGGAACTGAATGCATTGCACAGTTTTGGTAACCAGATTCAGAAAACAAGCAGTTTTGACAGCAGCGCAATTCATTTATTAAGTAATTGACTGAATAAGGAAACAACTTGATACATTGCTAAGCAGAGAGACAGAAAAAGCCACTTAAGGGGTTTCCTAATATAACATATTAAAAAATGTATCCAAAAAACCCCTTAGCAAGACAATTAAGTTGATAAAGTTAAACTTCATCACTGACACATGCCAAAGAAGCTACTCTAGCTAGGTCTTCATGGCATTTAAATATTTCATTTGCCCTTTGAGGAAATGAAACTTAGGTTATTTTGAAACAGTCCCAAGGAGTAAGGTCTGCTTACTACCTGAGTATTTATTCAAATGAAACTTCCACCAATGCCACTGTTTCACAGCTGCCTGGATTTTGTGTTGTAACACAAGCATGGCACAATGTTACTAGTATTCTAGGACCACCCTTCTCCTGAATTCCACCCCTCTGTAGCCAACTGAAGCAGTAACAGCTAACAGCACTCTTAACAGGGAGGGGACTTTGCCAGCAGACTTCCAGGAACATCCTGAGTTTTTCCATAAATTGTGTCATAAGCACCACCTCATTCACTGACATTGCATCATTAAGAATTTTGCTACGATTTGAATATATTAACTACATTTACAAGGACCTCTTCCAGTACCCAAAAAATATACCAACATTTCAAAACCGTGTCTGCTTCCTCCTATATAATGATATATACAGACTGTCACAGCTCAGTATCACTCATCTTTATTAATGATGGAATGCACTCTATGTCTGCAGGCAACACCAAGAGGGACCTGGACAAGCTTGAGACACAGGCTAACATGAACCTCATGAAGTCCAAGTGCAAGATCCTGCATCTGAGTGAGAGCAGCAGTATCAGTACAGACTGGGGGATGAATGTATTGAGACCTGCAGAGAAGGACTTGGGGATATTGGTAGAGGAAAATAAATATATGAGCCAGAAATGTGTGTTCATGGCCCAGAAGGTCAACTGTATCCTGGGCTGCATAAAAAGCAAGATGGCCAGCAGGCTGAGAAAGGGAAATCTCTTCTAAGGTACTCTGGTGAGATCCCATCTGGAGTTCTGCATCCACCTCTGGGGCTCCCAAGCAAAAGAATGACAGGGACTTGTTAGAGAATTCCAGAGAAGAGCCACAAAAAAGATTAGAGGGATGGAACAGCTCTCCTTTTTAAAAAGGCTGAGAGAGTTGGGACTTTTTTAGCCTGGAGAAGGCCCTGGGGAGACTTAACTGTAGCTTTTTAATACCTAAAGGGTGGCATATCAGAAAGAGGGGGAGAGACTTTTTATATGAGGGTCTGTAGTGACAAGACAAAAGCGCAATAGTTTTTTCTTGGATTAGATGTAGGGAAGAAATTCCTTCCTATGAAAGGGGTGAGACACTGGAATAGGTTGCCCAGAGAGGCTGTGGATGCTCCAAGCCCAGCAGTGTTCAAGGCCAGGCTGGATGGGTCTTTGAGCAACCAGTGGAAAATGTCCCTGCCCACAGTGGGTTGGACAAGATGATCTTCCAAGGTCCCTTCCAATCCAAACTATTCTGTGATTCTGTAAAAAAACACTTGGAAATTCACTGGAATTCACTGCATCTGGTCAAGTTACCAGAACAAAAACTAGCAAAACAATGTATTGGGAAGCATCTACTTAATCAGCTCAGGTAAGTAAGAGTGGAAATAGCTTTGTATATTAGCATAGTAAGCTTTACATTTGGTTCAGCTTTTCTTTATACTACTATTTAAAGAGCAGTCACTTAATATAACCATTATCAAAGAAATGTAATTAAAAAAAATTATGGCGATAAAATTGGAAACAAAGGTATATAATAAGACTGATTTTGAAGCATATACAGACCTATTCTTTCAACATGTACTTCTAAGGCATTTTACAAGCCTTCCATTTCTCAAGGAAGACAGGCTCAACATTTGAAAAAACACCTAAGTGTTCTCCAGAAATGCAGACTGTTCTTTAAAGGTGCATTTTTAAAGAATTGAATAGTTTCTGTCTAAAAATTACACAACAAGAAGGTGTTATTACCCTGTGGTGGATACTCCTGCCCTCTCAGAGGCACATTCAAGCAGATAATTCTCGCTCAGATTTTGTACAATGACAACTGCGTCTGCAAGATAGTGTCTCACTGTACTCCCTCAGAATTTTGGGTACAACTGCCTGACACCAATTATGATGGAAAAACAGTCATCTTATCAACCTTCAGCTGGCCTCTACTTCTGTTAAAAGGGATGTGGCCATTCAGAGGCCACCAGTGGCCTTCAGCAGGCAAGCTGGTGTTCACCAGCACTGCAATGGAGTTCCAGCACTGACAGCAGACCTTGGGTAGGGTTGCAGTATTCCACCAGGTTTCGTTACAGAAATCAGTGACATTAATTGGCCAGAAGAGAGTCTAGTATTGCAGCTAACCTAATGAAACTTCACTAATTTATGTCCCATGTAGTTATGTTGTACAAATAAACCATCTGGAGTGAGCTGCTCTTTTGAATTCTCTCTGCAGTTTTAAGTCCTTAAACCAAGTTCCCCCACAACCTAGTCTGTCAGGCAAGTTACAATGGTCCATGTTCACAGGCCCACCGCTGTTAAAAAACCTGCCTCTTGTGAAACTCTAAGCAGGTATGAAACATCACAATATGAACATTTTCCTAGACACTACTCTGCCTATGACAATCAAAAGTGAGAACAGGAAAAAGCCAGCTGCAGCTGGAGAAGAATCCTACTATTCCTCTAAAGACCTCAGATCTTACTTTTCTAACAGAAACACAGCACTTGTCCTTGCTCTGCCAAATACCGAGATACTTGAGCAGACCGTGAGGAATATATTCAAGCTAGAGATTTTCTAAATCTTTTAGATACACTTTAATTCTTTCCCCCAAATCTTGTAAGCTGGGGATTCACTTCCAAAATAGCTTCGCTATCAAGGCATATATAGGTTATAAAAACACAAAGGTTTAATCAGCACTGTTTTGACCTAAGTTCACTAGTGGGTTTGCCAAATTAACCAGCCCAGAACTGTGTAAATGTATTATTAAATCCCATTTTGACTTTACATATTACCTGTTTCTTAGGAGTAAATTAGTCCTCAGTTTGGTGTTCTATATATTTACAAAGATACTCTAAAGTGTTTTTTATTAAGAGAAAAATTGCATAGAATGAGAAAAACTTCTTTAGTAACTTGGGGATCTTGTAAATTAGCAATGAAAGCAGTGAGATAAGTCTTTGGGAATATATTTGAAGTCTTAATGAAAGGGTCAGATTGCAAAAAGTCATAGTGGGAGTATTATATGAGGAAGCTTTAAAGGTAGTTGCAATGTATTAAAAAACAACACTCAAATAAATTATTTTGCACTGCAGTATGCCAAGTTTTTGGAGATAGAATTAAAATTGAGCTTTCATTTTAGATCAGGTAAAGCATAATATTAGACTATAATACTGCACATACTAGTGAGATCCAAATGCCCACGGTGTTGCAAGAAAACATTTTCCCTCAGGCATTTGAAATTTAATGCTTCTTTAATATTCTCTGTTGGATATTGTTAGAATGGAATTTCAAATATTTCCTGCAATTTGAGTTAAAGATTACTGAATAATGCTGAGCAGCAAAAAATTTTTGAAGCATACATCTAAAGCTGGCATAGTAGCTTAATGTCCTGTTGTTTCTTGCTTTAGCGAAATTAATTTCTTCTGTCTTCAACCATGAATTCATGCACCACCTGGAGATACAAACCCGTAATTTAACTGTGGTGTATTTCTAGCTCCATGGCCTAATATACCAAGGCTAGACCCTGTATGACAGGCAACTATAAAAGGCCATTTCAGAGCAAATACTTTATATTCTCCTAAGTCAGGCAGTGAGCAACTTGAAAAAATGCATTTGGCTCATTATTGTCACTAAATGAGATTACTGGTCATGAAATAAATGCACATGATATACTAAAAGTATATATGCTACGATATAGTCAAGAGTAACACCATTTCAATAGGACTCAAAATATTCAAGGGGGTTTTGTCCAATTAAGATCCAACTCCTTCACCATACATGTGTTAGTGCTTTACCATGGTTACAGGTAGATGGTAAATGAAACAAAAAGACATAGTTGCATACCATTCTAAAAAAAAAGAAACCAGAAACAACTAGAAAAAGACTAATTATAATCATGATTCCCTTTGCTTGATTACTTCATGGAAAAGCCTCCTTCATGCAAAGATGCAGCTACTTACTTTTCCATCATTTGTGTCACAATATAGGTGGTAAATTTTCTTCTATGTGGTTCTCTTATCATTTATAGTGGGCACATGCTGCTCAGCTCTGCCTTACAGGAAGCCTGCCAATCCCCCTCAAAACAGCCTGAATGCTGCTTCAGACAGTAGGACTACTATGAATTCAAATGAAGTAATTCCTCAACACCACCCTAGCCCAACAAGACAACCCTAAACAACTCCATGACACGCCCAGAAGTTTTAAACATTGGTTTCCATAGAGCATGAGACTGAGGACCATTCTCGTGGGTTCCAACACAACCCTTGCCAACACTCTGAACTGAAAAAACAACAAAACATATACATATGTAGGTTTTTGAGCTACAGGAAACTCCAAGTTATATAGCACTGGTACAGCCAGTAGACTCCACACAGCTGGAGTCATGGCTCTACACCTTTACCCAGGGATGGGACAGTTCAGCCTTACAGTGTGCAACTGAATGAGCACAACCATCTGCAGAAATTGAGTACTTGTGTTTATGTGAGCAGAATGGATAAATACAGTTTCTTCTTTCTTTGCTCAAATATCAGTAAAGATGCTGAATATGGTCAGTCCTATAAGAACATATGGTACTAAAGCCATCCATAGATGCTGCTGCTGCATAAAAATCAGTTTGGATAAGGTTTCCAAAAGAAGGCCAGATACCAGAATGAATCTGTGAAGCAGCAGAGAAACTTCCACACAGGAAACAAAGTGTTTAGTTAGCTCTTACACTTATTATTGTTAAAATCATGTTTTAAAAGTTACATTTCACATACAAATAATGTCATTAAGATAAATTTTATTAGTATTTTGGTTATGCAAAGAACTGTATTTTAAAACATTAAGGTCAAAAAATCAACATCCAACATCAGAAGACATGACTTTCCTTCCCCAGGTATATCTAGGGGTATTTTCTTTGAAACACTATTCAATACTTGGGGGAAAATTTAGCAGCTATTAACAACTTTGTTCTGTGAAAATACAAAAATGAATTCAAATGGATGTTGTAAAACAAGCTGAAATATTTTAAGCAAATTATGAGACTATAGAAATAAATCTAATGAGAAAAACTCTCATAATTATGCAAGAGATTTGACATGGAAGGACATTCATCAGTCATTCTGACATGGCAAGGATGAAAAAAGGAAGCAGAGGGATTCACCCACCTGCACTGAGCCTAGGAAATGGAAAGTCATCATTATGCCTGATAACTTCTTGTATCCAAATTTATTACTTACCAGGTTATAACAAACAAGAGCAAAAGAAAGTCATATAAGAGAAAAAGCAAACTTTTATTTTCAGTAGAAGCTGCTTTCCCACTTGACTAAATGCTTACTTCATCTCAAAAAATTCAGAAGGTTCATAAAGATTAATCTAGTGGGGGGAAGGGATGGTGGCATTTGTTTTGGGTTTTTTTAAAAATCATTTCAATTAATTAACTTAAGAGTACAAGGTTTAATTCGGTAGAACTTAAATTGTTACACAGGTCATTTCTTCTTTAGTATACCAACCTCCCTCTTCTCCCCCACACACTGATACGTGAGTAGAAAACCCACACACTGCTGTCACAAAGTCTTTGTTCAACCAAGAGAAAGACAGATTTATGTTAAGGTAAAAGAATCCGGTAAGGCTACTTCTCAAGCACCAGGAACACAACTCTTCTGTTCTCTTTGTGACAATTCAGAGATCAGCTCTGTTGAATTCACAGCCAATACACCAAAGTCTTTGTGCCCTCTGTGTGTGTGTGTGTTTTGGCTGTTTGGTGTGTTGGTTTGGTTTGGGTTTGTTTTTAAACAGGGATTCTCTTTACCCTGGTCATTGTAACAAATATGAGAAGAAAACTCTCCAGAAATGGTGAACAGGTGGTGGATGATGACAGATCTTCCAGGGTCTCTCAGCTGTGGGGGTGCCATTACCAAACCTGTGGTCAGTGATGGAGCTCTGAACACCTGAGCTGCACTCTGGACACCACAGACCACCCACCTCGGATCTAAGGATTCACAGGCAGTAAAGGAGCCCTGGGTTGTTATAGTGCCTTACAGTGGCCTCTGTCACACCTACAAATAGCTGTTCCTACTATCAGCCGACTTTAAAAGAAAAAAAGAGCATTCTGTTCACAGTTTTTATTAAGACTTGACTCAGTTCATACAGATTACTGATACATAGTCACAGAGTCACAGAATATGCTGAGTTGGAAGGGACCCATATTACAAGCAAGTTATGGATCATTTGTGTCTCTCCACAGGTAGCAGAATGTGTAACTACATCCTACTTACCTCTTAAAAACATATTAAAGGCTGTATAAAACAATTAATGATGAATCAGCCAACTTCGACCAAAAACCCAACTAAGCTATAAAGAAATAAAAGCTAAGCCATGGGATAAAATTAAACTTGTTCCATATAAGGTAAAATTTCTCCTTTAGAAAGAAAGTTTTCTGAACCAAAGCAAAAAGAAAATCAGGATTATAAGCACAATTCATAGATACATAAATTTCTTTATAACATTTAACATCCATGAGGTATCACATGACTGAAGTTTAGAAACAAACAGTGAAAAACTGTTTTGGACATTAGCACAGGGAATAAAAAAATCAAAAAATCCTGTATTAGTTTTCTAAAGTACAATTTTAATTGTTCTTGCTTATATCTATGTCTTTATCTTTTTTAAACTCTATTCTAGATTTCTTACACTCTTTACAAAATAGCTTTTGATCCTCTTAATTCTATTTCAGTTTTTTTTTCGTAATGCTTTATTTTATTCCTGAAAAATCTTTTATCATTATTCCCTTGGGCCATAATCCAGGAGAGGCTTCCTGAACTGTTTCAATTCTAGTATTTCCAGGATCAAAACCAGCCATTATATAGTTAATTTGTCTTACACAGTCTCAAACATTTTGAATGTTAATTATATTAACAGACTTAGCTACAAAAGACATGATTCTGTAAAAAGAATTGGAAGTAAATGCATAAGATAAAAGAAAAATGTATCATGGAAAGAGATGATAAAAAGAAAACTTCAAAAATTATTGAAAATTAAGTGTAAAAACTTACCTAAATATATTTATCAGTTTCTATAGATGGCAATGAAGTAAAAGAAAATCCCATCCAAAATACAGCTAGACAACACAGCCAACTGTTAACAGAGAATAATTCATTTTAAAATATTAAAAAAAATTAAGATAATTCTGGAAGACTACCCTTCAAAACTACTAGTGGCCTTGAAAAATAATACTTAATCCCCAGAAAATGAAGATTAAAACATCTTAATACTTCAGTGTGTTGTTTTAATTACCGATTTTCCACGTAATTCAGTATCTTTTGACTGCAAAAATTGTAAAGTGTATTTGAAGAATCAGCCAAGAGCCCAGTCCACATACACCCTAAATTTCCATTACTTCATCTGCACGTAATGTTTCCATTTATGCAGCTTCTTGGCTTAAAGTGCTACACAAAAGACTCATACTCATAAAACATGGGGAAGCATTAAAGAATATTTTAAAAATTGCACTTAAATTTTGCTTGGAAGCCATTAGAGTTTAACAAGTAGAAACAAAATTAAAGCCATTTAAGAAGGGAATACTAAAATTGTTAAGTTTTGATAACTGTAAAAATTACACCACGTTCACAAAAGGCTACATTTTCCAATATTTTTAGTTAAGCCAGCACAGATGACAATTCAGTCTATCTTAGACTGGAAACAGATTGAAAATAAACTGACAAACAAAAGCATTTACACATGGCTTTGCATCACATTCATAACAAATCAGTTTCAACACAAGATAACAACAGGATTTGTTCTTATCTCCAACAGCAAATAATTCAAGGAGCACAAGTTTGGGCAGAGGACCAAGAACCAAAAGAGTCTTACCTACAGAAGAAAGTTTGAAAGTTTCAACTTAAGCTCTTAACTGAAATCCACTAAAGCAATGCAGTCTGCTATGCTGACACAGACAAATCAGTTTAGAGCATGCTGACATTGATTTAGCTGCGAATTGATAAGGAATCAATTTAAACTGAACCAATTATGTTCGGTACAAATTACCTTATGTGACTCCACATCAGGTTTTGTGTACATTGAAATCTTAAATAATCTTAAGTAGTGTTAATTAAGTCTGTACAATATCCGGGTGCAGAAGAGGTTATAGTCACCAGGGTAAAGCATCTTAGGACACTCTGAGCGTAAAACAAGCTCCCTCCTACTCACCAAGCTTCTCTACACTCCACAGCAAGCCAGACCTCAGCTTAGCTTGCAGCTATTTGGCTTTCAAATTCATCCCCAGAAGGGAGCTCGAGTACAATCTTCATTCATATTAAAAATGTAGTTATTAACTGACATAAATCAGTACAGTTTGACATTCAAAATAAACCAAGCACAACTGTACCTTTTCCCCTCTGACACTGCACTTTTCTGTCCTGCAGAAGCTGCCAGGGGTTCAGCTAAAGACTTGGTCAAGCCATAGGACGTTCTGAGTTGTGGCATGAGCACGACTGGCAACAAGGCTCACTGAAATGAGAACACTTTGTACGGTAAGCAAAAATATTTACATTTTACACCCACTGCCCTAAAGGGGTGACTTCTTATTTCTGTCCCAGAACTGAAGAAGAAATTGTGTCAGTGTACAGGCTGTTTAGATTGTTTTAAAGAATATGCTAATGTCTACTCTAAGGACTAGAGTAAGATTTAAAACTAATTCTGCAGAAAAACACTGGTTTGAGATTTCACTGAAGTCTTGACTACATTACAGAATTTGTGCAATAAGGAGTCCTGTCAGGATCTGAGGGAAAGGGAAAAAAACAACTCTGCCATTCAAGGCCCTCCTTTAGAGCATGACCAGCACAGTCTATGAAGATGTATTTTTGACAGTATCAGCCTCACTTTAAGCCAAACCAAAGGAATTTACTTCACTCAACAATTCAAAATACAAGTAAAGGAGCAGCTTTATTTTTTGTACATGAGGTCGCTAGTTTACCCATGCAGTTCTAGCAGCGAGATAGCACAGGTAAGCTCCCAGTTTTCCCTAGAAGAGCCAAACACAAGCCGAGAGGACTTTGTGAAGTGTAAAGCGCAGCTCTGCCCCATCTCCCGCCGGGCCGGAGGGAGGGTGAGCGAGGAGGCGAGGGGACACAGGACAAGGGGCTGGGGCTCCGGGGACGCGCCGGCAAGTGCCCAGAGCAGGCCGGGCAGGGGAGCGCGGCGCGGGGAACGTGAGGGGATCGTGAGGGGGATGCGAGAGGAACGCGAGAGGAACGCGAGAGGAACGCGAGGGGAATGTGAGGGGAACGTGAGGGGAACGTGAGGGGAACGCTCTGCCTGCCCCCACCGCGCCCGGGGGGCTCCCGGGGCCGGCCCCGCCAAGGAAGGGCAAGGCCAGGCCGCGCACTCGCACCCACCGAGCGCTCCGAGGAGCCGGACCAGGGCGCGGGGCAGCGACACGGCCGGTGTTGGTGTCGCTACCGGGGCCTATCCCTATCCCTGTCCCCGTCCCGCCCGTCGCCTATGGCAACCCCCGCACGCCGCGCCCTGCGCATGCGCCGCCACCTCCCTCCCCGCAGAGTGCGCACGCGCAGCCCCGGGGCGCCCGCGCTGCCGCAGCCCCCCCCACCCCTCTTCCCGCGCACGCGCAGCCTCCGCTCCGCTCCTCAATGAATGGGGGTGAAGCGCGGAGGGGGGGAGGCAGTAACCGCCAATGGCGCGCGGGGGCGTGGCGCGCTGCTCCCCCGGGGCATGCCGGGAGTTGTAGTTCTCTTGGGGCCCAGAGCCGTGCTCGCCGGCGGCGGCCGGGACTACAGCCCCCATGCGCCCGCGCCACGCCCCGTCCGCTCCACCCCCCGCGCCTCCCGAGCGCAGCGCCGCCGCGGCCGCAGTCCCGCCGCAGAGGTGACCCCGAGCAGACGCTCCCGTCTCTCCCGCAGCTCCCGCAGACATGGTCGGTACCGCGCACCGCGCCCGCACCGCCTCCCCTTGGGGCGGGAGCGGGTGGCTGGGGCTCCGGAGAGCAGGGGTGACCGCGAAATGGCGTCGCCTCTCGCCGGCGGCAGGGCCCGGCGGCGCGTGTGGGGCAGGGGTGACCTGGGGGGGGCCGCGGTACCCGGGGCAGCCGGGCCTGTTTGCCCAAGAGGCCGCGCCGGGGTGACCTTCCAGCCGGGGGCGTGGGGCCTGTGCCCCGCTGGCGGTGCCCGTGCCGGCCTGGCGGTATCTATACCCCCTTCGCGGTGCCCGTGCCCCGGCGTGCGGGGCAGGGCGGGATGTGGGGACGGAGCGAACCCCGCTGCGGGCCCTGCGGCGCGGGGATCGCATCCCTGAGCCCCCGCGGCTGGCGACATTGTGTTCGAGAGGTCAGGAATGCCGTCGCCTTAGTCCGTGAGAGCTCGGAGGGTTCGGAGCGGCTCTGTGTCGGCTCAAGGGGAAGCGCTTGGGAAGTGTTTTTATTTTTTAGTCCCTGCTTGCCGTCAGAAATCCAGCTGTGTGTGCAGGCTGCCCAAATTGCCGGGGAGCCCCTCTAGTTCTGCCCCGAGGTTATACAGGTGAACTGCAGCGCTTTGCTTTTCTGCAGCATGTACACATACATGTGTGCACACACAAACCTGCACAGAGACCTTGCTTTCCTTTCCAATCGTGGAAACAGAGCCATCTTTTTCTAGACTCTATATCCTGTTATTCAAGCCTTTGCTTTTAATATTTTGCTGTAGAGAGGATGGCTGTGTGCTGTGGAACATGACTTCTTATTTCAGCTATACCCTAAAATATGCCAAAATCTGTTTATTTGTCCCAGTCCTCTGCTCTTTCGATTTAAAGTGTGGATTCAGAGGAGTGACGACAAAACAGCGAGTTTTAATTTGTACTTGAGCTTTCAAATCATTGGTTGACATGAATATGCTGGTCTCAGAGAGAACTGCTGGTTGTGATTTACTTTCGTGTCCATATTTTTCAGAATGTCACTGTTTTTAACTTGCCTTTGCTGTTCTAGTTATGTGTGTGGTGGTGGGCAGAGGGTTTAAATTCCTGTAATAAAATCGTCTGTCTGTCAGTGCAGGTGCCATTGGTAAATGAAGTGAAAAAAGTCTTTCAGGGCACCTATATCAAGGTCATTTCTTAAGGAAAGAATGCCTTTGGAATTCAGTCTCTGAGCCATGGTGCTGGTGGCTTTTCTCAAGTGCACAGCTGATACTTTCTACTACATTTCCAAAAGTGTTTATTGTCACCATATCTCTGCTTTAAAGAAGGGAGAGCAAAGGGAAAGTTTCTTAGGCAGACTTTAGACTTTTGAGGAGATAAAGTTTATCTTAAGGCTTAAATCATCTTTGCTAAGCAAGGTGGGATAGCTTAGTCGGCTTTGGTATTCAGGAATAATGTTAAGTTGCTGATACTTTATAGACAGTTAAGTTTATCAGCAGTTACAGAGATCTTTCATAACTGTAATTAACAATGCAAAGTAGATAGGATGTTCTTGTCACAGTAGGTTGTGAGTTATCTTTTACTTACCTTTGTAACCTCCTGGATCAGTTTTGCAGTGTAGTGCTATTTGCATGCATGGCACTAATATTTTAGATCTGCTGGTATCAGCTGTAAATCACAGACATAACTGAGGCCCTGAGTTCTTCAGCCAAAGCGTGTGGGGAGGGTGATAAGCCCACAACTTCCTCATTTGATATTGGAAGCTTCACTTTTATGTGTCATAGTTTTGGAGGAGGAGAAATCCTACATGTTTGCTGAATTAGACAAAGAAGGGTATCTAGGGATGCAGTGTTCAGTTTTGGGCAGTTTTTTCTCATGACCTTTGTTACTTTTTTAGTTTTCTAAAACTTTTTTACTGTACATCAGCTGAATGTGGTTTGGGGAAGGCTTTGAAACAAAATAATTCAGTTAGTTGTTGTTTAATTTGTCCTCTAGTTCTTGTATACCTGAGGATGAATAAAGGTCACCCCTGTAGTTACCACAGCATGAAAGGAATCTTGCAGGAGCCAAGTCACGGGTTGGAGTGCCTGGACATTAACGTGTGGAACCTACAACTTCCACTGGGGAGCTGCTCATTTCTTTAAACATCCAGCCACCAAAAGTAGTCTCAGATGCTCAATGAGACCAATTTTGATATGTGATACAAGTTGGTTTGGGTTTTTTTATGAGAGTTATTCACATTTTGTAAGAAGCACAGTGTTTTTGGCTTCTTAATCTGAGTTCTAAATTTGAGAGAGCATGGAAGTTTCTTTGATAGTAATTGCTCACAATTGATGCAGGATTAAAGGGGTCTGGGGAATGTAGTGAAGCAAGTGCACTGAAAGTTTGGAGAGAAAAAGCAACTAGGCAACACTCCTCACTTTATTTTAGTTTATATTTCTTCCTCCTCAAGCCCCAGATGGGGGGAGAACAGGAAGAATGGTAGTAAACAAACCTAATTATGGTGAGAAGGTGGAGCTGAGTCATGACCAAAACTTTTTGGTTTTGGCTTTTTTTTAAAAAAAAAGGCCAAATGCTAAGTTTGCCTCTGTAAAAAAATAATGAATAGTGCTATGTCTTACCTTTCTCTTTTCCACTCCTTCCCTCTTCTGCTGTTATGCTACTTACAGTAGTGCTAGTGGATACACGGGCATTCTTTATGTTTGAATCAAATTGGCATGTAAACTGGATATAGTGGGAAAAAAAACATTGACTTTTTGCCCTTTTGTGACACTACTTTAGGAGAAGGAGCCTTGAAATCTTTGTTCCATCCACTGGAAATTCAGAAATCAGTTTACAGTGGATTTTCAGATACCATGTAATATAAAGCAAACGTGTTCTGCTGTTACCTGTGTGAGTTCTGGAGTAGCATGCTTAGCACAGGGTTACTTTTTATATGCTGCTGATGGGAGACTTTGCCAGGCTGAGGTTTTGCAGCACAGTAATTTTCCAGTACTTATTTTACTAACTAGTGTAGTTGTCTGCTTTAAGAGTATTCATTGTTCTCTTAATATAAATAAAATGCAGGATCTCCTTAGAAACACATGCTGTAAAGTTTGCTTTTAAATTTGATACACATCTTACTCCATGCTGCCTGTCATCATTCAGATGTTATGGTACATTTCCTTACCCAAGAATACAGTACCAAAATTAGTTTTGAGATTGAAACCAAAAAGAATTGACTGTCTGCCCTCCTTCCCCCTCTTTGTGGGGTTTCAGTGAGGGATGAGGCCCATAGGACAGATTAAAAAAAAAAAAAATAGTGCAGTTCAGCGCGGTGTAACTGGTAATCATTTAACCAGATGTTTGAAGAATCATTCCCATAATGAAGGCAAAATCAGGCCAGGTCTGACTCTGCAAGTTCAGTAGTTTAACTTTGTCACTTATGTTCTCATTTTATCTACTGTGTGGTAAGATTGGGTAGGTGGCCTCATTTTTATAATTATCTAATGTTAGCTTGATGCAGCTGTGCTTGGCTGGTCACTTCTGCAGAGAGGATACACTCAAAGCCCCAAAAGGTTTTCCTATAAATATCAATGACAGGAACGTTGGTTGGAAAGGATCTCTAGAGGTCATGCTATCCGCCCTCTTTCACTCCAGATCTGGAGGTTGTCCAGTCCAGCCTGATAGCAAAGCTTTGCCACTGATAAATCATATCACCCATATGTTTTGGTGGGGATCTCGAAAACCTCTGAGGGTGAAGGTTGCACAGACTCCCTGGGTGCCCTGTTCCACTGCAGCAGTACCATGTAACCCAGAATTTTCCTCTGAATTTGTAGCCATTGCCCCCATTCTGCCATGTGGCACTGCTGGGAGGTGCTGGGCAGCGCTATTTTTGTAACACTTTGTGAAGGTGTAGTAGGCTGCTGTTGCATCACCCGTATCCTCTGCCTTGCCAGACTGTGTCCAGCACCCTCGGCCCCACCTTACAAGGCATGAACTCAGGGTGCCAAAACTGCACTCGCTATTCCAGCTGTAACATCACCAGCACCGAGTGGAATGCCTGTCTTTGCTCTCTGCAAGCTACACTTTTCATAATGTAGCCCAGGATGCAATTAAATCCTTTCTTTCACGTTCAGTTGTGCCTGGTGTTTTGTCTGTATCTGAAATGATCATCTTTTAGTTATTTGGAAAAATAGGCTTGGATTGATCAGAGTCTGCCTATTCCTGTCCTAGCACAGTCTGTCCCAGCCCTATTGCCTCTAGGAAAAAAAAAGGGAAATACAAAAAACAGGCTTACAAAATACTGAGTTATAAATGTCCTTTGGCATGTGTTCCATTTTCATAGAGTGGTTTGTGTTTGAAGGGACTTTGAAAGGTCATCTGGTCCACCTCTCCTTACAATGAGCAGGGATGCCTTCAACTAGGCCAGGTTGCTCAAGGCCCTGCCCAACTTGACCTTGAGTGTTCCAGGAATGAAACATCTACAACCTTTCTAGGTAATCTGTGCCAGCATTTCACCACCCCGATTGTAAAGTACATTTTCTTATCTAAATCTATCCTCATTTAGTTGAAAATTATTACCCCTTGTCATTTTACAACAGGCCTTGCTAAAAAGTTTGTCCTAATCTTTCTTAAAGTCCCCTTTGAGTATTGAGGAGCCACAGTAAGGTCTTCCTGGAACCTTCTGTTCTACAGACTGAACAATCCAAACTCTCTCAGCCTTAAATTTTTGATATTGAATAACCTCTGGATTTCCCCAGATCTTAGTTCTGCTTACCAAAATGAGTGTTTGCTGCAGGACAAGCTATTTTTAACCCTTCATTTGCAATATAGCAACATGTTGGCAGTCTTCACCCAGTCTTTTGGAGTTTAGGGTCAGTTTAACAATAGACAAGTGTATTATGGATAGTGGTGTCTGTATTTGTGCATAATGTAGCTTTTGTCTGCGGATTTGTTAAATTACTGCCAAACAGTTTAGTGGGGCAGTAGTTTTAAGTCCACTAAATTCTTTGGTGTCTGGCATTCAGTAAGTCTTCAGTTGCAAATAAGCAATCAGAATGCTTGATGGGAACAACCCTCAAAGTCAAAATAATCTGAAAACCAGTGGTGTCACAGCTAGTAAAACTTCTGTAGTAAATTTGAAGTGTGAATGGGTGATCTAATGAGTGGGTATTTGTTGTATTGTCTTACCTTAAAAAGGGAACACAAAGTTTTTCAAATACATTGTTATTCCTGGCATTTTGGAACTTTTCCAGGAGCAATTCTTCAGAATGTTTTTGCAAGTGTGATCTGTTTCTATAAAAGCAAGTAGAGAAATTGCTGGTGGTTCTGGCAGAACAAAAGTATGATCCCAGGAGCTGGGGCTGATCTGCATTTAGGCCCATGTTAACATTAACATCCAGGTTAAATAATCATAACCTCATTGCTGTAGTAACTGTTAATTATAACACCCAGGTGGTGTGAGCCTGCAGTGTGCAGCTGTGGGTAAGGATTTCATTTTCTTCCAGGGTGAACCTGTCAGAGTGCTGGTGACTGGAGCTGCTGGGCAGATTGCTTACTCCCTGCTCTACAGCATTGCCAAGGGCGATGTCTTCGGCAAAGACCAGGTAACTCCTACACTGACTGACCACGTGTCTGTCTCTGCTGCGCAGGAATGGGTGTCAGAACTGCAGTCCCTGAGACTGGTTTGGTCAGAGACACTCAGAGTGATTCACCAATATGCAGGTTATTTCTTCTCTAGGTGGGGAAAATGGGAGTCCTGCTGTGTTACGTGAGCTTTCAGTTGTTAGTTGTGCTGAAGTCGTTTGTTTTCTGTAAAGGGGTTTTAAATCTTGCACAAGGTAGCAGTTTCTGGCCAAGTACAAGACAAAATTCTCTTTCAAAACAGATTATACCCAACTTGCACTAAACCTTTTCTTTCTTTATAGCCCCTTATTCTTGTGCTGCTGGACATCACTCCTATGATGACTGTGTTGGAAGGTGTGGTGATGGAGCTGCAGGATTGTGCTCTGCCACTGCTCAAAGGTGGACAAAAGAGTTTTTTCTTATACCTACAAGATGTTGTAGTACAACTGTTGCATTTATGAGTTTCTGTGGCTGCCAGGAAGTTTAACAGAAGAAAATATTAGATGATCCTTCCTTGGTTTTATGTTTTATGGCAGATAAATTAATTTAACTTAGGCTGTAAGCTAGGAAGAATGACATCAAATGAGTTTTGTGAAAAGAACTGACAACACACAGCTACCTGGGTTTTGGTTTATATCATCTAATCCCGGGGTTTCAGCCTGGACAACAAATTGTCACATACTTGTGCATATATGCAGTGTATTCTGGCCCAGTGGTGACATAACACTGAATCTTAGATATGCCTTTGCTAAAGTAAAAAAACACTATGATTTTAATCTTTAAAAGTATCTTCTGTATAAAGACATGAAATAAAAAAATCACTCATTAGGTCACATAAGCAAGTTAAGTTCTGATAGTTTGAACAAGCAGAAGAAAGGAAGCAAGTAGGTGTTATTTACAGTATTAGAATATTTGAAAAAAAATCCCCCCAAACATGTAGCTACAGCTGTTGTACAAAGCAAACCTTTGGTTTGAATTGTTAAAGGGGAAGGAAAACTTCACTTGTGTTGGTACTCGCCATTGAATTTTGTAAAGTGAAGAACAGCATATGTACTTGTATATATGTTTAGATAGAGACACGAGACGTATGTTTTTATGTAGATTTTTCCTGTGTTTTCCACTTTAGATAAATATTTGTAGATATAAACCATTTACTGGCAAATATTTTATCTGTGGAGCTAGGGCCAAATGACTATACTGGTATTTTTGGAAAGGGCTGGTGGTGGTATTGTCAGATTAGATTATATACTATTTATGAACAAAAGAATATTCCAGTTAATGCTATGCCATGAGTATTTCTCTCACTGAAATTTTCCCCCCTCTTTTTTTTTAGAGGTCATTCCAACAGACAAGGAGGAAGTTGCATTCAAAGACCTTGACGTTGCAATTCTGGTTGGCTCCATGCCAAGGAGAGAGGGCATGGAGAGGAAGGATTTACTTAAAGCAAATGTGAAAATTTTCAAGTCTCAGGGTGCAGCCTTGGACAAGTATGCCAAAAAGACTGTCAAGGTGAATACAGAAACTGAATTTAAATCATTAACTCTCTGTTATGGAGAGATCTAAATATACTGTAGAATGATATTGCTCAAGGAGGAGTCTGGTCAGTGCAAGCATTCCTTTCCTTAAGCCCTGGAAAATGTACCATACTCAAAACCAACCCCACAGAACCATATTAAAAAAGAATAAGCAGTCTTTGCTCGTTATCTCTCTTCTCTGGGAGGACCAAGTTATCTACGTGCAGCTGCCTGCTTTATATCCATCTGTGGATTAAACAGAATGGCCCTTAACTTCAGTATCGGTATGGAATTACAGTTCCACAAAAAAACCAGCTTTATTTAGGTTGTTTGCATCTTGTTCTTTGGAGCATTGGAAGATTTTAATTGTTCTCTCTCAGATTCCTTCAGCACAGTTAATGGGATCATGTGGCTGCTCTCCCACTGCTCTTAATCTCAGACCCAGACTCCGACTGTGCTTTGTAACTGACTTTTTAATGTCTGCTTCCTCTGCTGATCAACTTCCTACTGCTTCTAAAGACTTGTTTGCTTCTTTATCCAGTTGGAATAAAAACTATCAATATAACTATTGCGAAGTAGTGGAAAATTTACTGAACTCACTTTCAAAAGGGGAGATACAAAGGGAGGTTTGCAGATCAGCTTGTGTGATTGAGAGTATATGGAGCTTAACATTAGTCATTTGAGGCACAAATGGAGGATGAATAAAAATCAGTTTTCCATAGCAATAAATTGATCTAAGTTGAGGCAGTATTTTACTTCTCACTGCCTATGAACATTGAGATAAGTAACTGTTCTGGCTTTCGTAATTATAAAGCAATTATATAAAGCAGTGGCAGCCAGACTAAAGAGTGTTTCAAAGGGGTTGATCAGGTCAGTGTGTGCTGAGTAGTGAGCATGTACCTTGCTTTCCCTGTATCTGGTAGCATGAGATTTGAAGCCAGGCTGTGGGTCAGTGTACAGATCTCCCTGGAAGTCTTGTTCTGCTTCAGATTTGAATGTTAAATTAGAAAGAAAATACCTACCTAGAAAATACTTTTCTGTGCAGTTACAGAAGACTGAGTGGCTATGAGCAACACACATAGAAAACAATCTTGTTGAAGACAACCAAGAGATTTAGAAAACGTAACTTTTTGATAGCTTCTTTGAAGGGAAAGCAATGTATTTCACTGGAGAGAGTTGTTTTGCAGAAATACCTCCTTCATATTCCAATTTTTCATTTTCAGGTTGTGGTGGTTGGGAATCCAGCAAATACTAACTGCCTGGTTGCATCAAAGTCAGCCCCATCTATACCAAAGGAAAATTTCAGCTGCTTAACTCGTTTGGATCACAACAGAGCCAAATCTCAGGTAAAAGGGGCCTGTTCTGTTATCTCTGCTAAACACAAACAGAGCAATGCTTTCAAAGAGGCCTGTGAATTGAGACACTGAAGTCAATGCAATGGGCATCTTTAATTTCCCATTAGATTGCTCTGAAACTTGGTGTGACTGCTAATGATGTGAAGAATGTCATCATCTGGGGCAACCACTCCTCCACTCAATATCCGGATGTTAACCACGCAAAGGTAAACCTGAAAGGAAAGGAAGTTGGAGTTTATGAAGCTATAAAAGATGACAGCTGGCTGAAGGGAGACTTTATCCTGGTAAGATATATATTTATTTATTTGGTCATTCTGTGCTTGTGCTTTCTGCTGACCTCATCTGAAATTGTAAACTATGTAACTGACTGACTTGGGGAAGGAGCTCTTCTACTTCACTAGAATTAGCCATCCTCACATAGCTTGTTGCTATCAGTTATTTGCTCTTGAAAAATTTCAACCATAAAAGCGTATGTAAATCCTGCTAGAAAAAAAATCCATTTGGAGTGCTAAAATGATTCAGCAAGAAGTTTTGATAATAGCTCAGATGAAACTTGTCTGGCACAGAAGCACCACTGCTGTTTCACTGTAGAGACTTTTTGGGGCAGTTTTCTGGATGAAGTAGGAGGACCCAGTAGCTGTACTCTTCTTGGTGTTGCAACGTTCTTACTGGCATCCAAACAGCCAGATGCTGCACCTTAGCCAAATAAGCTTTAGTTTGTGACAGAGAATGTGTTTTGTCATATGACAGTGCTCTGTCCTGTTTTGGATATGGCCTGTTTCAGTTCATGCTTGTTGCAATGGAGTAAATGGTTGACAACCAAAGTTCATGAGCCAGAGTGTAGAGAGAAATCTGTCCTTGTCCTTGATCCTGCTATATCATCTGTGCCAAAACAGAGTGCAGGTTTGGCCCTCTAGGTACATTGTAACGCTGGTCTCTGCTAGAATGCTTTACCTAAGATAAGGTAGGATTTCATAATTCTTGCTTTCTAGGCTGGGCTTTACCAGTATAAAGCTTTACAAAATTACTAAAAGTATGTACAGTTTAAAAAGCTATTCTGATTCTGAGAACTGCAGTTCATGAACACAAGATTTCTAATTATAAACTTGAGTTTAGGGAGGTCTGTTCAACTATCTTCATGAGTTAAATGAATTTTCTGCAGTAAATATTGCAGGATCGAGACCAGCAAATTGTTCATATTGTATTCAGCAAAAAGCCTTAAGTGACAGTGTTGCTTGAGACGTCTGTTACTGTTGGCACACACAAAGTCTCTGGGTGGGAAAAGCTTGAGGCATCTGCTTGGTATGTGAGAAGCTGTAAAGCAGGTACTAAGGGTTGAGCCAGCCTCTGAAATATTCCATGATGTTCTTGTCTTGGCAGAGCTCTTCTGGATCGTATGCCATGTCTGTTTAATGATAGAACTGTATCTTGATTGATGAAATGAAATGATTATGTACCATTGTCTTCCTTCAAGGCATTTACTACCGCATTTAGACCAAGCTGTGATTTTGCTTCTTTACAATTTAGGTTTGGGGTTTTTTTCTGAATTGCAGACTGTTCAGCAACGTGGAGCAGCCGTTATTAAGGCTAGGAAGCTGTCCAGTGCCATGTCAGCTGCCAAAGCTATCTGTGATCATGTGAGGGACATCTGGTTTGGCACTCCAGCGGTAAGATGTTGCTCTTGAGCAAGAGCTTTTTTACCTAATTTGCTTTGATTACATGCCAGTGTCATTGACCTCAAGTGTATGTATGTGTTCAGAGGGAAGAATCCCTCTCTTTCTGGAGTAAAGTGTGTCGTAGAATACAGGATATTGGATATCAAATTTTTTCTTGCCTGTAGCAGTGAAAAATATATTTATCTCTTACTTTTCTGGCTTCAGGGGGAATTTGTTTCAATGGGAGTCATTTCTGATGGCAATTCTTACGGTGTTCCTGAAGACTTGCTGTATTCATTCCCTGTTGTGATCAAGGTAACTAGACTATATTTAAGTCCACGTATCTTCTGCAAGACCTACTAAACTGTCATGTGAGCTTTCTGTGTGGGACAGCAGTTGCTGGGATGTGGGGGTTTTAGTCTCTCACAGAGAGGATTGTTCTTAACCAAGTAATTTAACTGGGTTGTTAACTAAGTGGTGACAGATGAGTAGAATCTGACATGACTAGCTGATGCTGGGTGCATTCTTTATCTGAAACAAATCTAACTGCTGCCTGATGTATTTTTTAGGGCTGTAAACTTTGTTTCATAAGCTGCAAAATTTCCTTCATGCAGATTGAATGGAGCTTGTTCTTACATGGTGGGGGGCTTTTTATTTTTTTGTTTTCAATCAGGACAAGACCTGGAAGTTTGTTGAGGGTCTCCCCATTAATGATTTCTCTCGTGAGAAGATGGATCTCACTGCAAAGGAGTTAGCTGAAGAGAAGGAGTCTGCTGTGGAATTCCTCTCCAGTGCATGACTAGGTCATGAGGAAATACAAAATCATTTAAGAGTGGAAGAATCTAAGAGTCGTCTTTAGGTCTGCTACCAAACACTATTACTGTATCCAAGTCAACTGTCTGTGGCCATTGTGCATTTTGAAGTTCATAAGCTTACTGGTACTGTTGTGCCTCTTGAGTTATTAGCAGAAATGTTATTAAAGAAGTAAAACTAGTTTGTTGACCAAACTTTTTGTCTTTTCAATACTAGTTGCTTTCTGTGTATGGTACAGGATAACTGTTTGCCTTGGCCTTGGCTACTAACGCACAATCTGGTTAGAATTTGGCACTATTGGAACACGTCCTAGTCCGTGATCACTTCAGCATCCTATGGCTCTACTGAAAAAGAAATTAGAATGCCAGTGATTCTCCTTGAACCCGTAGTTCAGTGACTCAAGTCTATCACTGGACACACTTCACGTATATACAGTTCACTCGGGTTATGCTTACAATGTTTGTCAATAGAAATATTAAAAATTACTTAATCACCTAATGGCTAAGAGTAGTCTATTGCACTTTATTTGCATGTTTTAGTTATGTAACTAACAGAACTTGATAGTAGAAGATAAAAAACCCTGAAAGCCTGTTTTAAGAAACTGGGGGAAACTAATTTTAAGAAGCTTTATTGATGACTAGCACCACCCTTTGTCTCAGTTGCTGACTGTCCTGTTCTATTCGAAGTTTTTGCTTTGTACTCAAGTAAATCTTGACCTGTCATATCTGGAGTCATCTCATTCTTCTTTTCTGGTGTGTTGTCATTAAATGAGGATTCAAAAAATAGAACTTCCTTGTGCAAAAAAGCAAAGGTTAAACTGAATTTTAAGCAAAGTGGGTGGTTCTTTGAGGATTTATCAACAAGAATATAAAACAAACCAGCCATCATCAGTAAGTTTATCTGTAAAAATAAGTCTGCTCTCAGAACATTTCTATACCTGTTAAGTACAGTGGCAGTGATGCAGCAAAGGCTTACTATACATAGAGTTGAAAGGGAACATAAGCATTTCAGAAAATGGGAATGTGCTGCAGCACAGGAGAGCTGGGACAGGGCACAGTCAGTGAATGCTGTGAATGTTTATGAAGCAGCTGTTGCAAGAATTTATGCATTATTGCAGTCTTAGGAATAGACAAGATGTATACACAATTGTTTTTCTGGTTCCTCTGAGCCCCTTAGAATTCAGCCATGGAGAAGTTATCAGGAGAAAATTGCATACATCTGTCTTTTCATGACAGTTTGGGCACTTCTGCAGAAATTAGGGAGGGAAGGAAAGCTGCCAATGTGATGGCTGCCTTCTGGTGTTCCGTGCAGTCAGTAAAATCTCATTTCAGCATGAGCCCAGGGACCAAAGGAATTCATTACAGTAATGACCATGCTACAGCTTATTCTAAAATAATGTGTTTTACAGTGAATGTTACAGGAGAGCTCCACTGCACACTGTTACTTGGTGTAAAAAGGCTAAGTAAAGGAAAAAATGCCCATCTATGCCTGATAAAGGAAAATAAAGGATGATAAATCCTGCTGGTGTGCAGTGTGCTTTATGCCTTGCCTGTAGAAGTGTCACAATGTAGGGAAATAGCTTTAAAAAAGAAAATGTGGAAGATCTGGCTCTTCAGGGTTTTTTGATGTCTGTTTTAAAGCAGCCTTGTACAGGAGACCACTCACTTCTTGTAGTGTTTGTAACACACTGTGTTTCAGAACAATTGCTTAACTAACCTCAGTACTTGATAGACTGTCTCGTGACATACTAAGCTCAAGTTAACAGTTGAATCTACATTTGCCTCCTCATATTGAAGTCTAAGCACCATTGCTGTTCCCTCTGGATTTCTGTGAAGCAAATTCAGCAGGAAATCTCTCATCTGCTCATTGACCACACGCTTTCCCACCCCACTGCTTGCAAACTCTCAAACTGCCACGTGGTGGCTAGTCTTTGTATTCATGTTTCTGAACTGCTCTGTCCTTCTTTCTCCAGTTTTTCTGTTTCTGGGAGGTTTCTTCCTGTGGTGGTTAGTTATCTCTTATTGTGGCTTGGGTTACTTTGTACAGTCTTTACCAAATCTGAGGGTAATCTGATACTGAAGCAACCACAGAGGTTGTGGAAGCTTCATCCTTGGACCTATCCCTGCTTTGGGCAGGAATTTGCACTGAACAGTGACTGAAAGCCACTGAATGTCTTCACACCAACTGCATATTTTAAACAGCTCTAAATGCACACATACTGAAAATGACTCTTCAATTAGGGATGAGGTATTTTCAGGCCATGCAGGCTTTCTGTGCAGGAAAGGATTTTACATCCACTCTTCACTTGCTGATTACTTCTCCAAGAGAACAAAAGTTAGGACTTCAAACAGCAACTCGCGAGTGAGTACATACAAGTGTTCTTTGAGAAACAAATCCTGGGGGAAATTAAGACTTGAATTGTCAGATGCACTCCTGGAAGGTTTCTAGATGGAGCAGCTGAGAACATTAGGGCTCCTGGAGGAGTCTGTGTGTCAGCAGAAAGGCTCCTGGGGAAGGTTGGAAATTTAGTGTGACTGGCATGCCTTGTCATGGAGTGCCAAATCCACAGATCCCAAATACTCCCTTCATGCCCCTGAAAGCTGTACAAGGCAGGCTGCTGAGCTGATCTGTTTGTGCTTTCTTGATAGCTTTCTGTTCCCAGCAAGAATTCTTTTGAGAGAGAGAAGGAATAAAGCTTTTCCCCAAATGAACAAAAAACTGATTCCAAGTTTGTGTCGCGTTATCGTTCTTCTCCCACGACTTCTAAACCTGCTACTTTTAACAGAAACTCAAGTGAATTTGAAAACCCCAATGAATGTAGATCAGCACTGGACTGATGTTCACCACAGAACTTCACACCTGGGCTTATTTATATGGCATCATGTTTTATCAAATCAATAGTTGTTGAATCTCACTTTGGATGAGGGAAAGGCAGGAGAACTCTGGCAAATAAAAGACATGCAGCTTTCAGAGCATTTGGATTTACAAAACAGGGAAAAATTGTCCTGGGTGAGTTTATTAGAATGACTTCCTTTTTTTCTTCCTTTCCTGCCCCCCCCTCCGATTTCCTCTAGTTTGGGGACTTTTTTACATTTATAGACACGTTTTGAATTCCAAATAGCAAGTCCTAGAGGATAACTGCAGCTCAGTTGTAAAGAAAGAGGAACTTCCATAAGTATCATTATTTGCAGCTTAAAGGGCAGATATGTTCAAATGCTGAGGTTTTTTGGAAAAAAAACCCCCAACATTCCAACAGCTTTTTAAGCGGCAGCTTTGCATAGGAGCACGATAAATGCTATTGAGTGAGAACAGAGGCTGAGCAGTCAACTGCTTTAAAAAAAGTACTGTAACTGCAGGTAAATAAATGAAGAGATAAAGATGCAATCTTCAGTTTAACCTGAAATAGGCTCATTGTTCTGGTTTTACAGAATCTTTAATTAATCTATTACTATAAATCTGATTGCATGGATGCTTTCTTTCAAGTCTGCTAACCACAATCATCAAGGCCAAGACCACCTTAAATCCTAAATGAATAGTTAAATAAATAAATGTGGATAAAAATAATTTTACAATGCACGTTTTCTTGCAGCCTCCAGATGGAGCTAGTACAGAGGGAGTCACACTGGGAAGATTTTTTTTTTTTCCCCCTCCACCTGTGAGCCTGGAGAATTCAAATATTTGCCCAAGAGAAAGCAAACACATCTTCCAAATCGGCAGTTACAAGGCTGGGGGCCCAGGAAATTCTTGGACAGGAGAGAGAAGGTATTGGCCAAATACCTTTGTCCCCACCAGGGTAGACACCTACCTCTATCCAACAGGGAAGATGTCCAAACAAAAGGTGTCTTCTCCATGCAAGGAGGATAACCCTCACACACACTTGGCACTACCCCTGCTGGTGACCCTTTCTTCCATTCCTGAGTGGGAAAGGCACTAGAGATTGAGTTATACATTCAGAAAACAGGAGACATCCTGGCCAACTGCAGCCAGGTAACCTGTCTGCGCCTCAGCTCATAGCTGGTGTTTGCATCCCTGGCTGGATGATGCTGTAAAGGAAGGCATGGCCAGAGTTTCCTTGCAAGTGCTTTGGAGAAGACAGAGTGCACCAGGGGACACTGGTGTGAGAGGCAGGTGGAGCAGGAAAGCTCAGCCACCTCTTCATCAGCAGGCAAACCACAAAACAAGTAATCCTGGCCTACTGACTTCTCTCCTAGTTGGAGAAGCTAAGTAGAGGTGAGGATGGTTGTGCTGCTCTTGTGGGCTTTTAAAACTAAAAGTCCAGCTCTTGGTTATGAAATACTAATGCAAGAAACTCAAAGGCTCTTTGGTGTTTTCTCTTTGGTGTGGGCTGGTGCTGGTGCCTGCAGAGCAGAGCACATGATAAACATCTGCCTCTCCTGAGAACCAGGAGAGCCTCTGCCAGAGCTCTGTCTTCCTGAGGAGAGACACAGGGGACCAGCAGAGGCTACTACTGTGGGTTTAGGGCTTGTTATCACTGAATTGAAATACCTGGAATATGTGGTTGCCAGACAGAGAGTTACCAGCCATCCCCATTCCTCTCTGCAAAGCTACAGGAGATGAGGTTGGCTTTTTTTGGCAAGTGCTGGGCAATTCATCTGCACTTTGCACAAACACAGAAATAATTATTACAGGCTCCATGTATACTACACTCCTATCTAGCTCATTGCTGCGAAACTGGACGTGGGGTGAATTAAGTTTCTTGTTCATGGCCAGGCTGGTAACAGTGGAATCTGGGGGACTATTTGATGTCAGCACCCACAAACCAAATTCCCATGACTGAACCCCTGGCAGCACCTCCGTCCCCTGCCTGCTGCAGGGCTGGACTGGTGTTAATGGGACTCACCTGCACTGGGTGGCAGGAGGGGACAGCAGCCAAGTACTGTTGTTTAAGGGCATCTGAAAGTCTGGGAGTTTTGAACTCAGCCACTTATAATTTCACTAAATGCTAAATCATTAGAAGAGTGGGTCTAGACTTGTCCACTGTAGTTCCTGCCTCCAAATTTGACTTGATGTTTCTCCTCCCAGCTGTCACACTGGCAGTTAAAATATTTTGCACAGATAGTGGTGTGTATGAAGAGGTGCTGCTTCCCCAGAAGGCAGTCACCAGAACCCAAAACAAAGGTGCCTCTTGAACCACGAGGTGTCCCCACAGGGCAGCTGCACAGCCTTGGGGAGGGCTTGGAGAAAGCCACAGAAGACACAACTCTGCAGAACTGGGCATGAAGTTCTGACTTTGTAACTTTGGATATTTTATTTTTCCTTTTTTTTGTTTTGTTTTGTTTAATGGTCTATGTCTACTTTTTGTCTTACGCTACCATTTGGGAAGAAAAGTACTCAATCATTCCCAGTCTCCCTTGGATCCCTGACTGGGAGTAGGTGCAATGTAGGTACAGAGGAAAACAGAAGTTCTATTTCCCTTGTCTTTCCCTAGTCCCACTGCTCTGCTGTCTCAGCATGCCTACCAGATGGAGGCAAAGAAGTGATGTAGGGAAATGGTGCTTCTTGGCCAAACAGTAACTTCCCCAAAAAATTATAATTTTGGTACAGAAAGTTTCCATCCTAGTTCCTGGTCCTTTGATCCAAAGAGCAAAAGGGTGACATAAGGCTAAATAACTCCTCAGGACGATGACAGCAAATGGATCTTGCAGGTATCAGCTCCTGCTGCTGTATGATTATCTCTATCAGGTGAGATTGGGAGGAGTTCCCTTTGTGTCCCAAAATACGAAGATTTTGTGCCTTTTTCCAAGCAGCTCAAATTCTCTCAGGCAAAGAGGACAGCAGAAGGAATAGCCCTTTGTGAAGCTCTGTGCTACTTGATAGACACAACCAAAAGCACCACCATGATGTAAAACCAGCCTTTCCTTTCTTTCACTTTTCACTTGAGCACAGAAATTACATGCTTCATTTTGGTGCACAGGGAAACCTTGGATGACGGAAGAAAACTCCAGAGAAGTAATTTCTTTTTGGTGAGTGCAGAGAAGAAAAGGTGTCTCAGGGTTTCTACATTTACTCTTGACTATCAGGCCTCTCACCCTTACTGCTTTTAATCAAACGAGGCTTTTATTCAGAAATATAACACAGGGTTTATCTGACGGTGATGCTCTTCAGCACTGGTTGTTTTCGCTCACAGACTAGAGAAATAAACAGAAGGAAAGTCTGTCAAACAGACAGAAAAATATCTGCTGGAGGGTCTCTCCAAACCTGGAGCTGTCTGCAGGGCTCAGAGTAACCTGTGCTGAGAGTCTGTGGCGTTTCAACCTGCTCTTTTAACTCGAGTGATGACGTTGGCCACAGGATGAGTGGGGAGTGACCTCTTATCTTGGCAATTGGCATGGAAATTGCTGACTGTGAAGTCAGGGAGCTGGAGCAAGTTATCTGCTTCCCAGTATCAGCTGTGGGGAGGTGCTCCACAGCTCAAGGGTTACCACAGCTCCTCTTCCAAACCCCAGGCTGTCTCGCTACAAGCTGCCACCAAAACTATGGGAGCTGACACTTGTCCCTCTTGAAACACCCAAGGGATAACGCTTCACTGACATGTTCATCAACACAGATATTCCTGGAAAAACTGCTTGAAAAAAGTTGTCGGAAGTATTGCGTGCAAAGCTTGCTTTACCATGTGCCTCCATCCAAAGTGCCAGCCATAAAATGCTCAAACACTTCCCGTCAGTGAGAGAAGTGCTGCCACATTCCCAATTCTTAGTGCAAACACTTTCTTTATGTCACAGAGTCACCTGCTTCCTGGTATGTTCACAAAGCAGGTGATGAATCCTGCACCTACCCAGGGGTAAAATATCTCTTGGCAATGAGACTAATACCTAAGCAAATAACATGTTGCCTGACTCACGTGGCTCCTAGGTGGTGCTCCTCTGCCTGGGATGTGGGAAATGCTGCTGGGAGGCAGGAGGGAAAGGTCAGGGAAGTGAGTGCAAAAAAGATAAATCACATAAATCCTCAGGCAAACAACTAAACAAACAAAAGAGAGGTAGAAAAAGTAATAAATGATTACTCAAAGTTTATCTTGGCTTTCTTTTTATCTCACTGGAAATATAAATGTTGGGGTGTCATGGCATAAAGAGGCTCCTGGATAATTTTTTTAGGAAGGTTGAACAGAAAAAGGTCAAGAAATGCAATTTGAGTGACCTCAAACTGAAAATCAAAGCCACAGAGATGCAACCTGATTAAAGCTGCCTTGTGGTTTCCCAGCCATTTTTGCTATTGATTTTGACTATTTGGTTATGGACTTGGATAAAAGCAGAGCCAGGCACAAAATCAATGCTGCTTTTCACCTGTATTTTTCAGTCCATTATATTCTATTGATAGCAACTGGTATTTTTCATCATGACAAATTTCTATCTTCCCCTGGTTAGTTCACAAGCTTCATCTTGAGATACTTTTTGCCTGTCCAGTAGGTAACACAGGACTATCCAAACAACTTACTTGTAATGAGATCCCTTTTTTTCAGTTTTAGTACCTTTCCTTTTCTTTTTGCATGATGTGTCATCATCTTCCATTTACCCCAGATAAAAGGTCTATTCTTTTTTTTCCCATATTAGAGTGGCTTGAGAATGATCTCGTGTGTGTGTGCTTCTTAATTTCCTTGTTTTTCTCTAGCAGGCCCTCTCAAGTGTGTTTTTGACTCCAGCACAGGTCAAAGGAAAGTGAGGGAAACCAGTCAGAAAGAGCAATTATCAGCATGGATTTCAAGAGACGGGAGAAAACAAGTAGATGAGCCAAAGAAATCAGTATTGGAAGCTCATAAAAACAGTAGCTGAACCCCAAAGAGAGGACACAAAAAAAATGTGTGACACTGTTAGAAAGACAACCTGGTCAGGAGGATGAGGATGTCCCCTCAATGTAGGAGGAGATGATTAAGTGCAAATGAGAGGAGTGGGAAGAGAGCCAGTCTGGTCTGAAGAATATTCACAAAAGCTACCAAATCTGGGAGAAGGGGAATATAGGCAGAAACAGAGAGAATTTAGGGCAATGGAGACAGAAGGCCCTGTGGTAAGGAGAAAGCAGGCGAAGAGACGGGACAGAAGGTGCTGGTGGGAGGTGGAAGTAGGACGGAGAGGAATGTGGGGTGCATGATATCCATCTTAGCACGTGACCCAGCGCTCAGGCAGGCGTGAGACGGGCAGCAGCACCATCACAGCCAGCACGTCTCTGAAGGAACCTGGCGGGCCACCAAGCTCCAGCAAAGGCCACAAGGACACAGCTGTGGGAGCACGTGGCAGGGGAAGTGCCCGTGGCGCGTAGTGCCTGTGCTGTGTTTGCTTTGGTGTTGGCAAGGCAAACGAGGTTAACTGGGACAGAAGCAGCGTGCAGGTGGCAGCCAGCGTGGCTGGGGTGTGTGGGCTGTGTTAGCTTGCCTCACTGGAGTCACGGCATGGGAGCAGAGACAGAGGGGACAGTGTGGCTCAGAAAACTCTGATCGACACTCCCATGGAGAAGTCTGGGCAAAAGGCAGCAGTGGAGGTGGCAGGGAAGGCTGAGGAGGAAATTATGTGGGTTAAAAAGCAAGACCAAGGCAGTGACAGCAGGAGAGCCCGCACTTGGAAATGACCCTGGGGTATAGAGCTGGGGCAGGGCTTATGAAATTTTCCCCAAATTCCATAAAAGAAGATGTTCCTCTCATCCCCACCAAGCCAACTCCTTCAGTTCAGCAAGGAGAACATGGGGTCTTGTAGAGGCACTTTGTACCCTTTCCCTTATCCCCACCCAGCCCCTTCTGTGACAGGATCCTTCTCTGGACCTAGCAGGGATCCAGCACAGCTCAAGGTGAGAGTCTGGAGGGGCAGAGGACAAGCATTTCTTCGCTTTCTGGGCACGGTCTCAGCAGTCAGCCGGCCATATCTAATGGCCAGTTCCACCCAGGTGTGCAGCAGCACTGGAGGCGAGTGGATGCCAGCAGGATCCTTCTCTGAGAAGTGAACACATGGCGTGTCCTGCAGCAACCTCAGAGCTGCGGCTTGCTTGGAAATTCAGGCAAACCCCCACCTGCAGCAAAAAGACAAGAGCAGGAGTCCTAGCTGGAGAAAAGGCCAACACTCCATCCATGCTGTTCCCATAGGATTTTCTACCCATGCTTTTGAACACCTCAATAGCGTGGAGCAATCAGGACGTGCCTCACCTTTTCTCCTGACTCATATCCTGCTGTGGTACATTGGGTACACAGAAGCAAAAGGCCACCATCCTTTAAACAGGTTCATTTAAACCCATGAGCTGACCTGCCAGAGGACTGGGAAGGAGGCACCTCCCAGGGCACTCCAGTTCCCGAAAATGCATGCTCATTATACCAAATGGAGGCTGCACTTTGGTGCTCAGACTTCAAGGCTTTTCTTCATTTGTGCTGCTTTGACAGAATCAATATTATAAAGAGGAATTGTTTTGCCAAACTACTGTTTCCCTTCCAGACTCCCCGGGGTGAACATATTTGTATTAGCTTTTGTACACGAGCACAGGTTTTTCAGAGATTTATTACATTTACATGAGAGGAGGGGGGGGAAAGCAAATCATTAATCCACACCAACCTCTAGCTAGCTGTGCCATGGAAGATATGATGGGGCTGGGAGGTGAATTTGTACAGTCCTGCTCTGTCTGTTCTCTCTTGGTAACTATTTTAACATCCTCCCTGGGTAGCTGTATAATTGCCACTACGTTTGAGCTCTTGAAACAGTCATTGATTTTCAACAGAGCAGAGGAATATGAAGAAGATCATAAGATAGAAAGTCCTTAACTATGATTGCATCCAGTATCTAAAAGCCTTCCCTTTTTATATGTTTTTCTCCTCTGCTTTTTGTGACTTGGTCCCAAATTTGCTTCATTTAAAAAGTGACTGTTTCACAGGTGAGCCAATATTTTATTTGCTATACATAAAACCAGAAGTGATGCTTCAGTGAAGCACATTGTAAGATTTGTAATGGAAATCACACCAGCTGGGGAAAAAGGAATGGTTTGGGTGTCTCTCCTTGAAGAGTTTCATTCAAAGACATGTAACAACTTTTCCCAAGCAGCTGTAGAGCAGACAGAAAAGAACTGTAATTAAAAAAACCAAACTCAGAGAGTTAAATCCGAGCTGGAAGGGTAGATTAGATGTTGTTATTTAGGTAGCTATTCACCTACCCAAAATGGGAGTATGGCATCAACTCAGTTAAAGACTTTATTCACAATCAGTACTGTGCATAATAACTGAGCTCCCACGTTGTTCAACTTACCATAACCCCCACATTCCTGGGAGAAAGAGCTTGCTTTGGATCTAGAACAAAGTGAATGCACTGCAATAAATGTTAATATTTAATCACCTTTAGTTTTCCAACCCTTTGGCACATGCAACAACACAGGCTGGAGCTGGGGAGCAGGTCCTCTGGTCACAGTGTACACACACTGCCCCGTTGGCACCAAGGATGAAAACTTAAACTTCTCAAAGTCCCTTTGATAAGAGAAACTCAGACAACCCAAGAACTGCTGTCCTCAGAAAAAGCATTAGTAAGATTTTGCTCTGCTTTTTCTGCAGTAGTCCCACTTGATAATGAGCTGGACTCAAAGACAAGCCAGGGATTTCCCTGGTTACAAAAGGCAAAACCCCTACTCTTCCTAACCGCCCAATGCATTTCTAAAGAAATATTTGAGTTGTATTTATTTCACCTGGCCTTTCACTCTGCAGGGCTGCCAGGTGATGGGCAGACCCGGTCATCCGTGGCCATCTGGGAAAGGCGGATGAGCTGGGGCTGAGCCAGCCTTGGTTTCCAGCACTGGCATCTGCCCAGCCCTCGTCAGCTCTCACCTTCAGAGGAGAAGCGCGACTGAGTCACGGGTCTTGTCTGCTGGCACCTCAGCCAAAAATACTGGGCCTGACTTTTGAGGATTTAGAGAAGGAGTAGATGACAGGTGGAAGACATAATGTTAGAAAGGAGATGGTATTTTTATAGCTTGTTCCTTTCCCAAGGATGCTGTTGGACCAGCTGGGATACATGACGAGGTAAAAAAGAGAGGATTTGAGATGCTTGCACAACTACAGACTGATGAGCTCTGGGTAACGGGAGGTATCACATCCCTATCGGGAGGCTACTGAAGTCAGAGTAAGATCTGGTGAAAAGGCATCTCTGGAGAAGAGTTGCAATGATATGGCTTTTAAGTGTACAGCCCAGGGACAATTCACTCCACAGCATGGGACATATCCTGGGTTGCTTTTAGGGAATACAGGCTGTTTTTCCAGCTCCCCTTCAGCAAATAGCTGGAGAACCTTAGCTTTTCCAAGAAGATGGTGAAAGTCACAAAATTATTTTATTGTCTCATTTTCCCCTGTAAAGTTCCTTTTCTGCCAGCACCCTCCAGGGTCCTGGTGTCTAACATGACAAATGCCACAGCTGCTCCCCCTTATCCCTTTCACTGCACTTGAGAAAGTAACGTCAGAAAAAGGCTTGTCTTCCAGCTTTAGCTCTGGAAACCCACCCTGACAGGGAAGCTCCACATGCCTGGGGCCAGTGATTAGCAGGTGTTGCATTAGAGCTGCTTAAGTGGGCTCAGCCTCACCAGCTCAGCCCTATTTATAGCTGGGGCTGAGTTCACCGCCAGGGCTGGTGATGGATGTGCTATGGGACATCAGACTCTGGGGCTCCTTATGAGCCCTTGCAGTCCTCCAAAAGTCATTGAACTGCATAGGCAGAAGCAAATGCCACCTTTAGGACCTCAAATTACTGCTCCTGACTTTCCCAGAGAACCACTGCACTTTTCCTTAGGTGGTACCAGGCTTTAGGTTTTCCCTCTGGCAGGTGAAAGGGCTGTGCCAACCCATCTGTGACTCCTGCATTCAGCCTAGGTGATTCCTGTGTGATGGAAAGGGGCTCAGAGGTGATCACCAACCAAACCGGATGCAAACCAGGGCAGGTTGGAAGAGAACAACCAGCAGGATGTGCCTCCATCTGGTCAGGTCTCAGTTTGGGAGAGGTGGCAGGGCTCAGTGCAACATTTCTTGGGAGCCAAGTAAAAGTCACGCCAACAAACAAGGAACTATTTTAAGCACAGCCCCGACAACTGTCCCTTCTCTACGGGGGTTTGAAATATCACCTCAAAGACAGGGGGCTTGGTACATGCTGTACAGCTTAATGAAAAAAGTCATGTGGAGCCTCGTGGATAGGAGTTTCCTGAGTTATACTGGGAAAATTAAACACAAGTCACCCTCTGTCTGGATTTGGCATCAACAGGTTTATCATACGAAAGTCGTTTTTCATGTGATGGGAGTGGAGGGCCAAATCCTGTCTCTGCAGAGTTAATCACATGTGCTGTCATTGAACTGGGACCCAGGACACCTCAGAGGGGTTTATTTACCTTGGCAGGAATTGCTGCTCCTCGGTAGCAGAACACAGTTCTTTAATACCAGCTGGAAGTGTGCCTGTGTGAAGCAGATTTTGGTTGGTGTTCCTTGGAGTTTTCTGTGGGTGCTTCTAAAGCCAGACATGTTTAGTCCCCTGATTTCCCATGGAAGTGGTAAATTTCACAGTGGGTCTCATTATAGTCTGGATTTAAAAACCAGTCTTGAAAAAAAAAATTGTATTTGACATGAAAAATTCCTGGTAGAATTACTGGTAGGAAGCATAGGACTCAATCATCCATGTGATTCCTTCCAACTCAAGATATTCTCTCTTTCTATGATTATACAATTCAGAGAGGCAATGAAGAATTTTAAACACTGCAGCATTTTAAAACCTAAATTCCTCTTGGTGTTCAAACTTTTTCATTGCATTATGCCATTTAACACTTAGATGGCAAATGCTTATGCACAGAATGAATTAGCAAGGATCCACTTTTCCAGGTTCAGTCCAAGTGTTGCTCATATGAGTAAAGTTGCTTGCTTATACCTTTCTTCAGAGGATTAGGAAGTGAAATCTCCTTAACTCAATAGCACTTCTCATTTCATTGACAGCAACTGCTGAATATCTAAAGAACAATATATGGTAAGAATTAATGACACATTTTTGGCATCTGCTCCCAGTAAAGCATTTGGAGAACAGACAACCCAATAAAAAAGGAAGACAGGGACCGCATATAATAATACCTCTTCTTGAGGACTTATGACAATGGGTGCTCTGTCTCCTGAACTAGGAAAATGTACGGGCATTTTACTGCTGTGTTTATTATTTAACCACAGAACAACTCACAGGCACTGCAAATATTCCACTGAAGTCCTAGCGTGCTGCTGAGTCCAACAAGGATGTATTTTAAAGGGGAAAAAGGCAGAATTGTCTTCTCCTCCCCACCTGAAGGGGTACAAGAAGACCAACATCACTGGAGCCGGTGAGACTGGGATGTGGAATGGCTCAGTAACCCTTCTCTGTCTCTCTCCGCAGCAGTGAGCGATGAAAAGTGCACTCAGCCTGTGGGGCTATCAATGCCAGGATTGTAATGCAACTTTCCCTCCCTTCCTGAGGTCCGTCTGCAGGCTTCCCAGCACAGAGCTGCCTTTTCAACAGCCCCTGCTATTTCTGGTGCCTTTTAACCCTCTCATCATGGGACCAGCTTGGCCTCAAAACCCCACAGGAGACACAGCCGGGGCTTGCTTCAGGAGAGCAAAATGGGAGTGCTGGATTCGCCTGGAAAGCCGTTCATGAGGAATTACAAGCCATTACCTTATTACATGCTTGTTAAAAGGTACAGAGAAGCTCAGCTAGCTAGAGCTCCACCCGAAACACAAATGGGAAAGATTTAATGGGAATGATGCACTGCCAAAACTCCTCCCTAGCCAGCACCCCTCCTCCCTAGCCCAGTTTTTCTAACAACAGACATTACTGCCTCATCCAGCACTTAGCTCTTAAGCATCCCATGCCACCACAAAGGCTGTGTTCCCATGTGTGCACCCGGAGCTAATTTATATTTGCTGTTTATGCTGGAACATTAATTTGCCTGGCAACCATGGATATTTTTCCCATGCTGGTTTACAGATATTTATGTGCATTCACAGTGGCAGCTCTGCTACACACAGGGGTTTTTTAGGGGAAAATTTTGCTTGGTTTTCCTTCATGCTGGCTCCTCCATGGCGGCTCAGCCAGGTGCTGGTGCACTTGTGGGAGTAAATGCAAATGTACAGTTGAGCCAGAGAGAAAAATGCCTCTTTTCTTCCTTTGCTTCTTCTCCACCTTGGCACTTGCAGATGAGTATTTTCAAAGCATGTTTCTCCATATGGCAGTCCTGGTTGGGTCTGTCTTTCTCTTTAAGTGTCTCCACCATAGGCACCAGGGACCTCCTCTGTGTGCCAGATGCCCACTCTGCTGAGCCACTCCTTTGCCCATCACACAGCTAGAAGAGCTGCTGGGGAACGGTTTGGGACAGGGGTGGTTGGCTTGGCCAAAACTGTTTTGGCTGTGGTTAACAACATAACCACAGATGTGATAAAGGACCTGCATTTGGGAATATCCCTGGCCACCTATGCAGTATCAGTTAGTATATGCTGGTGTAAAAGCAGACTGTGAGTCCAGGGTAGAGGTTTGGAACTTTTTCCTTCTGGGATTTTGGGTTCAGACTGGGTTGATGGAGCAGTTCCTCCTGCAAAACACATTTTCATGGTAAGGGACCTGGCAGCCCAT
The DNA here is from genome assembly GCA_013396655.1 of Campylorhamphus procurvoides. NCBI lineage: Eukaryota > Metazoa > Chordata > Aves > Passeriformes > Dendrocolaptidae > Campylorhamphus > Campylorhamphus procurvoides. The sequence continues at coordinate 246,960 of WBMV01005958.1, read as the reverse complement.
ATCTCCTCACCGTGGGAAATGTGGAGCTATGGAATACTTCTGTAGCTCCTTCTCTTCAGGCTTTTGCTAGACACAGCTCCACAGTCACCCTGTCCAAGCTGGGAACATGCATTTGAGATGATTTTTTGGTACTGGGCGGCTGACTGACAAAGAGCAGGTTGTAAACACATTCACTCACTTAATTCCCTACCACATCCAACCTGCCTTGGAGGAAGGTCAAGCTGTGGGCTGGGATGCTTTGAAGGGCTGTGCTGAGGTCATGAGTGATCCCTACCCTGTGCTGCTGACAGAATCACAGCAGAACTGAAGGATTTACAACAGTGGCAGATACAGTCCTGATATTGTAAATTCTGTTTCCATGTTCTCTGCTTGCTAACTCACACAATGTTGGCTGTCTCTGGTTGTGGTTTGGTGTGAAGGCTCCAAACCATCTAAACCCTCCTGAGCTTCAGAGGAGCTGGATCAGAAATAAACACCTGGCTCCCTATTTTAGAAGAAACCCGAAATCAGACTCTGAGCACCTCATGTATGGAAAAAGCATGGATTTGAATCTACATGGCAACTTTTCAGCTCTGGTATTTCTCTGACCTTGCAGCTGCCATGCTGAAGAGGCTGGTGCAGCTTCTCTCCTCTGTGCCATGTAACCAGCCAGCACAAGGACAACAAAAACATGCTCTTCCCAAACCCATTGAACTTCCCAGTGGACTGCAGCTGTGGCAAACACACAAATCACAGCCCACACACTGATACAAGAGGGCTGATGTTGGCAGACAAGCACACTGGTCTTCATACAGCAGAGGAGCAGATATTAGGCTTAGCCTTCCTAGCAAAGCTACAGCACACGTGGAAGTGCTCCCTGAGCTTCTCATGGTCCAAAATGATCCTCTTGTACCTGGGGCAAGGAATAAGTCCAGCACTCTTGTCCTTCCAGCTGGTTCAGAGGAAACAGAGAAGGAGGCAATGCACCTGAAAAGGATGGAGATACCTGGGGAAACATCATGGCAGAAGACAGTGGTTGGGAAAAATCAGGTTAAGAGTGGGAAATATCTGCAGACAGAAGTCCTAGAAAGAAAAGTGAGGGATGAGTGAGGGCAAGTAGGAAACCATCTGCCGCCAAAATGATTGCAGGAAGGTCTGTCATGCTTTTTTTTAACATTAGCTGTGATCAGGAGATGATCCAAAACTGTTCTGAGCTCCAACTGTGACAGCCCATTTCTATACTGTGCCTCTCTGCCTCCTGCATCCCCGTTTCTTCTGGATCAGGTATTTAGACAGGTGAGGGTAACAGGAAGGTTTCAGGACATGAATAAATCTTTCCATCTTTTTATGTGTTCCAATACGAGATCACCAAGCAATGTAAAGATGTATTTCTATTTAAATTAGAAAATGCTTGTACACATGCATGCATGTATTTTCTTACAGATAAAAATCTCTTCCCCCATGCAGAAACATGTTGTTTCTCAGTTTTTCATCCTATTACCCAGAATTTTTCCTCAAAGAGCCATGGCAGCAATACAAGCCCTAGTTTGGTCAATGGAAGGACCGATGCTGGTCCCATGCCCTCCATTAACTCACCAGTATGGGGCTGATACCATGTTATCCCACTGCTTGTACCTGTTCCCCAGCAAAACCTCCCACTGCAGGAGAACAGTCCTTCCTAACATTTCTGATTTGCCACTGAGGTAAGGTGACCACAGAGGTTTCCTCTTGCCTGAAGCGCTGGTGCTGGGAAGGGCATGAAGGAGATGGAGTCCCAGTTTCCACCAGCCAGGGTCAAGCTGTTCTCCCCGATACTGCCAGCTGGGCATACTGGTTTAGCTGGATTTTCATGTTCCTTTACGTATCACAGGTTACTTTTGAGCTGCAGCTCTGCCTTTGCACATGAGAGGGCTGATGTGCCCTGGGAAGTGAGTGGGAGGGAACTCAGTGTTTTGGCTTCACAGTGTGTTCTCCTGTGCACACCCCGATGATGGTACCCAGGGCCTCGTGGTGTCTGGGGTGAATAGAGGTGTCACTCCCCCATGCTCAGACTCCCCAGCTCCCTCCCTCCCTCCCTGCCCCACAGGCTGGGGGAGCTGTTGGGTTTGGATGGTGCATGTTTGCTTGCAAACCGCTTTTCCTGCGTTATTTTACTGGCAGGGAAACCTGAACCATTGGCTGCACTTATTTGCTGACTCAAAGTTGTGATAGATGATGGTGTAATCCAAATGTCACCAGGGCAGTAACCTTACATCGGGTGACGAGGGTCGCGGGTCTCATGACTGCTGTCATATTTTTGGAGCTGTGCTTAGCCCAGAGATAAGGCTTCCCTTCCAACTTCCTTTCTCTGCAAAGATTATGGCCACGTGTGTGTTGTCCTCCACTTTGGGACACACCACTGGCAGCTTGTGGGAGGACCTGATGGGTGAGGATGAAGCAGCTCTCGGACAGCTGGGACTGGCAGGATCCTCTCATCTTTGGGGAGGGTGGTTCTTCCCTGTTAGGGGCAAGCACTGGCACCTTGTAACCCAAATGGTCCCCCTCCAGGCCACAAAAGCATTGTGCATCCCTGGAAATTTTGGTTCAAAAGTTGTTCTGTGGACAATCTGCTGATTTATTTTAAAACAATATAGGAAGATGCTTTCCTTTCTTTGTATAACTAATATGAAAAAGTTGAGCTTTTCTTTTCAGGTTTGTATTCCATTTAAAATGTGCCTAAAGTTTGAGGAGTATCCAGTGACGGAAATTAGGCAGAACTGACCCAGAGGGGAGTTTTCCTGGCTTGTTAAGACACCCCTAGAGGCACCTGCAAGTGGACTCAGCAACATGTTTATTATGCTTTAATTGGATTGATAACAGTCAGCTCTTCAGGTAGTTGCCTGAATGTACTTTGTTTTGGTTTTATTTGTTGAGAAAGACCTGACTCTCTTTGACTAGAAAGATGCTTTCATCTCACCTGGGGGGCAGATGGATCCCCTGAGAGCCCCATCAGCCTCAGATGATGGGGGTCTGTGACATGTGCCAGTCCCTCCAAATGCAGATGGACTCATCCCATTTGCTTTAAGAGCACTTTGCATCATCCTAGGGTATTTTAAGGCTGGGTCAGTGTAAAGTGGCTTTTGTATTAAGGCGTATCAGGCCCAGAGATTTTGTAACTCCACTTACTACAATTCTCCTAATCAGCTTGAAGTCTCTAATTAGCTGCAGTAATGACTCAGCCCTGTAGACAAAGCTTGAAGGTGAAGGGTGACATGCTAGACTTGCTCTCTTATCTGGGAAAGGCTGAGAGGTATTGTGCCTTTCTTTAACAGGAGAGTCGAGCCCCTAAGAAATTTACGCTCTCCCCAGGTTTCATTGAAGGGATTAAAAAGCCATTTGATATGTTCAAAAGTCATACCCACTTAGAGTCTCTCTAAATCAGCTTTAAAAGATCCAATTGCCCAGCAATTGGGCTTCCTGAAGGCCATCTCTTACATCATCCTTTCAGATCCATCAGGTGAGGTCTTGGTTTGCTAAGGACCATGGTTTCCCCTGGGAAATCGTGGTGTCCAGTGCCCAGTCTGTGATCTGTCCAGCTGAATCCAGCTCCAGACTGGTCCACAGAGAAGCGGCTTGGGAAAAAAAAAATATGTCCATCCTTGTCAAAATTAATTGGAGCCTGACAAGAGAAAGAAAGGAGTTCTTGACATGGTATGACATTTGAAAGGGAGGGTGCTTCGCCAGCTCTTGTTGAGTGAATAGCTGCTGGAGTTTCTTGGGTCCCCATAAATGGCTACAATTTGCTTTTCAACAGCTTCTACTAATGGTTTTGCAGAAGAATCTCATTAAAGTTTATGGGAGCTTCCAGTCTTCCAGGCCTCTAAAAAATGCAAAAGTTGCTCTGTGCATTCAGCTGAATTCATCAGCTGATCTCATCAAACTTCCATCTCCAGGAAAGAATTCTATGCTTATTTCCTGACAAGCTGTCGTGTTCCCAGCTGTGTGCCTTTGTGTCCCCACTTCCCAATTATTCAGAAGAAATCTACTGTCCCACGGGGTTGCAACCAACACATGGTGATGGTGATGCTGGCAGAGACTTGAGAAGCTGAAAAAGTACAGCACAATCCTGGAGGTGTCACTTGAGAAGTCAGTATTTTAATGCCTGTTGCGAGGTTTTCTGCTGCTGGGCAGGTAAGAAAATGTCTGTAGCAGCAAGGATGCTGCTGCACCAAGCCCTGCAGTGCAGGCGTTGCAGCCTTGGTCCTGCAGCACCATGTAGAGCATGTAGGGCTGTGCAGGCCTGCAAGGGGTTGGAAGGGCTGCATGCACTCTCTGCCCATAAATACTTGCTGTAATAACTGCATTCCTCATGGGAGACCCCGAAAAGAAGGATCCCGAACAAGCAGGAACACAGAGCGGTGCTCCAGCAGCCCTACAGGCTGCCCTAACCAGCTCTTGCCTTGCCATGCCAGCTTTTTGGACCTCTCCCCCTCCAGGATGTGCTCCAAAGGGTCTGGCATGTGGATTCTTGCAGGTTGGGGGACTGCAGCACCCCACTGCATTCCCAGGTGGTCAGAGCCCCCTCTGGACAGGGAACCAGTGGCTGTGACAAAGCAGGGTGATGGTTCCCCAGCTGGGGGCAGGGTTGGTCATGCAGCCACCTCAGGCCAGACAGTGGGACAGAGGGCAGGGAGGACAACTGGCACCTGTGCTGGGCTGGGCAGAGTTGCCACCAGCCAAGGAGCTGCTGGGATGAGGGATTAGTCCCTTGAACTCCAGGCTCAGCAGGAACAGCACCAAGCAAAAATAGCACGTCCCCTGGGGCAGCAGTACCTGCCAGTTTAACCTCTCGTGTGGCCATGAGACTTTCTGATCTTAAGTATTTCAGCCTATTTCTCCTTAAATGAAAAAAAATTAATTTTTTTTAAAAAAACTTTTCAGTCCCTAATTCCCCAAAGGGACAGGATGGCAACCCCTGTCCTAAAGCTCATTGTGGTGGAGCATGGACAAGAGATGGCAAAGGTCAGGCTAGCTTGGTCATATTTTACATATAACCCTTACAGAGCACTTTCAGCCACTGCCTGGCCCAGCACTTGGTCAAATCTCTGTGGCTGACAAAGCCAACAGCATCGTCCCCTCACTGCTACACACAGGAATGTGGCCCAGCACATTCTCCATCACAGTAAATCAACTTGTTGCTTTCCTTGTTTGAGGCTTCCAACTGGCAACGCCACAAACCCCGTGGCATGCCCTCCCCAGCGAATCATTTCCCAAGCTTTTTTTACTGAAAGCTGCAGGATTTGGCTTCTCCTTGCAATTTGTATTCAGTGAGAACCTGGCTCCTCTCTACCCTGTGATGCGGCCGTCCCGTCGCAGTCTCTCCACAGCCTGAACTTGGCGGCTTTTGAGGTCGTTTCCCACAGCTACGGATAAAGCTCGGGGACCCTGCCTGTGTTGCAGAGCTAGTTCTCCATCAGTGCAGCCAAACTCCTTCAAAAGCCTCTTCACTCACGCAGAGAACATTTATTGCCTTTGATAAGCTCGTAAAACATTTCTGGCTGTTCCTGGATTTCTCCGGTAAAACCATGTGGCAGAAGACTAAACTTACTGGTGTTTCACCCCATGGCTTAATGAAACTGGGGGGGGGGAAGGGAAAGTGTTCTTGGATAAGTCAGGTGTGGTTTAGGTGAGGTGAAAAGCCTGCCTTTGGAGCACCCACCTATGCATAGAATCACAGAATCATGGATTGGAAAATACCTCCAAGGTCATTGAGTCCAACCATTAAATATTTTTGGTGGAACATGATCAGGACTGAATTGCAGAATGGGAAGTGCTGTTGCCTTTCAGCACTTTCTGTCCCAGTTGTTGATGGGACAGAAACCAACTCTTGGAGCATATGACATTATATGGTGCTGGTAATAAGCATAGTCCAAGGCAGTGGAGACACCCCAGGCCTCCTGTCCTTCAGCCGCTGTGGCTCTCTCTGCTGCCTGGCAGGAGGCTGCTCACTCAGACTGCTCACTGGACTCATCTTGTCCAGAAGTCACACATTCAGAGACCTGGTTTCCTATCCTGCCCTCTCTTTTTGAGCAATGATCCTTAGGAATCATTCACTGTGCTTCCCTTTACCAGGGTTATTTTGGGGCTCGTTGCATGCTTACTCTAGTAGAAACTTGATCTGAATTCAAAACATTTGGATGTCCCCTCAATGAAAATGCGCCCAGAACAGAAAGATCTGGCTTTATGTTTGTGATATTTCACTCCATGGCTGAAGTCAATGCACACTTTTGCTTCTGCATAAGAAGCTTAGCCAGGACTTTGAGATTTAGCTATCCCTGCACATACAACCTCCACAAGGACTTCCTCATGGACACCCGCTCCTGAATTTGGGTGGTGGAGGTGTGGATGGCTTTCTGTAGGCTGCCAGAGGTCTGCTGCAGCCAGATGAGTAAGATCAGCCTGAGACCAGCTTCCCACATCAAGGAGGACACAAGCTGTAGCACAGGCTTAATCTGTGCCCGGATGGGCTCGAGTGCCTCTTATGCACACACTATGCTGGGCAGCAAATCACTCTGGAGTGCTGTGGAAAACCCAAATGTGTGCACTAGGACCATTTGCTTCTGCTGCAGAAAACATCTCTGGGTGGTAAATGATTAATGGGAAAAGTATTGCACCACTCCCTTCTGAGCCTCCTCCAGCACCCCCGATGCCCTCCCAGGACATGATGCTGCTTGACAACCAGGGCACAGATGTCATCCCCTCCCCTGCTGCCCAGCGTCCAGAGCAGCATGGGAGGGACTCACAAGCCTTGGAGTCACTATTTCTGATGAAGAAATGAAAAATTCCTTCTCTGGGGAGGTGCCACCCTGTCCTCTCGAGAGGTTTTGAGGTTCACCCATGGCTCACTTTTATTTTTGCTGGAGTCCTCCTGTATGGCTTTGGTTTGGAGAAGAGACTCACTCTGTGGCATGAGGCTGCTTGTTTGCTCCCCTCCAGATGTTTTCTCCACTGTCACCGCCTGGGCCACCAGGATGGACCATGATTGCCCTCAGGAATCCTTCAGGACCTCAACAAAGGTATGGGTGGTACCCTGGTAAGCATCTCCTTGAAAATGGACAAAACATTAAACATGTATTAAAATTAACAGATCCATTATCCAACAGATTTATCATCCAACATTCAAAGAACACTACTGTGGGGAAAATTTTAACTCTCTCCACCCCAAGCTTGGGTGGCAAAGATGGCAGGAAATAGTGCTCTGAGAGGATTTGTGCTGCCACAGGCAAAGCCTGAACAGCTGTGATGTGTCATCCAAACACATCTGAGATCCTGACTTTACCACCAAAACAGCATTATGGTGGCAATGTCATAGAATCACAGAGTGATTTGGGATGGGTTGGAAGGGACCTTAAATTTCCAACTCCACCGACACTGGGCAGGGACACCAATGTATAGTGTGGCTGCTAAAAATAAATTGTTTTCTGATGTTTTGGCTTGTCTCCTTTAGCAGGGGTTCCAGCTGAATTCTTTCATCTCTCCCTTACTATGGAAGGGAAGCAAACATGGTCTTACATAAAAGGATTTACTAAGCAGGAGAATCTGTGAAGAAGGATCGTTTCACCAGAGATGGAGCTGGGAAGTCCAGTGTGGAGCAGACAAGAACTAAAAGGATGAAAACGCACCCATTTCCGCTGAAGAAGGAGTAAAAAAGCATGGCAGGTATGTGGGAACTCACTGTCCTTCCACAAAAATCCTCGAGAGCATTTCCAAAGGGCTCCAGGGAGCTTGCCCTGGCAGTGGATGACTTGGCTAGAAAGCGACATGAAAGAGATGAGAAACATGCTCCTTTGGAGCAATAAATACATGATCTTTTCCTTCCTATTATAGACTATATTTTCAGAGAGTGTGCCCAAAATGAGCAGGTCTAAAAGTAAAACAAAACGAAGGCAGCAAGTCAATGATAACTACTCTATAACTTGAGATGTGTTAGTTGCTGGGGTTTCTTACCTTCCTCCCAAATCTCCTTAAATATAAGTACCTGAAGGACATCAGGGGGTCAAAATGTCCCACAGGTTCCTTGCAGATTTCCCCAGGGGCAGGATAACCTCACTGAACCATGGCCCCAGGCCTGAGGCCATTCTGAATTTGGTCCAGCAAGAGCCTGCCAAAAACACACGAGGACACCTCATTCCTCCTGTGTGAAGTTACTGCAGTGTGACCTCACGCAGGCGGTATTTACACCACGTGTCATGTCTATGAGAAGCAGCTGTGGAGAGGCTCTTGGGAAGCCTCACGTTGCCAATGAAGTTTTGGGGTGCAGCAGCTTCAGTCGTGCCTTTCTGTAGGATCTTCCCCATCCTGTCACCCCAAATTGCAGCCTGCTAGCACAAAACAAAGCAGTGGGTCCAGTTTTTTTTCTGCTGGCTCCCCTCAAAGGCAGCACTGAGGACATGGCACAGGTGAAAACCTGGAGTCCACCGCTCTCCCTTGGGGCTGCTCCATCCCCAGGGTGCTTGGCAGCACTGCCATCCAAGGATACACTTCTGCCAGTCAAACCACAGGGGCCCAGGAAAGATCTGGTGGCCTTGAGAAGTTTTACGTGCTTGAGAAAAGGTGGCATTTTGCTCCTTACTCCAGTAGTGGTGTATATAACCCTGCAGATGCCTGGGAAGGAGGCTGGTGGTCTACCAGTAAGGGGCACAGCCATTGCAAGAAATAAAAGGGAAATGGATTAATTTTATGCATTTCAGGGGGCAAAAAAGGGTCACTTGGACAGTGTGTTTGGTCTTCTGCTTGGTTTTGCAGCATTGCAGGGCTAGGAGTTGGCTAAAAACACCATTCCTTCTCTGGGACAGATTCCACTGTGCTGCTGCACACAGGCTTGTGAGGATGGGCTTCATTTTTCTCAGAAACCACTTGGTTGAGTAACTGTGCAAGAAAAAAAAAATCAAAAATGCACTGAATTGGAAAAAAAAGGTCACCTCGCTCCAGGGGACATTGGCAGGAAGCGAGTTGTGCAAAGCTGGGCCTGCTGCAGAAGCCCAGGCACAGTCCCTGGTATGCCCTGGAGGGCAGGGCTGCTGGACAACCACAGCATTAAATGATGCAAGTGGGTCTTCCTTGTGTATTTCTTTTCTTTATTTAACTGAGGGATTAATGTGTGTGTGTGTGTGTTAAGAAACTCAGCAGTGAGAAGAAAGCTCAGATTTTATTTTTGTTCTGTTTTTTTCCACTTTAAATTTGATAGCGCATTTTTAATACAGAATTGCAGATGCAAGAAATAGATATAGAGGTAGTTGTTAAGTAAGTATACAGCCAAATTACTTTTTTGTGATGGGTGGGGATAGAAGATGGACATTTTTAGCATAGATAAATTCACTGTTCTAATTTGTGGTTAAATTACCCTACAACTAAGGATTAACCTTCTCTTTCAGCTTAAGCCTCTGCTACTGCTTAACTCCATGAGGATATTATGTATTTCCCTTCTCATTTGGATTCTAATGTTACCTTGAATTAAACTTATCTTTAAAGTAAATACTAAAATTCTGTGTGCCTCGTTGCATGAAGCATAACCTACTGTACTTAAGCATGTGTCTCTTAACTGCCTGAAGGCACTCCCTGTTGTCATAATCTGGGATTTTGTATTAAGACATGTCAGTTTCAGTTCCTTCCACATGACTGAGAACAGGAGTTATGCAGAGGGGAGACCAGACAACTTCATCCCTAGAAATGGTCCCTCAGGACCCTCACAAAGCCCAGCAAAGGCAAATGCAGTAGCAGAGGTGGAGCTGGAGCCAGGCTCCTCTTGGAGGTGTGCAGGGGAAGGACAAGGGCAGGAAATGAGCACAAGGTGGAAGATGAGAAGTGCCAGTTGGATAAAAGGTAAAAATATGTTTTCCGTGAGGGTGTTCCAACAGTGGAGCCTAGAGAGGCTGTGGGATCTCCGTTTGGGAGATGAAAACCTTTGCCCTGAGGAGTTGGAGGAGGGACCTCCAGTGGTCCTTGCTGGCCTCTGTTTTTCTGCAGATTAGGAAAAACTGGTGATCTACTGGTGGAGAAACCAGAGAAATCATAATAACTCCTTTAGTCTTGTTCTTAAACTCCGTGATTGTTTCTTTTCATTTTCAGGTTCACCATGCCCCAGTGCATGTCCTTTCTTTCTGTGTGTCCAATATTTAAGGCCTAACTACTGGCTGGTCAAACACCTCTTCATGCTCTGCCTGGCCAAGTGGAGTGACCTGGTAACCATCTCTCTCCCCTCACCTCCAGCTGACAGTCAGTCACCAAACCTCTCCTGAGATGTTTCACCAGACCCACAGGAGAAGTCACCAGCTCTGCTAGTCCCTAAATCCTCCAGGCTAGGAAGTTTTGATGTTAGCATGGCTGGTCAGCCTCGGTGGGGGAGCAAGGGAGGCTCATCACCCAGTGACCCAGCTCCATCCTTTCCAGACTCCCAGACCCACGTCAGGCCCCCCATTGCCAGCATTCCAAGGTCCACCTCCATCCTCTTGGCTGCAGGGGACCTGCCAGACCATGGGTGCAGACAGTGGGAGCCAGATGAGCCTGGCATAGTACTGTGACACTCTCCCACTCTGCAAGGTGAGCACAGATGTCCAACTGTGGTCACTTTGTCTGAACTCGGTCCTGGATCCAGCCCTGAGCGCACAGGGGAGAAGCGGAAGGCTCTCACCCCACTGCAGGCATAATGAGCTGTTTTTCTGCCGTGTCTCCAGCGCTTGGCTTCCAGCCTCGAAAGGAAGAGCGCCGTGCCAAGAATTTCTACGGCCATGTCCAACAGAGCAAGCTGACACCTGATTTGCCGTTAATTATAGCAGTGGGAACAGGCCCAGGGGCAAATGTGAAAGGGTGACAACCGGGTGGTGGGAAGGACAAGACTCATCTGTCGTTTGCCGTAAGGGCTTGTCCTGGGTTTTGTTTCCTATGAAAAATCAGTAGGAAGACTTACAGCATGCAGAGTAGCAGCTGACAGGACAGGACGTATAGAAACCCTTTACTGACCAACACCTTCAGCATCTCCAGACCAGAGGGGGCTTCGTTATTCCAAATGACATTATCCTGCCCCCAGACTCGCACTGGGAGTGCCATGCATGCCGTGTGCATGCCAGTGTGCCACCAGGCGCCAGGCGCTGCGAAATTCCTGCAAGAAGGGAGTTAAAAATAGATGCTGAGTTATTTCAGAGCTTTTGTCCAGCCTATTTGTGGACAAAACAACCCCCATTCCCTTGTGATGCCTGAACAGATCCAGCCATTCCCACCAGCACTGAAGCCCCTCGTACCAGGAGACCCTGCCCTTGCCGTCCCTGTTGTGTTCCGTGTTGGCTACCTTACAAAATCTTATCATCTTATCTTATCTTACCATTCAAGAATCCTGCAGCTCTGGAGCACCCGAAACATCCAGACAGTCCCCACTGAGGTTGTTAACAAGAGATTTTTAGGTGCAACCAGGCTTATTTCTGACTCAGTGGCTTTGAGCTGTTGCCCCAAAAGTATGCTGTGTATCCATGCATTAAACATGGAAAAGAGAGAGAGAAAGGCATTGAATTAAAAATAATACTTTATTTCATTTTATTTTAAAAAACAGGGTTCTCCCTGCCCCGTTCCCTGCTCCCACAGCTGTTGTTCAGCTCCTCCTGGTTCAAAGCCGGAATGGAATAAAATAAAAATAAATAAAATAAAATGCGGATTTTCATACCTTTTTAAACACTTGGGAAAAATTTCAGAAGACTGCAGCCACAGGTTTCTTCACCTCATGTTGGAGTCCTGTAGTATCACAGATTGGTGCCTCAGGGATATTATTTTATGATGGAATTTGAAAGCTTTGATCTGTTTGGTGTTATTAAATTCATTAATGCTCTATCTCCTCCCAGGCTGATGCCCAAGCCCAGATTGTTTGAACTCGGCTGCTCCCCAGCCCGCAGAGGCAGCTGAAAGGGAAAACGGGAGTGGGACCGATGGCACTCGCTGATGAGCCCCCGTTTGTTTGGCAAATAGCGCAAATGGGTGTTGGTTGACGAAAACAAAGCTCCGGAGCAACCGGGAATGTGTCAGGCAGCTATTGCAGGAGCTGGACAAACAGGAGCTGGTGGAGCTCAGGTGCCCTGTGTGCCCCACCCAAGGCGACTGAGAGGTTGATTTTTATTGTTTCCCAGGCACTCACTGTCTTTTTCTGCCAAAAATGGGATTTAAAAAAGAAAAATTACAATCTATAATTATATAATATATGGGGTTTACAGATTGTGTATGCATATGTATCTATCATATAAATATATATATAATATATACGAATATATGATATGCAGAATATGCAATTATATATTAACATATATTTATACAGTAGATGCATATGTTTTTATATATACACAGACACACACATATATATACAGACGCGTCCTTGGGGATCCATATGTGTAGTATGCCTGCTTTGCTGGATGCCCAGATGCACCTCCTGGGATTATATAATATAAATTCTTGGATTTCTAAATGTATATTTATATTGTAGATGAAGTCGTAAATATTTATATAATATAGAAAATATGTCATACGTGTATAATATACATAATATATAGAAATCATATATACATATTACTACAATATTATATATTATTTATATGTATTATGTGTAGACATCATATGTATATTATACATACATCTGTAATTGTAGTATATATAATTATTAAATATATATAACTAATGGAGAAATGGCCATAAAGCACCTGTGCTACTATTTCTATTATCTGGACAACACCAAAAAAGTTTTTTTCTATTATTCCTTAGTCAGAAAACTAAAATGTTCACATCTTGGCTTTCCAAGTGCCTCCTGGCCATATTTCTTTGGCATTTGCATTGTGTCTTTTCCCCCACAAATACCCAGATTTCTATTATCTGCTGACCCTACTCAACTCAAACAAGTCAGTTAATTGGCAATTAACGAAGCAGATGAAAAATGGACAGAGGAGAGAGGGAAAACAAATGTCCTCAGTGAGAAACTTAATAAAGAATGCTAAGAAAGAAATATATGAGAGTGTGTTGAAAGGATGATGTTGGGTATCCAGAAGGACTTTTTCACCTCCCCTTGCCACCATCCACATGCAAGCCAGAAATGAGCCCATCCAAAAGATGACTGTCCCAGCCAAAAACCTCCAGTGCTGAGCCAAAAAAGGGGTGGGGAGAACGGCTAGAGTAAGGGGAGGACAGGACTAGTTCTTCTGGCAGCATTTTGCACTGCTGTAAGCTTCTTGGGTGATGAAACCAAAGGAAACCACTCTAATTTTATTTATTTTATTTATGAGGCATATTTATGAGGCAGTTTATTTTTGAGCCATAAAACCAGGCGGCGGTTTGAGTTTGGTGCCTTGATTAAGTTGTTAAGCACCATGTTCCTGTAAGATGGTGAACTCCCTGGGTGAGACGGTGACATCAGGCGTGGGGAGTGGGGAGTAAAAGCTTATTTTTCATTGGGACCCTTTGGATCTGTTTTTGTCATTTCTATGTCTACTTAATCCAAAGTGTTGGAGCACATGGATGGGCTGAGTATCCCTAGCTGGTGTTTCAGGAGTAGCAGCATCAGGAGGCTGCAAACCTCTCCCTCATTTCAATCTAGCTCTTGGGCAATGGAGTGGTTTGTTTTTTTAATAAGGCCAGGGACAATCTCTCCTCTATCCATCCTCCAGCTGATGTCTGCCAAAGGAATCAGGAGGAGCTGCTTGTGGGTGGACTGACCTTATCAGCCCAACGGCTTTATTTCCTTTATTTTCCTAAAAAGATGCTGCCACAATGCTGGGTACTCAAGAGTTTTACCAAAACTGGCTGGTTTTGGTTACCTCTATCCTAAGCAACGCAGTGATTTGACTGAAACTCAGTCAAATCAGTGCTCAGTCTTGATTATTCCCTTACTTCCATAAAACTCCGTGAAGGAGGGAGGGTTTTCTCCTGGTTCCACCGCAGTATGACAGGTCACTGGAATTAGTTTTATTGCTGGCAGATAAAAACTTATCCCTCTTCGTTACCCTATAAGTTATGCCTGTAATTATCCTGTAATTACCCAGGACAGCTGTACAAAAGCAGCTCTGGTCCTATCTGGAGAAGATCTCGGTTGTGCTCTTGGCCGGCAGGTGTTGGATTTGGGATCACAGCAGAGCCGAGCTGCAGGAATGGAGCAACAGTGTTAAACTTGAGCATTTTAATTAACCGTGCAAGGGCGGGAGTAGGGCTGCTCTTGCACTGGAGGTAACATCAAGCGTCCACCCATGTCTGGAGGAAAGGACCAGGACTTCGCTGAAGTCCTGGAGCAAACCCAGGACCTTTTATCCCTCTGGTGGTTCTGGGGCAGACAGAGGAGCATCTTCCCCGATGTCAACGAGGCAGCATGAAGTGAAAAGCCCAGGAAAACCCATTCTTTCCTTAAAGACCTATGGGCACAGCGGCTCCCCCCGCTCCCTGGGCAGCCCATCCCACTGTTAAACCACCTTTTCCGTGGAGACATCACTCTGGATGCCCAACCTGCACCTCCCGTGGGGAGAGGCCGCCGTCTGTGTGGGGTGGGGTGTGTGGGGGGATGGCCGTGCGGAGCCACCGGGTCACCCCTGACCCTCCTTCGCTGCGGGTTCAACATCAACACCGAACACTCCCCTCACACACCGGGTGTCCTCCCCATCGTCCCCTTCACACACCGAACACCCCCCTCACACACCGGGTGTCCTCCCCATCGTCCCCTTCACACACCGAACACCCCCCTCACACACCGGGTGTCC